>BSBK01002309.1:307500-327500 GCA_027943335.1 Chamaecyparis obtusa | reverse complement strand
GACTTTCCAGAGTTAGAACATTACCAGGGTTACATCTTGATTCTTGAATTGTAGAAATTCTGATAGCATAGATAGGAAGCAAAGTTCTCAATACCTTACCAATAACAGTCTCATCATCAATGATTCCATTAGCTCCTCTAATAGCATTCACTATCTCCTTAATTCTACCACAATATTGCGCAATATTTTCACCTTCTTGCATTTTCATTTCATCAAACTTACCTCTCAAGGTTTTGGCTTTTGCTCTCAGTATATTTGTATCTCCACCATAGATGGTTGCAAGAGTATCCCACATTTTCTTTGCAGTTTTGTAATCTTTGATATCTTCAAATTTAGGATAGCTTAAGGCAGATGCAATCTCCAACATTGCATGATTGTGTTCTTGTTTTTCTTTCATCTCCTCGACAGTCAAAGGTGCAACAGGTATAACATAGTCATGTTCAAATTAGTACTTCACCGAATCACCAATAGCAGCTAGATGTAGTTTCATCAGACTCTTCCATATAGGGAAGTTCTCCTTGTTCAACTTCGGTACCTCCTTTTTATACATCTTGATCATTAGCTTCAAGTACCTTTAAAATTTTCTCTGTAAGCATCAACAACTCTAATACCAATTGTTAATATTATTTAGAACAACAAAGAGGAGGGGGGGTGAATCAGTTGTTCTCAGATCCTGATGTACCAATTGAAATTTTAAACACTTCAATAATCTCTGATCTAATCACCAACATAACTTGGTTTCTAAAGTATATATACCAGAAATATATAACATGTAGTCCACTGTCCAAAAGTAATTAACTTGCAGACTATAGAAACAAACACATCAAAACATTCACACAAGTATAACACTAAGATTTATAGTGGAAACCCAACCTAGGAAAAACCACTTTGTAACATGTTACTGATATTTTCACTCTTATGAAGTGAGCTCTGTGAAAAGCCAACCTTGTTAAAGGTTTACAAACACACTGCTAGGTGTGACCCTATTAAAGGATTTAAATACTCTGTCAAAAGTGACCTAGTTAAAGGATTTAAGTACATTCCATTAGAATGCCACTTTGATTAAAGGATTTAAAAAATGATTGTTAGGTCAACCTTGATTAAAGGATTTAGACTAATACAATGATTAGAAAGTAGCAGTAGTTTTTGATCTGAAAAACATACAACTCACTTTGCAAATAACAGATCCAATTCACACATATATGATGATTTAATGACTTAGTTTCATTTCAATCTCCATCACTGATCTGCTTGAAATTTGCTTCAAGAAATCACAACTCTAATAAACTCCTGCACCTTCAGCCTTCTGCTTAGACTTATCAGCCAATAACATCAACAACTTTAGCACACCTTGTAACCTCACAATTAGGTTTTTCTTTATACCTCCTCACTTAGGTAGATTCATCTTTTGCCACTTAATCTCCTTCGTAGATCTTAGGTTTAGGTTAGATTCATCAAATCCTTCCAACATTTAAGTTCTCCATCCTTCCTTCTAGATACATCTTCAAACTTCTCATTGAATCCATAATAAAATGATTTACCACACATTAAATTCTCCATATAATCAATTAATAAAGTCAACACAATTTACATAACCTAAGAATTCAACTATGTCAGCTGGGAATCTGAATTATTTCTCCAAATGTAAATTACTGACACTCAGTCAATACTGTGTTCATCCCCTCAGTCATCACTGCATAACTCGGTCATCTCTACAAACTGTCTTCCTTGGCTAACACTGTCTTACACGGTAATTTACTGTCGCTTGATATAAATTGATGTTCGGTCCACACTAAATTTACTCGGCATATACTAGCGCTTGGTTGACACTAACATCACTTGGCTTAAACTAGATTTCTTCACTTTTGCTTGGTTAAGCCTACTTCTTCAGTCATTCTTCTTACTTAGATAAACAATACATTATCTTATCAATGTGCCAAATAATCAAGTACTCATTGAAGTATCAAATAAATCAACCTTTCCTTAGGTTCTCTTGTTATCTCCCTTGCCCTAATCCTTTTCATCAATCAATAGATATAATACTTTATTAGATAGCAACTATCTTACCAATTAAGGTTTGATATCAATGACAATACAACAATTATTTCAATTTTAGTTTCCAACAGATTTGCGCTATGCAACTTAAGAAAAACATGTGAAAGGGATGTCAAGTGGTGCAGGAGCACACCTAGGCTACCTCCATGTTTGATAAGTTTTGGCTTGTACTTGACTCTAGCCAAGTCAAGAGGATAGGTTAGTTTGTTTGAAGACCTTAGAAGGTCATTTGAAATGTTGGCTAAGTGAATTAGTCACTAGGACTAAGGTCACTAAGTAGCCTTTGTTAGTTGTTATTTCAATTCCTAGTGTTAGTAGGTGATAGTGAGTTAGAGTCTTTAATGTGTTTTAGGCACATAAATATGGTTAATGAATGTTATTATGATGCCTTAGGGTCTTTTAGTTAGTTGGTTCCTCAGAATCTCATGAGGATAGAGATCCTAAGAAATAGGATCATGGTTTAACAAGAAGTTGCCAAATGTTGTAAAAATGTTGTCATGACAACATTTGCAATAATTGCAAATGTTGCATGCAACATTGTTATCCTTGGATTTCCTAAAGTCTAGGAGATGATGCTCAGCTAATAGGCCCTAAAATGAAGGAGAAGGCATCTAATTTATAGCTAAGACTTGAATCTCAAGGTAGAAGATAGTAGTTGTAACATTTTGAGTTTGTGAATAGAGCTCTGCTACAGTTACAATGAACATATTGAGTTTTGGTGTTGATAGTCGAGCTCAATGGATTGAAAGATCAAATCTACTGGTTGTTTAGTGTTCTATAAGTAGTTTGAAGACTTTTTCATTTGATAAGTTAAGGGTTTTGAATAGGTTTAGTGTGTAGAATAAATCATTTTAGTTTGAAATCTTTCACTGTCTTGTTCTAAGCAGTCTAAGCTTTTATGGCTCCCACATAAGAATTAACCATGGGAACTTCAAAGAAATGGTTTAATATTAAAGTGGGACCATTGTAAATTATGTATATTAAGGTAGGAGATTGGATGAGACTATTTTCTATTTTTAATGCCAAACCCTAGGCGAGCTAGGAAGGTCTGGTTAGAGGCTTGACAGTGGAAGAAATAGGGATTTCTTGCTGGGTTTGGAGGTATAGTATGACTCCAGGAGTTTTTCTAGTAGGTGTTCATGGTAGTTGAATGTCCCATGAAGATTGGGTTCATGCCAATCAATTCCATAGGGTTTTGAACATTATTTCTACTAGGATTTATACTATCCTAAAAACTAGGTCTTTTAGCCCTGTTTGTCCTTCATTATAGGAAGGAGGTGTATGGAGACTACTAGGTCTAAAAACTTGTAGAATCCTTAAGAAGAGACAAAAGGGTATCCAAATCCCTAATTGGTTTGACAAGTTGTTTGAGAAAGTTTGAAAAGAAGAGCCAAATGCCTCTGTAAAAGGCTACAAGGATTAGGCCTAATTTCAAGGTCTCAATTGGAGAACTATTGCTTTCAATAGAAACATGATCCAAGATTCCCCTAAAATGGACCAAAACCACCAAGTTATGGATGTTTACAACATGGAGAACACCCCTGTAAGGAAATGTGAAGGATTTTAAGATTTGACACTTAGAGCCTTCTAAGTGAGTGTGGAGAAGAGTACTAAAACTAGGGTGTTAGTCTTCTAAGGTTAAGCACAAAGGATCAAACTCTTGGAGATGAGTTTGGATTGGTATTAGTTAATTATCTAAGTCAATGAAGGACCTAGGAGGAATAGGTACCTAGAAGAGACAAGCTAGGTCTCTTGAGAAGCAGTGCAAGCACACCTTGGAACACTCACATCATCAAGTATTTTCTATAATTATGAATGAGCTAGATGAAGTAGAGATAGAGGAAAAGAATCTTGATCATCATATACTTCAAGAATTCATCAATGTATTTCCTAGTGAAATTTTGAGTACGCCACCAAAGCGTGATATAGACTTTCAGATTGATCTTGTTCTAGGAGCACAACCTATATTTAGATCTCCTTATCAAATGACTATAGAGGAGTTGAGTGAGCTTAAGCTCCAATTAGAGAATCTTTTGGTGAAGGGTAGTATTTGGCCAAGTGTCTTACCATGGGGCACACATGTACTCTTTGTTAAGAATAAATATAGATCTTTACGCTTGTGCATCAAATATAGATAGTTGAACAAGGTAACAATCAATAACAGATACCCTTTTCCAAGGATTGATGATATCTTTAATTAGATAAAGGGAGCCAAGGTATTATACAAGATTGATCTCCAGTCAAGATACCATCAATTACTCATTCAGGATGAAGACATTCACAAAACTACATTTCATACTCACTATGGACATTATGAGTTCACAATAGTTCCTTTTGATTTAAAAAATGCTCCATCTATTTTCATGTGCCTAATGAATGGAGTATTTTGTTCTTACCTTGATCATTTTTTCCTTGTATTCTTGGATGACATATTGGTATATTCTAGAACTAAAGAGGAGCATGATAAATATCTACGACTGGTTCTACAATATCTTCATGACAATTAGTTGTATGCCAATGCAGAGAAGTGTGATTTCTTCCAATTTGAAGTTTAGTATTTGGGGCATGTAATATCAGGTGAGGGTATTTTAGTAGATTCTTCCAAGATTTAGGCTATAGTAGATTGGCCAACCCCCACCAATGTATCTGAAGTTCATAGTTTCATGGGCTTGATAGGATACTATTGAAGGTTTGTCAAAGACTTCTCTAGGGTTGTGTATCAGATTACTTCTCTCCAAAGGAAAGGGAAGAAGTATGTTTGGATAGAGAAGTGTGAAGAGGATTTCCAGAACCTCAATAAGTGTCTAACTAGCACATCTATCCTAGCAATACCTGACCCAATAGGTGATTTCATGGTGTGTGTTGATGCTTCTTTGGAAGGTCTAGGAGTGGTCCTTATGTAGGAAGGACATGTGATTGGTTATGAATCTCACAAACTCAAGGAACGCGAATTGAACTATCCTACACATTATCTTGAGTTAGTAGCAGTAGTTCATGCACTAGTCTGATGGAGAAATTTTCTATTAGGACATCGATTTGAGCTTCATAGTGATCATCATAGCTTACAATATATCTTTACCCAACCTAATCTGAATGATAGGCAGAGGTGATGGATGGAGTTTCTTTGTGAATATGACTTTGAGGTCAAGTAAATCTAGGGTAAGGAAAATGTGGTAGCCAATTCCTTGAGTCATAGGAGGCATGAGATATTATCTTTGAATCTTGGTGTGGATTTGCAAAGTCATATACTTTAGGAACTTCCTTCAGATACTTGGTATAAGAAAGTGAGAGATGAGATTGAGTCAAGGAGACCTTTGGAAGATAGGTTTTCAAGTTATGTTTTGGAGTTATATATTCTTTTCCATTAGAAGATATATGTATCTCCATCTGATGATCTTTGTACCTTGATTCTATCTGAGGCTCATTGTCCACCTTACTCAACACATATAGGTGTCAAGAATATGCATGCAGACCTTCAACAGTTATATTAATGGTCTAGTCTGAAATGTGACATTGGTGATTTTGTGGCTAGATGTCTATAGTGTTAGAGGGTTCAGGAACACCACTAGCATCTAGAAGGAATTTTACAACCTAATCTTGTTCCATCATGGAAATGAGATATCATCTCGATAGACTTCATCGTAGGTTTGCCTATGACCCCCCACAAACATGATACCATCATGGTTACCATTGAACAGTGGACCAAATTGGCACACTTTTCTCCTATTAGAGCATCCTATACAACAAATTCAGTAGCTAGAGTATTTATGCAGGATATTGTGAGGTTACATGGTATTCCCTACATGATTATATCAGATAGGGATCCAGTATTCACTTTTGCATTTTGGACTTCCTTGCAACATGATCTTGGAGCACAACTAAATTTTATCTCAACATATCACTCTAAGACCGATGGTCAGACAAAGCGGGTTAATTAGGTGCTTGAGGATATGTTAAAGATGTATGTCATGGATAGAAAGCCTCACTGGGAGGACTATTTATATTTGGTCAAGTTTTCCTACAAAAATGGGTATCACAATTCAATTGGTATGTTGACTTTCCAAGCTTTGTATGGCCATCCTTTTCGTACACCTTTGAGTCGGGATAGGCTAGAGGATCATATTCTATTAGGTCCTGAGATTCTTTAAGATATGGAAAAACATGTGGAACACATTTGTGAGGATGCGACCACAACTTAGGATAGGCAGAAGAAGTATGCATATGCTCATAGAGCGGATAAGCAGTTTGCAATTGGTGTTAAGGTCTTTCTGAGAGTGCATCCATGAAAGATTTTGACCTATTATGGAAAGGGTTTGAAGTTGGCACCTCATTTTGTTGGCCGATTTGAGATTCTTGAGAGGATAGGACTGATTGCTTACCATCTTTCTTTGTCGCACAACTTATCTTGTGTTCATGATGTTTTCCATGTTTCAGTACCTAGACAATATATACTTGACTAGAATTATTTGTAGGTAGAGGAAAAATAGCTGGATTTGGAGCCCATTCACATACTTCAGCGATGAGAGCTGACCCTCAGGGATCACACTATCAAGAAGGTCAGGGTCCAATGGGACCCTAATAATGAGTCATCAGTGACTTGGGAGGATGCAACGAGATTACGGGATTTATATCCCTATTTGTTTGTAGGCTTCTAGGAGTAAGACTAATTTTTTTTTTGGGAGGTAGATGTAGTGCCCACCCATAGTTCACTTTTCACTTTTTATATTGCCAAACTCTTTTAGGCCACTTTTATGTTTGTGTTGATTATTTTAGTTTTATTATGTGGTTTTGGATGTATAACATTACATGGTGATTTGATATTGGGATATCATATATTATAGCTAGATGATGTTAGTTACTTTGATGATGATTATTTTTATGTTTAAAATGTTATTCATGTTTATAATTTTAATTACCCTATACTTTCATGTGTATGGATATCATGTATGCTTTTATTTTTTCCTATTTGAAGTGTTTGATATGGTTGAGGGATGAAGTCGTAGTTACCTTCTTGTAGGATCCACACGATGTCTTGATCTCTTCCATTGCTTGTTTTATATGTGTGTGTGTGTGTGCATGCTTGTATCTTATGTAGGTTTGCAGGTACCAGACATCGACTTCCCTGAATTGGTAGGATGAGTGTGCCCTATCACAAAGTCTCATGGTAAGAGAGGGGACATAATATTCAGATCCAAATCTCAAACTAATCCATTTTATTATCTTGAAATAGTGGACAAGTTTTTGATATTTTACCTTTCCCGAATTCGTCCAGGTGACGTGAGTCCATAAATCTTTCCTCTGAACATGATTAGTGTTTTATTGGGTTGAGTTGGTCTTTGGCTAGTTGGCATGATTGTTATGATTAAATAATCTATTCAGATTAATTATGTGGTTTAAATAAATTAGATCTTATCAAATATAGATAATTAAAAGTAAAAGTATTTAATTAATAAAAATTAACTAAATACATATATATTAAATTTAAAGATTTAATTAAAAGTCTGTGTGTAAATAAAAGTATTTAATTAATAGAAATTAATTAAATACACTTCTTTAAAGGTTTAATTAATTATCGAGTTTAATTTTCAAAATAGAAGATAAATTTATTATTTGAAAATAAATTATCATTGGGTAAATAATATTAGACTAAAATAATAATTTTTTTGTTAAATTAAAATGCAATTTAGTTGCACAAATCAATTAGAATAAATAAATAAAAGAATAAAGTAATTGGGAGTTAAGTGAATTGACCAAAAAAAGGTATGCAAAATACTTGAGTTACAAATCAGAATTGAGTAAATTATGTTTAAAAGGGAATTGATGAAAACAAAGTTGTTGAGTTGAGTTGAGTTCCAAAATTGCATGGTTGAGTTCAAATTCCTATATCGGAAAGGCTTGGTCATTGTTTTCAACACACAAGTTTGAATATTTGGGTGAAGGAATTGAATTGAAGGATTCTTTTGTGAAAGCTTGGATTTTTATATGTTTTTTGGTCTTCGTCATATTTCTTCGATTGGTGGTTTGAAGTAGGGTTCAGAAACCCTCGTAGTTTTAATTTTGGTATTTCAGAATGATTGTTTTCTTCATGCTTGTTAGATCTGGGTGTTATGGCTATTTTGTGATTTTCCTTTCATGTTTGAATTTTTGGAATTAGTTTTTTTATGAAATTTGGTGCTTGAATGAATTCCCATAATTAAATTTTTGGTTTTAATTCAACTAGGGTTTGAATTGATACAGATAATTGTCTGTATGTGAATTCTTCATTGTTAAATTCTATATAAAAAAGTTATATATAATATATATTTATTTATTTCTGTTATATATATATATGTTTCTATTAAAAAAGATAAAAAAAATAAATAAAAAAAAATAAAAAAAATAATAATAATAAAAAATGACGTGGACGGGGGGGGGGACCCAATCCCACCCCACAACACCTACACTACCCCGATAGTAGCAGCTGTCACATGATAGTGCTAGCTGCCAGATGACAACAACCTTGTCATGTATGGCAGTGTGGGGAGAGGGTTAAAATCCCCCCACTTACTTTGTTTTATGTGTTTTTTTATTATTAAAATAATAATAATAAATAAATAATAATATATAATTATTTTATATATATGCATTATTGTATGGTCTTACGGCTGCAAAGAAATTGAATATTAATTCTCTTCATGTTGAAGGTGATTCCTTAGTAATTATAAATGCTTGTGTAAAAAGGTTATCTTTTGCAAGGCATATTCATTATATTTTATCCCAGATTTGGTCTCTCCTTGACTCGTTCTCTGAATGCTATGTTTCCCACATTTTTAGAGAGGGCAATAAACTGGTAGACATGCTTGCTAACCAAGGTGCTGATGGGCTTCACTTCTCTTATCCTTCTAATACAATGTCCTCGACTTCATTCCCTCTAATTTTTAATTTGGTAGCTCTTGAATCAGTCTAGCTTTTCTCTCTCCTCACATTTGCATTCTCAATTTATTTAAAATCTCCCTATCCTATCTTTTATTCTCAGGATGTACTAATTCTTATGCTAATCATTTATGAATAGGGTGCCTTTTCAGCTGCGTCACTTAATGAGTGTTATTTCTTATTTTCAGGATTGTACTAACCCTTGTGCTAATCATTAATGATTAGGGCACCTTTCCAGTTGCATTTCCTAATAAGTGTTCTCTAATCTATCTCACACATGTGACATTTCATATCTCCCTCATGTTTTGGCAGTTATATTAATTATTATCATGCAAGATTTCTTTTCACTTGCATTAACATATGAGTTTGTAGATTCAAATTCCCTTGTGTAGTATATTTTATCTCCTTTTATTCGTTAAATCCTTGTACGGGGTGGGCTAAAAGGCTACTGCACTTATTTCATTTAAGAGCATTTTCTCTTATGATGTATATTTTTTCTATAAATATTTTGTTCGACCATTCTCTTTGTTATATCTTTCACTTTTCTATCCATGGTTGCCAATAGGTGTTTCGATGAGTTCATTCCTTTCAATCTGCGAGTCCGTTTTGCACCATCTGAATTGGAAATCCCTTTTGAAGGTACTATATATGATGAATCTTTGGCATCCATTTTTATCATTCACTGCCCAAAATGTTGCAGGTGCATTTAGAGGCTAATAGGTGAATCGATCCTGTCTCCACAGTTCAAAAGGATCATCTTCCCTTCTCAACTACTATCCATTTTTTGTTCTAACCTACTTGACATTTCTCAATCTTGGTCCTTGCTACTTAAAATTGTGAATGCGGCCATCTTACCCATCTTTCTCCAAAACAGTAGCTTACTCTTGGTAGTGTAGGGTTACAACTTTTGGCATGGTGATGCTCATATTGGTGGAATTTTTCTACGACATTTATTATTCAATTTTGACAAGTTTATCATGTTGCTAGCCGCGATCAAAGACTACATTGCATCTTCTGCCATTCTACCTCTTGATCGCGCCCTTAACATGATTCCTATTGAGTCGGCTTATAGAAGTAAAGCTTTCACAAGAACATATGCTGTGTTGGGTTTGATGTCTCACGCTCATGCCTTGGCTCCATCGGCGACTTCTTTTTCTGTGGAGGGTGGTACTCTCCCTTTGTACAATGATGGTCCTGCTCCCCTGGATATGCCTGTTTCGATTGTGGTTCCATGTCATGGTGACTCTTTTTCTTCTTCCGATCCCTCATTAAATGCCTTAGGCTCGGATGTTGTCTTGCACCGTTAAGCTAACCGACTGTGGAGCTCCTTGTTCCTTACCCCTCCCTCATAGTTTGGTTGTGGAGGTGTTCCTTAATTTCTTCCATGCTTTTGTTTGGTCTCTTTTTCTACTAAAAACTTTTTTCCTGCAGAAGTTTCATTTATTCAGGTTACTATGTGGACTGGACTGCTTTTGATCCTACATGCTCTTGGGGATATATGACTCATTTGCATCTTTTCGGTTGATGACATACTCTGTACAATTTTTGCCTCACAAATATCGATGGCTTTTGATATACCACCTTGGTTGATATGCTTTTATGTCTTTTAAGCTTATTCCCCTATACCGGGGTGAACTCATATTGTAATTAAGATACAATGTAATTGGGTTTCATATCGGATTATGGTTTAGGGTAGTTTAGGCTTTGCATATTCATCCTCATGTAATATCTATTGGAGGATTTTGTCTCTATATCTCGCTGGGGCCTTTTGGACATAAATTTATAATCAGGTTTTTCTTGTCATTGGAGCTGATCTCCATTTTGTATTTGGACTGCTCTTATGCAAGTTGTAATCAGGCTGGTCATGGCCTTGAGGGATTTTCGGGAGTCTAGATTCTTTTTTGTCAATCTAGATCCCTTATTTGTATTTTGATGGGTCATGAACGAAGTTTTCTTTCTTGGTTCTTTCTCCGGGAGCCC
Source organism: Chamaecyparis obtusa (assembly GCA_027943335.1). Taxonomy (NCBI): domain Eukaryota; kingdom Viridiplantae; phylum Streptophyta; class Pinopsida; order Cupressales; family Cupressaceae; genus Chamaecyparis; species Chamaecyparis obtusa. Next base: position 316,553 of record BSBK01002309.1, on the reverse strand, counting down.
TTGTGAACTAGTATTATTAATATAAATATAAAAGTTTTGCCAAAAAAATAAAAATAAATTATTTTATATATATAGATTTTATTTAAATTATTAATTATTATTTAGAAATTAAAATATTAATAAATAATAGATTTACTTTTATACATATGTTAAATAATGAGGTTAATTTGTAATTTTAGTTAAATGTTATGGAGTTATTAATGCTAATTAGATTTATCTAGTTATGAATTATATTTATTTTAGTAATTTTTAAACCTGGAATCAATTTATTTTTACAACATTATAAATTGATTTGTTTGGTGTTAGAATTTAATTCAACGATGTAATTATAGTTTTTTAGCGATTATTGAATGAATTAATTTATGTAATGAAGCTTCACAAATTAGTTTATTATAATTAAATTCTTTTTTATGTTTTTCCTTCTAGGTTTTGGGTTAGGAGGGAATCTTCAATGTCATCCTTTTGGGATTGTTACCAGAGGTGGGGCTAGGATTATGTGTTTTGTTTGCCTTGCATACTTCTATGGCAGTTGATCTTGTTATAACCCAACCTTATGGAAGTTGATTTTATTATGATGGAAATTGTGTATGTGTGTTCCTGTTATACTTTGGAACCAGATTTTGAGGCTATGATTTGTGCCAACCTATGAGTTATGTTTTGAGATTTATGAACCTAGGGTAGGTTATCTAGGTGTTAAAGGGGAAGTGGCTTGCTTTGGAGGCGTTGGAGACCAAAAGTACCTACCAGGGTATCCTTAGTAGGTTACTTAAATAAGTGATAATATAAATTAAATGGGATTTTAAAATGAATTAATAAGATAATGGATTCCTTGCCCATGTCTTGAGTGCTAGTATAGGCTAAGGATGGGAGCAAGAGAAGATGCTTTCCCATCTAGTAGTGGCGGTGAGTTTTGGCATGATTGGTTATCCTTGTCTACATGAAAGGATTTCAGGTTCTGCATATGATCACACTTGGGAGTTGGAGTCCAGTGAGATCATTCCAAGGGCTTGACATATGTGATGACACTTACCTGATTTCATCTTAGGTTTCCTACATGTGTTGGGTTTCCTTTGGACCAAGTTAAACTAGACTTTTTTTAATTATGCCATTATGTCTAATTATGGTAGGGATAGATTTGGACAAATTGTCCTTCTAAGTGCATGTTTCCTAAGGTGTTTCATTGAAAATGGGTGATGGTTCTATGCTTAGCTAATTATTATATGGTTGACAATTACAATCATTAAAGGTAAAGAAGTTAAAAGGAACCTTGATTCTAGTAAGGCCCATTCTAGTGTCTTGAACTAATTCATTATAGTCAAATTATATATGGTTTTATTTCTCTCAACATGGTCTTCCTTCATTAAGACCATCTTTTTCTCTTGGGGTTGGTTATTATTTCCTGAGTTTGGAGAACCTCAAGGCATATATATCTCATCCATGTATGTGATAGACATAATGGTTGGCTTATCTAAACTGAGAAAGGGATCATTTTGTCCTAGTAGACGAATGTCAAAATATTAATTCTATTAATATTAGTAGAAGCTGACATGGATCAGAGGACAGAGGAACTTGACATTCATTTGGAAGTCTTTGGATCACAAGTGCATAATAATGAGATAAACATATAAGAGATTTGGGATGCTTAAGTTGGATGAGAAATAATAATGGAAGAGAATTTTAATCTTGACCTATGGGATGAAATATTTGTGGTATAGGTTTACAATTTGTGAGCCCATTTAGTTGTTTTGTACCTATTATTCAAATTTAATAAAAAAAGAATCACATTAATGAAACCTTGATTAAAAGAACCTTCTGTATGCGCCCCTTGATTAAACCTTGTGAGGAGAACTACATCTAACTTTGACCCATTTAGAAGAGGGAACATATGTGACACTTGGGTGAAGGATGTACCCCTGTGATCTCAAGTCTGGAAGGGAGGGTCTAGGGGGAATAACTCTAGAGAGATTGGAGTTATTACTTGCCTATTTAACTTTTTCCTCTTTAGTAGGCTTTAGATGAGGTTGAGATAGGTAGTAATGGTTATGGATAAGTTTATAAAATTAATAAGTCTTATTTAATACATAACGTGATTTGAATAGAAAGACAAAGGAAATAAATTGGGTTGGATATTTTATAGCGAGTATCTACATAATATTGCATGTTGAGTCAAAACCATAATTTATCGTTTCTATGTAATTGTTATATGTTTGAGATATTTAATCCTAGAATTATAATCGAATTTGTGTATGACCTCCTTGATCATTCCATTGTGATCTACTTATTCTTAATTAGGAACCATTGTTCTAGTTATAATGATAAGCCAAGTACATGTGCTAAACTTTATGGCTAAAGATGGAGTTAGGACCCTACAAGGGCATACATAGAGGTATGTATTCCCCTAACACATAGACTAGTCCACTCTATTCGAAGTGATCACCAAATGATAAATCCTATGAATTGCTTAAGATAAGCTTATTTGATCAAGATTAATAGTAGTCAATGTGTGTACTATGCCGATAGATTGTGACTAGTTGTACCCCCTAGCTAGCATATGGTTACTGTCACTTGCATGTAGAGAAGGGATATCCACATTGATCTAGGGAATTAGACTGATTTCTCCAGGAGCATGTGGGCATGAGGGGCAATTGCATGCCAACGATGAATGCACTTATTGCTTAATTCTCTGATGGACTACATGGAAGAGAACTTCTAATGAAGAATAGGTATGTGATAATTTGACCAACCTCCTGGTATGATTTTGGGGTCAATTTGAATTGTAAATGGTGTACTTAACCCTGTTGGATGGAGGACATACATTTTGTGTAGTATGAGATACACCAAACCCTCTTCCCAAGTATCCACTAGTGAAAAGGCTAGGGAAAGGAATGAGATGCATGGGAAAGCAATGCACCGACATACCCCCTCTCTAGGATGCATTATAGATGGGGGCGATTAGCCATTGGATGTGATCCAACCACTATGTTATTCATGATGCTTATATGATCCAGTTGTAATTGTCTTTGTAACTCATTTATAAGATAATGACTTTTGTCTTTGTGATGTATGTAGGCTACTTGATGGGTATGATATGTATGGTCACTCTAGTCATCTTGTGTACTTGTGATGCATATCAGCTAGTCCTTCGTATATATGGTAGATACTCAAGTTAATCACTATGTGATGATTTGTGATGTGGCCCCTATTGTAAGTTTGTAAACTAATGATTGATAATGATGGGTATGGAAACAACCCTTGAAGGCAATTGATATCTTTTATTAGATAAGACCAGGTTCATGGTATCCTTTAATTAATAGTTAAGATTAAAGAGATCAAAGATCTCATTAAGAGGAAAGAGTAATTCCATCTAGTTGTGATCTATGAAGGCTCTAATTTCCCACAAGAGGATATGTAGGCATGGTCATCAAGAGAGAATCCTTTAGGCTTAGGTTTGGGTCTAGGGGTGGCCCTAATTATGGAAGCTAAACAGTATTAATTGTGGGCATATATTATGATATAAAGTTGTCACCACCATGGTAAATGAAGGGGTTTAAAAATCACCACCACTAAATTGAAAGGAAGACGATTGGTAGATTGAGTTAAGGATTGATGTTAAGTAAAAAAAATAGTATCACCCGAAGGGGAGTGTTACATTATCATTGATCTAGTTATGGAGGTCTCATAGATTTGGCCATGTTATCATAAATCTACAATTGAGAGCATTACTCTAAAGAAACTTGTCTTTGTTACTGATGATATAGCCAACATTAATTTTTGGCACCTTAACTAGAACTAGAATTGAGGAAGGGAGGGTTAGATTATCAGGGTGGCAAGGTGAAATAGGCCCAACCAAGTAGGAATATGATGGTGGGATGGGTGGATGAGTAGGCATGCACCCCTCATGAGGCCCCTGACATAGAGCTACCCTAAAATCCTTCACACTAGCATTCAATTATCACAGAGAAGAATCCACTTGAATTGTTTTCCATTTTCTATTGGGAACGACCTATGATAAATAAGATGTCCTTTAATTTGGACAATTTATTAGTAATGTCCATAACACGATTATTTTGCCAATCTAGAAAATTAAATAAAAAATGAAGCATTTATCTTTTACATCTATTTTAATATCAACAAGGTTAATTAACTTACCAAAATGGTGAAAGCATGTAGTTTCTCTAGATTGCAATCATCTTGATTCATCTTAAGATGATACAACTTTCAAACAAAAAGTTCATTATGATACAAATGCCCTATTTATCTTATAGTTCCTTAATGTTGGTTTCTCTAGAGACATTCAACTATAGTAAATCTCAAAGGAACAATTGAATTGAACCATTTCAATCTTTATTCAAACTTTGTTATCTTACTCTAGAGACTCTTTTTTACATAACAACCTAGGAATCTTTGTCCACTAGATCTTCCATCTAAAAATCAATATTTTGACCATTAAATTAAAGTACTTTCTATTTCTTTCATATATGAAACTCACCTACTAGTAATTTTCACTAAAGAAAATATTTATCATCCTTTTACTCTGAATAAATCAATAATAATACACAATACTAACAAAATCTTAATAGAACAAAACTAAAATAATAATAATACCCAATACGAACAAAATCTTAATAGAACAAAACTAAATCAATAATAAATTTACAATGAAAAATTAATTATCCTAACAATCCTTTCAAAGAAAATACTAAAATAACACTCATCAATATAATTATTTATCAAAAAATGAAAAAGAATATTGCATTATCACTTTAAAAAGGGACCCATTTTTTTAATAGAGAATATAGAACACATATGTAAAGAAATTCTTAAACTATAAGATATACATATCTTACCCTTGCATATTCAATCTCATGTCTTTGAGATGGAAACACCACCTAAATCAAGCATCTATTCACATAACCAAAATCTATTAAGAATTCTACCTTGCTTTTCCTACAATAGTGCTAGTTTATTGAACAAACCACAACCATTGTTGGTGCCTTCACGCATTGAATGAAATAGTATTTGAAGAAAACCATGGTAGATGAAACCGTATCCTCAAAACACTTAATCAAACCCCACAATTATAGCATACAAAAGTGGAAGCTAACAAATAAACTAAATAAAGATGGAGATGAGAATGATATCCAAGCAAAGTCATTTGATTATAAGGTAAAATCTTTCTAGAACACAAATAATGGAACTATACAAATTCTTAAACAAACAAAAAGGGAATGGACAAATTTAGTGGGTCATCTTGGTTTGTTGTCTTCTCCATTAATTTGACACGTATTCATAGGATGGAGTGCCACCTCTTCTAGTGGACATGGGCATGGTTTTAACTTTAAATTGTTATTTGTTGCAAACATTTCACTGTCTTCTCTGCTTAAAAAAGATTCATAGTGCTCAATCACTACTGATCAGGAATGGTTTTTAAATCTGAATTGCCCACTTTCCACTGAAGGTTTTGGTGTGTGTATACTTTATCTTGGGTGATAAGGCTCAGCACTTGTAGATATAAAGCCTCCTCCAATCCCATCAAATTTCAAAGAGGTGGAGTACTAGCCCTATACCAGCTTTCAAAGGTGTGTATAATCTATTCATATGGTTTTGTTTATAATCTTATGAAGGTGTGAACAATCTATTAAGATGATTATGTCTATAAACTATCTAAGGAACACAAGATAGCTTTCAATTTATGTTCAAGATATGCTGCATTTACATTTCACAAGATTGTTTCTTTGGGTAATTGTGGTAATGTATGAAGTTTAGGAGCTTTCTTTGATTTTATTCCTTTCAGATTCTTTGTTTCCATCTAAGTTACAGTGCTTACAAACTCTGTTTTTTCAAGAATTTTTATGTACAGTGCAGTCAGTGTATTTAGATTTTTAGTTTTACAAGGATCAGGTTTTAGATATTCTTAGTATTACAATTATAGTTGGCTGAATTATATGTTACTTGAAGGCAATTTTATAAATTAATTTATAGTATTGATAAATAATTAAACTTTTGGATTAATTTTGTATCAATGTTTCTGATCATATATTTCTGATCATATAATGAGAGTTATGAAAGAAAATGAAATTATCTTTCATTCTGATTATACATCAAAAAATTATGATCCTAAATGGTAGATACAAAAAATTTAAAAAGTTTATATCATTAATTATGATATTGGTTCTTAATCTTGTAACCATAATTGAAAGTTGAATAAATAATCAAGAAATTTGACCTACAACTTATAAGGCAGAATTTTCACAGCCCTACAGTATTTTCCCTCTTCAACTTACTGAGCAGTCACCTAAGGTTGATGGTTTTTCTTTTTTTATTTTCTGCTACTGCTAACAGAGGTTGTCATGTCATATCAGATATGGTAATTATGGATTCTAGCAATCTTACAGAAAATTTCATAATTATGCTGATTTTGGTATCCTCAGCCCAACTGGAAGCAGTTTATGGAAATGGTATATCTATATTCATGCATCTTTAATTACATATGACATTAACTAACATTACTTAACTACTTGGAAGCTCCTAAACTTATGTCATGACACATTCTGTTTGCAGAGGCAGGGTCTTATTATGATTCTTTTGCTACTACAAAGGTAATGTAGTGTTATTTGGTTTTTCATTTTTATATGGGATTCTGAACATACATATTTACTGTCAAGTAGAACACCAAATTTGGTGTATTTTAATTTATGTTACAGTGTGTTAGCCTGCCACTGGCATCTTCATATGGAGGAGGAATTATTGTGAATCCTGAGTTTGACAATGGGATGGATGGTTGGAGCGCCTTTGTAGGCAGCAAATTGGAAATAAGATCTGACCCAGATGGAAATAAGTATATGGCTGCCACTGAAAGAAAAAACAGCTATGACTCTGCCTCTCAGAAACTCAACTTAACCCAGGACATTATGTACACATTAGCAGGTATGAAGTAAGTTTTTAGTATAAATCCAGACAGAAATTTGTGAAGAATCGCATTAATTTTTTGTGCAAAGTAAGGACAAAGAAAATTGAATTAGCTTGTCTGTTAGCAACTTTTATATGGTATAGTATAATGGTTGAGTTGTAGTGTTGTGATCTTGTCATCATATTTTAAATTTCTATTGGATGTTATTAGTGAGTGTCACATAAGATGGGATTATTCAAATATGAAAATATATAATTTATTAAAAGATGTGAACAGATACAATAAATTATATATTTAGAAATTGACTACTATTAGAATTAAATATGGATAAATTAAAGGTAAAATTAAAATTGTCATTATCGTTTAGCTTTTTTTGGTTGTTATTAATTTGTCTTTAGTAGAAGGTATATTTATTTTTAAAATCTTAGAAATATCAATTTGTCTTTTTTGAAGAACAATTTAAATATAGGTGTCTCATAGATCTATGGATGTCTTTGAGGTAGATGTGTTTAAAATATCTTTATTAGTTGTTTTAATGCTTTTGATAGATGGATCTAAGTTATCAATATTAGTTGTAAAAATATGATAATAAAATTTAATATATATTAAAAAAAAGTTTTAAAATTGAATCAAAATTATTAAATAATTTTTTAAATACTTTTAAATTTTTACAAAATAACTATTATATTATATTTTCACAATATAAATATAATAAAATAAAAATAGAAAATAGAAAATTCCAAACAATAATAATATTTTTTTGTCTTCAAAAAATAGACTTCCACTACTAATATATTTTAAAATATTTTAATAATTAGTTAAATTATTATTACTATAAATTATAATTAATTTTAACTTAATTTAATTATTGTTCATATATATAAAGTATAAATATATAGATTATATATGAATTAAGTAATTGGAAACTTTTGATTTTATTTTTAAAGTCTAAATCAAGACAATGAAAATTAAGTTTAACTATATATATAAAGTTAAGTCAGTTTAAAATTACAATTAAATTTTAGAAAAATCATAACTATGCATTTATAATCTTTTTTAAAAATACATAGGAATTAAAAAGATTAGATGGAATTTGATGATGTGATCTTATATAGGACTGCCCAACTTTTTAATAAATATGTATTTTTAATTATTAATAGAATGTGACATACTTATTCATAATAAAGCTATTACAAAACAACAGAGTACTAGCATATACAAAATTAATTAAAATTCAATAAAATCATAGATTTTTTTTTTTCATCAGCATGGGTGCAGATAAGTGGAGGAAATTCCAGTGCTGCTATTGTAAAGGCAACTTTTGCCATGAAGGATCCCAACACAGGCACTACCACTTACAGCTGTGCTGGTACAGCCATTGCCCAATCTGGTTGTTGGACTCTTCTCAAAGGTGGTCTCACTGTACATTCCTCTTCTCCTTCAGCCACAATATACTTTGAGGTACATCACCATTCAAATCATATTTTACTTCTTCTACAATATATTATATACATATGCAATATAGTTTTATTTGCAATTCTAATCCCTTGTAATATGTGTAAATTTAACAAGGCAATTAAATATGTATATCTGTATAATATCAGAGTCCAGATGTTGGAGTAGAAATATTTTTGGATAGTGTGTCTCTTCAACCATTCAGTAAAGAAGAATGGAGATCACATCAACAAGCCAGCATTGAAAAGGTAATACATATGTTTTTGGTCATAGCTTAACTTGATGAATTTCTTATCAAGATATGTTATGAGTGAATAACAGTTGATTTTAATGCATATAACAGAATAGAAAAGGGGGTGTTACTGTGCATGTTGTAGACAGTGGAGGGAGTCCTGTGAAGGGAGCCAAAATCATGATAAATCAAATCAAGAGAGAGTTTCCCTTTGGATCAGCAATAGCTAATACCATCCTTTCTAATGATACTTATCAGGTATACAGTAGATCTATAATTTTTTTTTTGGATATTAAGTATTTAGAGTAGAGTCTTCCTTTTAATGTAAATTTTTTTTGAAAGGATTATTTATAACATAATTATAAAAATGTTTAAAATGTTTATAAAGATTTAGAGATAATTATTTAATAAAACTTATTTATATTTAATTGTATATTTTATATTTTATTTTATTTA
>BSBK01002309.1:0-300000 GCA_027943335.1 Chamaecyparis obtusa | reverse complement strand
TATTATAAATATTATGCATGCTTAATGGTACCCTTCTATGTGTATTCATCTCTACTTAAGTGTTGAGAATATTTTAAGACCTTGGTGTGTGTGTAGTTAGGATTTCTCTCACATTGATTATTATGATGAAATTTTTTATCATGTTTGATCGTATTAGGATTTGATTAGGATGTTAGATGAAATATTCTTTGATGGATACATAGACATCTATATGACCATTATTAATGTTTCCTTCTCCATGATTATGATTATGAAAGCTCTTTGATGATTATTGTTTCATGATTAATGCTTTATGGACTACACATTTATGATTATATGATGATTATGTGATGATTAATGTTATGTCTTATGTTAATGTATATGTATATATAATTACGTTATAACCCTTGACTATGTTAACATTATTTATGATGCTTATGATTTTATATATTTGATATACATGTGTGATTGTTCATATCCATGACATGCTTGTATGACGAGGGACAAATTCATAGTTACTCACCTAGTGAGACCCACACGATGTATCGATCCCCTTCATTATTTGTATTATTTTTTCTATATATATATACACGCTTCATTTTGTGATATAGGTTTGTACGTAATGGACATTGACTTCACCTAGTTCCACAAGTTTGAGCGTGCCCTCAAAATATTTGATGGTTGTTGATGGGAGATAGTACCAAGGCCCACCCAAGTCATCTCTTGCCATCATTCTTGTTGAATATTGATGGTGTCCTTGTTTCATTGGCTAGACTGTCAAGTTGAAAAGTTCTAGTTCACCTATTACTTGACTAAGCATGGTTTGTTGTGTATTCCTTTTTTGTGATCCCCTTATTTGGTTGTGGATTCATGATTTAGATTGGTTATATCTTGGTTTATTTCATGTTCTAGGATGTGTACACTCCATCTTGTTATGTTTGGATTACAGGGATCCTTAATGTGGTTTTGGAGTATTTCCCATGTTTCACAATGTTGATAGTTTGGTATGATTTGTGTTGGCATTTTGAGGTCTCGTGGTGTTTGTTGATGTTTGGTTGTCAGTATAACTTATTTGGTTAAATCTATGCTTTAGGATATTGGCTCTCTTGATTTTTCTACAATTGATTGTTTGAGTATTATTATAAGGTGATTGTTAAAGGATTAATATTCTTCTTGAATGTTAAATTAAGTTAATTAATGTTTTTGGTGTACTTACACACACACACACACACACACACACACACACACACACACACACACACATATATTTACACACACACACACACACACACATATGGGTATGTGCAGGATCATGGTATGCCAAAAAGTGGCGATGTGAAAAAATGAAGTTTTCACTCATCCAAAAGTGCATTAAAAAGTTTGTTGACTTTTTAGTAGGCCTGGGTGTCAGTACACCTGGCCAAGCCAAAAGCCAAAGCACAGACCTAATCGCATATTCAATATTATCAAATATCTAATTTTATATCAGATATCTAATTTTTTACAGTAAATTATATTTGTAGCCTGCAACCGTGTTCAACATTTTCATTGTGAAAATGTTGAACAAAGCTCTGGGGGTTTCAGATATCCGATAGAATCTCATATCCAATTTTCTCAACATCACTAGGTAAGTTAAATTTTTGAGTTTGTATTGTTTTTATTATTTTTTAATTGAAATTTGTAGCTTATTATATAAAAACTAGGGTTTAAATGAGATTCTTTATTATTTTTAAAATTGATTATAATTGTCTATTTGGGTTTTAATTATAATCATACGTGGACTCAAACCAATCTGAAAACCCTCCCAATGATCTCGCAAATAATCCAGCACCACCTCCAAATAATCCCCCACTTTCAGAAGATGAACCAATCTCAAACCCTCGACATTTAGAGGATCTCATAGGAGACAATCTAAATCAGCTTAGAGGATATCGGACTACATATGCCAATATCCCCAAATTGTGCCCCATGTTTTCCATGTTAAACTCCATTATTGAAAACATGGAGAAACTTACAGAGAAACATAATGTTGCACTTCTTTGGCGCGATTCCATGGACACCCAGTTTGATGATGAGCTTGACTATGATCAATTTATGAACCTAAACATAACAAAACATGACATATGTAATCTCTTTGTGGATCCCAAAAGCATTTTAAAAGCAGACCCTAAAAAAACCAAGTTGTCAATTAAATGGTGCACAAATGATGCAACGCGTGACAACTTTTGGGACCACTAGTGGATTGTTTTTGATAGAGCACCTCACAAAAATTTGGATGTCCCATTCTATTTCATAAAAAAATTGTATGCTGAATTTGTGTTCGGTCACAAGGTAAATTATTGGAGCATGAGACCGAACCAGGGTGTAGGCTTAGGCACTCCTCAGGATAGGCCATGGGCACACTGGGTGAAATCCCGCACATATGTCCCCCCTCCCGAGATTTCACCACCTCCTATAGTGCAACATCTTGATATTATTGTTGAGGCCGGTTCATAGACTATTTGAGCCATTCACACCTTGAGTGATCTACTGGTTATGCAGAGCATGACATTGTTGCCTCCTTGTGCTGATGCTTCTGGCCCTTCCACATCCTCCATGATCTCACATGTTTGTGTGCCCCACACTTTCATTATGTGTAAGAATCTATGCTTAGGTCCTTTGAATGATAGTGATGCATATAACTACATCTTTGAGGTGGACGATACTACTCAACACACTATAGGCACTGAAGCACCTCATGAAGATGTGCATCAGGGGCATACAAAGTCATGAACTCCTACTGTTATGGTAAGGGTAAATAGTTCACTTGTTACATTGTATTTAATTTTAAACATTCGTATTTTTATTATAATTTTCTTATAATGATTTCCCACTCATGTTTTTTTATGTGTTACATTTATGTTCAGTTGATGACAGAGGAGGAGATGACATAGGTGGAGGGGTCCACGCTCTCAGCCATATCATTTGGCCTTGACATTTGCACAATACATATATTTTCTTGTACTCATTGGTTTCCTTTTATTATAATAGTATATGTACATGTGTTTTCTAATTTTTACGATCATCTTATTACATACCGATGCATGTGTCACCAGTTGCCACTAGGGGGCAATGTGAGGGGGTTCAGGCATCTAACATTGACAAGGGGAAGGTAATTAAGTAATTTAGATTGTTTATGCATACATGTATACTTGTTAGTTGTGCATACTTATTTTTAATTTACATGGTTTATTTGACAGAGGGTGGTATCTGATGATGTTGTGAGACACTTTCATCATGATGGAGTCACAAGCTCAATTCGCAGTGATATCCCCATGGTACATATATTTATAAAGTTATCTGTGTGTATTTTACTATCAAGTATTTATAATATGATCAAGTCATGATTGTATGAAGTATATGTTTGACTTTGTGTAGGTCACCCCTAGTTTGAGGGAGGTAGAATGCCAAGGGTTTGTATCGTTGATGACTCAACCGACATTTCCTGAAGAAAGTTCAACACAAGTAAGTTTTAATGTTAATTCAATTATTTTGTAAACACATATTTTCTACCAAGGATTTAACATTAAATAATATAACTCGTAGATCAATCTCATGATCTATAGGTTGGAGTCAACATTGGTGGCATTGTCCCTTCACTACCAAGGACATATATTAGGTCTCCTGTCCGCATGAGGAGACAGAGAGGTGAGGTACATGAGAGTTCAATTTTAGTTTTTTTTCTATTTATTATTGTTGACTATGATTTTAAATTTTATTTTTTATTTGTAGAAACCATATAAATTAAGTAATCTAACTCAGGGTTTAACTTTTGTGTTTGAATGCATGATCCATAAGAGCCAAAGAGTACTTCAAAGAGGTTGCATTTTGATGATCCACCAGTAGAATATGATGTCCTAGAAATAATTGTAGTTAAACTTCTTATTTTGAAATGTCATATGACACATTTTGAGATGGTGTATACCACATTGTATCTAGATATGTTGATTTTGTAAATATGTACAAAATTATTGTTCATTTTGATATATATGAAACTTGATATTCGATCCAATTTGTTAATTGTGTGTTCATTTATTCATTGTTAGTATGTAAATATGCTTGTGTGTATGTACTCATGTGTAGGATTTATGCCTTAAGTATATTCATATATATTCAAGTACATTCTTCATAACCTAAATTCATGTGTATGGGCTACGCGCATGACTTAAGTGAATTCATGTGTATGTTTTATAATCCATGTGCTACATGTATGCTTCATGACTTAAGAAAATTTATGTGTATGCTTTATGTGCTACGTGTGTTCACATGTGTAATTCATCATTTAAGTGAATTCAAAATTTATGTACTACATTGTATTCATGTGTATCTGATGCTCTCAACCAAGAAAATCCTTCAAAGTTCACTTCACAAATTCGGTGATCACCTTGTCAAATGAATTCTTATACAATGTATCATGTTAAAACTCTATTATACATGTCAAAGACACATCATTCCATGAGAATCCATAAGCACATTCATGGAATGATGCTTCTACATCAAGATTTTGTCAAACTATTATTGAGAAAACAATGACCTATCATTCTAGGTACCAAACCATCCTTTCTAGGGTCTCTAGGCCAGAGCTTGTTCAAAAAGACTCTTGCTTGCAACAATGACTGGTGTTGCTTCGTGCACCTTCAATCAACATTTACCAACATTTGTGGTCTCTCCACCACCATATATCTTGCATATCCTTGCAACCAAACACTATTGTACAAGACACTAGTTAATTGCTTGCCTTCAAATGCTAATGAAATGATGCAATAAGGACATGGAAGTGATAACAAGACTATAGGAAATCAATTTACTCCATTTCAAATCATAGACACATTCCACAATGCATTCAAATGACCATCCTCGGTCTCTTTACATTTTCCATTGACCATTTATTGTCATGTCTCCATCTCCCTTGGAGAAGCAACATACGTTCATTATGAGCACAAATTGATGCTTCCATCATGTCTGGTTGGGTAGGTTTAACCTAGGAATGGTCCCACTTTGTCTCTTGACACACCCAAATGCTCGCCAACATAGGAAATGGTGCTTAGTGCACCTTGGGGACACTTTGGTCCTGCATGTTCGTGAACGTTCTACTAGCTTTGTGTTCTGAATGAGGTTGTCACTAGCATTTACCCTCCCAATGAGAGCTAATGGCACAGACCATTTGATGCCAAGACGAATAGTTTGGAAGAAACCTAGTGGTACAACTTTCAACTGACCCTCACTGCAAGTTTTGGCATCAAGCGAGATTCATGTGCCAAATTCAAAAAAATTTGAATCTCTCATAATGGAGAGAGGTTAGTGTAGGCATTAGAAACATGGTCATGTAGCATCTCACAGTTTGCTGATACCTCTCATGGGGTATGAGATACTAGCCTTGAAAGATCATTTCCCAATCGTGCTTAGTGCACCTTTCGGACACTTTGGTTCGACATGTTCGCGAATGTTCTAGTGACTCAGTGGTTGAAATAGGATTGTCACTATCATTTACCTACCCAAACAGAGCTAATTATGTAGTCCATTTGATGCCAAGATGAATGGTTTGGAAGAAACCTAGTGGTGCAACTTTCAACTAACCCTCATTGCAAGTTTTGACATCAAGCGAGATTGGTGTGTCAAATTCAAAAAAAATTGAATCTCCTAGAATGGAGAGAGTTTATTGTAGAACTCAAAAACATGGTCCTGTAGCATCTCATAGTTTTCTGAGACCTCTCACGGGGTCCGAGATACGATCCTCAAAAAATTGCTGCCCAATCGTGCTTAGTGCACCTTGGGGACACTTTGGTTCGACATGTTCCCAAATGTTCTAGTGACTCAATGGTCAAAATGAGGTTGTCACTAGCATTTACCTACCCAACCAGAGCTAATGGCACATTCCATTCAATGCCAAGATGAATGGTTTGGAAGAAATCCAGTGGTGCAACTTTCAACTGACCCTCATTGCAAGTTTTGGCATCAAGTGAGATTGGTGTGCCAAATTCAAATAAATTTGAATATCCCAGAATGGAGAGATGTTATTGTAGGCCTAAAAAACATGGTCCTGTAGCATCTCACAGTTTTCCAATACCTCTCATAGGGTCTGAAATATGAATCTCAAAAGATCATTGCCTAATCATGCTTAGTTCACCTTGGGGACACTTTGGTCTGACATGTTCGCGAATGTTCTAGTAACTTAGTGGTCAAAACATGGTTGTCACTAGTGTTTACTCACCCAACTAGAGCTAATGGTGCATCTATTTGGTGTCAGGATGAACGGTTTGGAAGAAACTTGGTGGTGCAACTTTCAACTAACCCTCACTGTAAGTTTTGGCATCAAGCGAGATTGACGTGCCAAATTAAAAAAAATTGAATCTCCCAAAATGGAGAGAGGTAATTGTAGGCCTCAAAAATAAGGTCCTGTAACATCTCACGGTTTGCCAATATCTCTCACAGGGTTTGAGATACGAGCCTTGAAAGATTGTTGCCCAATCGTGCTTAGTGCACCTTGGGGACACTTTGGTCTGTCATGTTCATGAACATTCTAGTGACTCAGTGGTCAAAATGGGGTTGTCACTAGTGTTTACCTACCCAATCGGAGCTAATGGAACAGTCCATTTGGTGCCAGGATGAATGGTTTGGAAGAAACCCAGTGGTGTTTCAACTAACCCTCACTACAAGTTTTGACATCAAGTGAGATTGGCATGCTAAATTCAAAAAAATTTGAATCTCTCAGAATGGAGAGAGGTTATTGTAGGCCTCAAAAACATGATCCTATAGCATCTCATGGTTCACTGATACCTCTCACGGGGTCTGAGATACGAGCCTCGAAAGATATCTGCCTAATCGTGCTTAGTGCACCTTGGGGACACTTTGGTCTAACATGTTCGTGAATGTTCTAGTGACTCAGTGGTCGAAATGGGGTTGTCACTAGTGTTTACCCTCCTAACCAAAGCTAATGACGTAGTCCATTCGGTGCCAGGGAAAACGGTTTGGAAGAAACCGAGTGGTGCAACTTTTAACTAACCCTCACTACAAGTTTTGGCATCAAGTGAGATTAGCATGCCAAATTCAAACAAATTTGAATCTCCCAGAATGGAGAGAGGTTGTTGTAGGCCTCAGGTACATTATCCCTTCACCCTAGGGAATCACCATTTTACTTTGGACACATTTGACCAATTCTGACTCAATGACTCCAACTAGTACATCATTTGATGATACAAATGTACATCAAATTAAGACAATACAAATGTAAGGATACAAAATTAAGATGATAAAATTATAAGGATACAACATTCATAGTAAGGAATCACAATTTTTTCACTTTACATGGCATTAAGATGGTACAAATGTGAGCTCTTAATATTTTCAAATCAACCCCATGGGAACTTTTATATTTAAAATTTTGCATATAATACGCATGATGAAGCTCATTTTTGTTTATATATACAAAATTTTGCATCTAAATATGCACATTATAGTCTGTTGTTTTTTTTTATACAAAATCTTAGATACACAACTATATATAAAAAATAAGTGTCCTTTTCACTCCTAAAGTGTATAAGTTTAACACATGGTACTCGATGACATCTACATTTCAATCCTTGCATTCGGAAGGTAGAAGAAATTTTATAGAGAATATAAGAAGTTTACAGAGGTTGACAAAAAGATTATGAATGTATAAGTAACTAAATGAACCAAAGAACATGACTAGCCAATGCATAGTGAAGTTTACTATCATAAAAGATGGGCTAATCAAATGTACACCTCGATCTTCTATATCTATCATATATGTATCCAAATGCATTTACAATCCACATACAAAACCAATTTTATTGGCTCAAATAAATAAAGTAGAAAACTACAATTAATTTATGGAACGTAATCGTAATTAAACATGGAAAACCTTGCAGTGAGTTGAACTTACCTACTGAAGTGTGCCTGAAGGGTCATCTCTCTACTTGAGGGTATTCAATATTGTTTCATGATTAGCAGTACTAATAGTCCAAAGTTCCTTTGTCTTTGATTTTCCTTGATGTTTCAACAACTTAACATTGGCTTCTATAACAAGGTGTGAATACATGCGAATGGTTTTGTGCTTCTCGTAGTCTTCAAACATAGGAATGACATTATTTCTAATCATATATGTGCACAATCATGTTTCCACAACAAAATGTGATCCTATTGGATATGTGAACATATCATCATCAATCGTCGGTTGTGCAAGTTTTTGCTTTCCTTGTACACAACGTGCTAACCAATAATCTGATCTCTCATTATTCCCTTGTGGTGCAACCAATGCAAAAACATTTCTTGGCTGTAGAAGATCTGAAAGATGATCATAGTTAAGTGAACAATCCGTGTCATCATTTATTACAGAGACTGTGACAAATAAAGGAGCTAGATAATGATTCCTTGTTTTTCCTATCTCTGTTTAGAGATTGGTTACCACCTTGCTCTTTGTTCATGAATTTATTGAGTTTGTGTGGGGCCTTGGTGTCTACCTCCTTATCTCAGTGGGAGTGGTACTTCGGGTTCCATGTGGTTGGGTGGTAAATATTTTCTCATCTAGGCTTAATTGATTCATATTGCGTGGATGGATCTTGTACCAGTATCTTCATTCTTGCAACCTTAGTGATCTTAATTTTGTACATGATGTTATCATATGCCATGTTGTACTCATGTATGTATATTGATACTATCTGTACAATCCTTATGGGAGATTGTGATAATTATTCTCATGATAATGTAATTGTAATGAATTACTTTATGTAGGAAGTTTAGGATAGATGTTGTTGTAAATGTATCTACTATGTAATCTGAGCTTGTAAAGAGAATAATGGATTGTTAAAAGTTAGAATTGAATGGATTATTAATTGAAATTAGTTATTTTATGTATTTATGAGGGTACATCTATACATTTGTAATCAATGTTCTAGTAGGATTGATTTAATGAAATCATTAGTCAATTTATGAATATGTAATTATGGAAAGTGTAGAGGAATGTTGAATAATTAACGTTGCATAAAATGTTAATTGAAAGTAGTTTATGTTAGCATTTATGAATATGAATATATATATGTTAGATTGGATTAATAATATGGTTTAGAATATGCATTAATGGAAACCATAGATTAGGAGGAATGCTAGTATGTATGCTTTGATGTAAATCTGATTATTCAAAGTAAAAAATGAGTTAGATGGATTATTAATTGGAAAATAGTATTTGTAGGATTTTGGTAATGCTTATGTAGTGGATGCCAATATTCTTATAGCCTAGGTCAAATAACTTGTATGTTGGCTTAATAAATGAGTATTTACTATGAAAGCAATGATGGTAGTTAAGAGTTAGTAATCTGATTTCTTAATGATTATTAATAATTAGAATAAAGGAAATGAGTAGTTTTATGGTTAACTTAATGTTCACGTGTTTGGTGAAGAAAAGAATTATAAACATTTGGTTTGGTGGTCTAAAATGTATCTAGAAGATATAGTTCTTAATGGTAGAAATCATATGGTGTATTTTATTAATGTTTATAAGTCTCAATTCATTGATGCATTTAGATGATCAAATATGTGATAGAATGTTGCTTCAAGAAGTGACATTAGGGAGCCTTAAGAGGACTTAAGTTAAGGAAAGGTTGAATATTGCATTCATGCAAATGTGCATTCAAGATTGTGTTAATGCATTATTACTTCCACTTTCAAATTGTGTACTTTGTAAATGATCAATATATTTAATGTCTAAGTGAATGATGCAATAGTGTCTAGGAAATCTGTATTAGTTTTTAAAAAAAATTATTGTACTTTTTTTTGAGTTAGAGTAGTGTTTTCTTCTCAGGTTCCCTAACAGGGCTTTATATTTGGTATCAGAGCCCTAGGTTGCGACACTGAGAACTCTGGAACTCGCTCACCCATTATGCATATGATTAGTATCTTACAATTATGTGTAATAATGTGTTTCATTTACCTCATGTTGGTGACATGTTAGTAAGTTTAGAACTCATCCTTTAAGCTTTTTTTTCATATTCTCTATTTGTAGAAGTAATTATTTCTTAAACCTTAAAATTTTAGGATAAGCTTGCTTTATACGTTCTTTTTTCGGTAGTTTCTAAATTAACCTCATGATTATCTCTATGTTATATCCTATTATTGCGAGTTCTTGTTAAATTTATTATCATACTATCCTAAAGAGATCTTAATTGTTTTGCATTCTCTTTGTCAATAATTGCTAAGTTGACTTCATGTTCTATCTTTTTGTGTTATGCCCTGATTTTTAATGCTAGTTAACTTGTTATCGTGTGATCCAAAAAGTGATTGTAAGCATTGTGCTTAAAAATTATATGAGGGAAAGATTTTATAGATATTCAGACTCAATTAACAAAATTAAAGTGTCTCTATGTTTCTAATGCTGCAATGTATGAGTAAGATGTGATTTTACATAGCACTCACCTTCATGTTCTCGTTAGGCTAGAAGGATAATATTTTATTTTCATGTTTAATGAAGTATATTGCTTGAGTTCTTACTTGTGTTAATTTTGAAGATTTTGTACAGTGTCCTATTTGAAAATTAGAACTTGATTGTCTCTTTCCCCTCTTTATCTCTTGATATGTGGATGAAAAAGATTGGTAAAATAAATCAATGTGTTGAAATGTGTATGGAAATATGACAAAAACTTTGTCTCTTTATTGAATGAGAAATTAGAAAATTATGAGTTTGTAAAATCATTTAGAACTATTATATGAAATATATATGCCTTAAAAATTAATTAAATATGTGAATATTATGCAATAGATTTTGTCGATGATAGGTGTTTGAAATGTGTGTACATTTCTCTCTCATCTTGATATATGATTTTCAAAAAGACTAATTTCTTACGCTAAACAAACGTGTCATTTGAAATCTCTTGTGTAAAGGGTATGTGTGCTTGAGTAGAGGAAATCCTCTGGGTAAATAGCCAATGTCCCAAAAGCTCCATCGTGGCTAGGCTGCATGAGTAGTGTAATAAGTCAATTGCGTTGATAAATTATGAAATCTCAAAAATAAATGAATCAACAATAGTTACATGAAACAAATAATACATTGTATGAATCTAGGTCAACCTATCTGTGTTCTTATTGATTAGAGAATTAATTATTTTTGAATTCATAAAAAATTGAATAGACTTTTGATTAAAAGTGGATGATATGTTTGAATTAGAATAAGTATTAGTAGCAATGTGTTTTCCGTATCTTAATGGTATTTGTGATTGTTATTGAATACACTGAATTTAGATTGAAGTCTTCATGTTCCTATTTGGGAATTGATGCCCTCAAATTGATAGGAACTAAATATGTTTTTGATGAAATGTGCTTGAAATGTGTAATTCTTTGGATATGTAAATAGTGATACAATTAGCTTCCCAATTGAGATTCAGAATGGTATCCTAATTTTATGACTAGTGATGTAATAAACTATTAATTGTTAGACTCTCTTTATAAGAACTGATATTGTCATGTGATCAAATACTAATATCTTGTGTAGAGGAAGATGAAAATCTTGATTCATAAATGATATATTAGGGGTTAATTATTTTTATTAATCTCAATGAGTAGATGTGTATTAGTGGAAACATATTGATGATGAGAATCAATCCTTGCTACATGAACAAAGATTTCTTTTTCTTGTATCTTCAGTAAGATAGATCTAGGAATTGTGTATTGATATGAATATTAATTGGGAGAAAATTTGAATATATATAAGGTTGTGAATAACTTAGTTGCATGATTATAAAGAGTAATAAAATCATAATAATTATGTTATATATGGTAGTGTATCTCCCTTGTGAATGTGAGGAAACTTGTACTAGTGTTTTGTTAAGTATTTTCAAATGCATGTCTTATGTTATGTTTTGGATTGGGGAGCATGGATTTTGGACTTTGGTTCTAGATGAGATCTGCATACTATACCTTGGAGTGCTAAAACATCTTCTAGAGACGTGACTACCCCTGATCCATGTGATGTGTAACTCTAGTAATGTGATGTGGCATGTTGTGTAAATATATATATATCATACTTATGTTCATTATTGCATACTTGAGATAGAGAGGACTATCATAATTTTCTAATGTTAATATTGTCAAGTTTCATTAGTTTTGTGTTCTATTTATCAAAATTGTAAGGAAATTAAAATTTTATCTTGGATGTTTGTCTTATAGAAATATTGAAATAGTTGGAAATTCTAATATTCTTAAGAAAAGTAAGTGATTCAACTTACCTATCATGCTTATAGGCTAATGAATTGATGTTATTTTGAGTGAAATTGAGTGGTTGGTGCATTTGTTATTTATAAATTAATTAATGTAAGTGATTTTGAAAAAGTAAATTTAATCTTATAAGTATTTTTGGTTGACTCATTTGCATGAAGAACATATCTATATAGTTGTTTACATTTTAATTTCTAACTTTGGGTTTGTTGTATAAAGGGGCACTCCCTGTCTGACTTGTGTTAGGTCAAAGTTAAATTCATACTAGTAAGTAGGAAAAAAAAAATTATGTATGTTTTAAGCCTAAAAACTTGTATAAAGACTATTTTTGTTCTTTATCTTTGCATGAATTCTAGAACAAGTATATTTATGATATTGTTTGGATGATGTTTAGCACTAATCTATAATGTGCTCCTTTTTGACCTTTCTGAATTCTAAAAGTAAGTCGAATCTAAGGGGGGAAGATGTAACACCTCTCTAACCTTAACCTCATCTAGTAGATATCATGATCTTGAGCTAATATTTTGATGCTATTGGGTTGAGCCTACTGGATGTTGTAAGATCTTCCTATGTTACCTTGCTACTTATGTGAGTTTGATATTGCATTAGGTGTTTGAATAGAGGTAATTATCTAACCTATTTCCATAGCTTATTTGCAATCATTTCTTATGCTAATACTTGATGATGATCCTAATGATGGACATGTCGATGTTATTAGAAAGGTGTTTGCATAAAGGTACTTATCTAATCTATTTCCATAGATTATTGGTAATGATGTCTTATTCTAATACCTTATGATGATCCTAATGATGGACATGTTGATGTTATTAGAAATACTGTGTATCGTTAATGGTACACATCTATTTATATTCATCTCTACTTAGGTGTTGAGAATGTTTAAGAACCTTGGTGTGTGTGCAATTAGGATTTCTCTAACATTGATTATTGTGATGGATTTTTTTTTATCATGTTTGATGGTATTAGGATTTGATTAGGATGTTAAATGAAATGTGCTTTGATGGATACATAGACATCTATATGCCCATTATTCATGTTTCCTTCTCTATGATTATGATTATGAAAGCTCTTTGATGTTTATTGTTTCATGATTAATGCTTTATGGAATAGTCATGTTTATGATTATATGATGATTATGTGATGGTTAATGTTATGTCTTATGTTAATGCATACATATATAATTATATTCTAACCCCTAACTATGTTATTATTATTTATGATGCTTATGATATGATATATTTGATGTAATGTGTGATTGTTTGTATCTATAACATGCTTGTATGACGAGGGGTGAAGGTGTAATTAATCACCTAGTGAGATTGATGCAGGAGCATCCTGGGTGTAAGGCCAATCTTGCATCACCCAAAAATATTTCTGGTTTCTTTTCAAAAAGGGTTATCTTGTGTAGAGCTTCTATTTTTGGAAATTTACTATTTTTAGTAAGTTTTTTGTTTGAGCTTAGAATGCTCTATTCTCTTCTCTGGAGGTTCACTTTGGTTATATCAGCCTTCTAGTAAAGTTTCATTGCAAGATCAAGTCTAGTTTTAAAGATATTGAAAATTTTTGATATTGGCAATAGGGTACAAAAACTTTGAACTCAGTTTTGAAGGCTTTAGAGACTCTGAAAGGGGTCAAAACCTTTGCTAAATGGAGCTTGCACTAGTGAAGTGTTGTAGGGCACTTTTCACCCTTTTCAAAATGAGGTTATAATAGCCAATCGGGTCAACAAGCGATGAGCTATGATCTCCGAAAGTTGTGATACCTAAAATGGAAGAAAATAAAATTCCTTCAAAATTTCTTTTTGAGTCCCAAAAGTTGTTTGGGCCTATTCTAATGTAATAAAAATGAATAATAATATCTTAGGGATGGTCGGCCTCAAACTTTAGGGTTAAAACTTCTAGAAACTTCTTGGGCGATTAAAATTGCCTATATAATAAAGGCTTGTAGGGTTATCTAGGGAAGTTTTTAGAGATGCATCTGGTGGCTATGGCTTGTAGAATATCGTAATAAGAATGATCATGTGGCTGTGCATGCTATTTTTATGGACATTGTAATTCCATTTCATTGGAGATAATAGAAAGCCCATTTCTTGTCCTGAGAATTTGTTGTTATTCTCAATTTTGTTGTGTGTGTTTGTGTTAATAAGGGGAGTACCCTTCATCAGAGACCACATGATGTATCGATCCCCTTCATTGTCTGTACTATTTTCCTTGATATATATATATATATATATATATATATATATATATATATATATATATATATATATATATATATTATGTATGTATGTATGTATGTATTCTTCATTCATTTTATGATGCAAGTTTGTAGGTACCGAACATTAACTTCACCTGGTTCACAAGTTTGAGTGTGCCCTCATGTAATCCTTGATGGTTTTTGATGGGAGATAGTACCAAGGCCCATCTGAGTCATCTTTTGCCATCATTCTGGTTGAAGAACAATACTATCCTTGTTTCATTGGCCAGGCTGTTAGGATGACAAGTTCTAGTTTACTTGTTACGTGGCTGAGCATGGCTTGTTGTGTATTCCTTTTTTGTGACCCTTTTATTTGGTTACAAATTCATGATTTAGATTGGTTATATCTTGGTTTATTTCATGTTCTAGGATGTGTGTATTCAATCTTGTTATGTTTGGATTACAAGGATCCTTAATGTGGTTTTGGAGCATTTCCCATGTTTTATGATGTTGGCATTTTGATTTGATATGTGTTGGCATTTTTTAGGTCTCTTAGTGTTTGTTGACGTTTTCTTATCAATATAACGTATTTGGTTGAATCTACGCTTCAAGATATTGTCTCTCTTGATTTTTTTATAATTGATTGTTTGAGTATCATCTAAGGTTATTTCTAAAGGATTAATGTTGTTCTTGAATGTTAAATTAAGTTAATTAATATTTTTGGTTTACTTATGTGTGTGTATATATATGGGTGTGTATGTGTATACATGTATATGTGTGTGTGTACACACACACATATAAAATATATGTGGACTCATGTGTGTGTGTGTGTGTGCATGCACGCGCGCGCACACACACATTAGGATATAACTATTTATATCTTTATGTATTATATAATCTTGTAATTGTTATTATGAGATATTCAAATATTGCACACACACAGATACAGACACAAACACACACAGATATATATTATATTCGTAATCTAGATATCCTAATCTCTTTAATAAACTATAGTCTTAATTATGTTTTGGAGATGAGAGTTGGTTGTTTCTCATACAACTCCTCCAAAAGAAATTTAATGTTGGTTTTTTAGGAATTTCATATGGGTTTTGCTAGATAAGAAAGGGGGAGAAATTCTAAAAATTATAGGGAGGAGTTTGAGTTGAAAGATGGATTGGTGTGAGGATTTAAGAGAAGATTGTTTGGTATTTTTGAAATATTTGTTGTGAGATTAATCCTTTGGTTTGAGAGGGAGATTCTATGGTGGTATTGGATTGATTTTATATTATTTTTCTACAGTGAATTATTGTTTGTGTGAGAATTGGATTGCTTAGGTTACTTCTTCTCTTGTTTGGATTCTTTGCAAGATACCAAGTATGAATTTGATCCCTTGATATTATTGTTTGGTTGTATTTTTAAGGAAGAATTTTGTGTTCTCATGGTGTTTAAAATGTATAGTATTCATTTATTTGAAATCTGGAAATGTTGGTGATCAATTGATGCATTTATATGTGGTTTTTCCTTTAAGTTATAGAGAACATGTTTTATAATTTGAATGATTGCACTTTCTTAATTGAGGATAAGGGTTTAAGTAATGGGTATTTGGGAAGGAAAATGAGATATATCAAATGAGTATCTCTTAGATTTTGCTTCTACGACTCAAAAATTGCACTATTAAGGCTATTTGGGAGACCTTGTCCAAATTGCCTCATTTCTAGGCCAATTGTGTAGTTACAGAGCCCAAGTGGCGCAACTTTAAGATCAAGTGCATAGAAAATGAGCCCAAGTGTGTAGTAGTAAGCCCAAGTGTGCACAAATAGTTCCCAAGTATGCAAAACTTGTGTTTTGGCCATTTTTTGTATTGTTAGGTTTTGGGTTTATACCAGAGGCTTTAGGGTTTCTATTTATGATTTTTTATTTGTCATGGATACTCTATGGGACACTGATATGTTCAATTATGTGAATTATAAGTGTATTGAATTCCATGTTGTTCAATTGATTCGAGTTAGATTCCTAATTTGGGGTTTAGGGTTGTTCATGAAGAGGGGCAATATGAGTGTTCCTAAACCTGTATATTTTGATTATTGTATGGAATTCAAATTGATGTGTTATCTTTGTATATGATTCATGTGTATATCCATTTCATAATTTTGAACTTGAGGTTTAAAGAACCTAGGTGCAATGTAGGTGAGTGGCTCTCAATGGGGTTGAGGCCCTAAGAGACTAAGAATGACTTGTTTTTGTAATCCAAGAGGACTATGTCCATCATATCCATACCATTCCATTATCTTTAGTCCTTTTCATTATTGTTCAACTGGTATCTTAACCTCTAGTTTTTCAATTTTTTCTTTTTTTTGTATCCTCATCTTTTTATAACCAACCTAGGAGATCTTCTTCCATTTCATCATAAAGTGCTCCCTATTTTTTGAAAATAGTTAGCTTGCAGACCATAGTTATGTTATTTGATGCGATTTCATTCATTTGTGGTTTTCCATAAGACTAGGGAGATAAAGGAAACTTTTCGATGCAAAGTGTATGACTCATATAATATTCTCCCACTCCTTATTTTTTTACTATTATTTTGACCTCTTTCTCATTTAATTTGGAGGTGGATGCTTTCAAGGACTCAAAATCAACATATGCATGACAATAAGGTGCTTCACAATTACTTGGAATGGTGGATTTAGTGTTAGGATTTCAATTGTTACAATACATAAAAGGATTTAAATCTCCTGGTATGGTTATCTTGTTACCATTGTGAGTAAATTTGATACATTGATGATATGTAGATGGATTATCTTGCATTTCATGAAACTACAATGCTCCAAGAAGAATATTATACGTTAAAGGTAGGTCTAGAACTTGACAAACCACATCCTTTACTACAAGTCCAACTCTGATTGGCAATGTGAAAGTTCCTTTAGATGAACATTCTTCTTTGTCATATACTTTTATAGTGGATCTACTACATGTTCAAAGAATCCTAGTTCTGTGATCACTTTCAGGGTACAAATATTCAAACCTGCTCCTCTGTCTATCAATACTCGTTTGATTTTAAATTTAGGAACAAAGGATTCAATTTGTAAAGGTGCATTATGAGATTGGTGCATTGAGGAGTCATTGTGTTCTGTAAAAGTGAGAGTGGTAGGGGAAGTAATATGTCCCACCATAGCTTGGAATTGATCCAAAAGCATTCTAGTAGGTATTGTAGTAGTAGAAAGCACTTTATCAAGGATAGATTTGTGTTTAGGAGATATGTGTAGAATTTTAATTATGAAAATTTGCATGGGTGTCTTCCCTAAATGCTCTAAATTTTTGTATCATAAAGTTGATGCATCAGGTTTAGGAGTAAAATATTTAAGGGTAATTGAGCCTCTGCAAGTAGAAACATTGCAACCAGTTTCTTTTCCTTTTATAATGAAAGTTTTCACATGATTATCAACCTCACTGATGTTATTTATGACATAATCATATTTAGCAGTGGTATAAATCACATTGTCCCTTGATTGAGGGGCTTTTCCTTTATTTTTATCCTTGTCATGCTTACGGAAGGGATCTTTGAACACCCCGCGATCAAAGTTACCAGAAGGAGTGTGTCCATCGACTGCTATTTTACTATCATCTATAAGATCTTGTATTAAATGTCATAGTCTATTGCAACTGTTTGCCATGTGACCTTTACGCCGAAGATATTCACATAAATGATTTTCATTCTACCATGGAGGTTTAACTTGCAGATTGTTTCTCTCATTTCTAGTAATGTGATAAGGTCATTTTTAAGAAGTTCCTTTAATGCTGACTCAAGTGATCAACTTAATGGAGTAAATTTTCTCTTAGGGAAGTTATTTTGAGGTACTTTTCCTTTGTTTGAAGATGAATAGGTTTGAGATTGTAAATGGATTGTGAAGATATAGTAGTCTTTGCATCTACAACACCATCATTGATAATATTTTTGTTTCTAGCCTACAAATGAGTCTTATTATTGTGACTATTTCTTGAACTTCCTTTATGGTATTTTTCGTTATTAACTATGATAGTACCATCATCTATAAGGGATTCTTTAGCTTTAAATCTAATTTCTATAACATCCTCAAACTTATCAAGGAATTCAAGGCGAAGTTCTTTCCCAATCTCTTTTTAAATTGCAATAGAATAAGTCAATCATCCTTTTTATCAAGAATACCATAGGGTGATTTATTTTTTAAATGTATCCATTTGTAGGAATGATATAAAAGGTTTCCCTTATTTTTTCTTTATGTCACATAATTCGAACATAGTAACCTCATGTCTACAATTGCATGCATATTGTGATATGAACTTGTCTGCCAACTCTTGAAATGATTTAATGGTAGGAGGTAATTAGGAAAACCATTCCATGACAATTACTCCTAAAATGCATTGAAAAGGTCTCACGAGGTATGTTTCTACATATGAAAATTCCAAGGTAGAAGCAAAAAATTCTCTTAAGTGATACTTAGGGAATCCTTTTCCTTTGTATTTATCAAGTCTTGGTAATTCTAAATTATTAGGAAAAGGTGGCATTGGTATAACGAGATCAAATGGGTAGGGATAGATTTCCTCAAGAGAAAACTTATGAGATGTTTTTTTAGTATTAATCTTAAGATTGTCTAATCCTTTTCTCAAGGATCTCAATTCATCCAAAATAGGATCATTTGTAGGTGTAGGTTTTTTTGCCCTTATAGATCTTTTATAGACAATTTGCAAGTAATATGATCTATGATCCTTCATCTTGTCTTCTTTGTGTGTTTTGGTCTAATTGGTTTCACTTGTTACAACTTTATCATCTTCCACAAGTAAGGATACATCAATCTCTATAGGTATTTTGACTCCCTCTTCAACCACGACTTAAAAATATTGTTGAGGATTTCATTTTATGACCTTTTTGAATAGTGTTAGGAATCTATGATCATGGAGGGCTTCCTCTACATTAGCTTTTGTTACTTCATCATTGTCACTATCACAATTTTTCTCTTTGTCCTAACTTTCAAAATTAACACTAATATGTTCCTCTTGATAAAAATGTTTTTCTTTTCTCTCTCCATTCTTGTTTGATATCTAGTCTTTGGTGGCATGAGATGCTTCTAATCTTTGACTTAAAATAATTGATAAAGTATATGATATGAGACTCAACTAGGATTATGCCAAAATGAAAACTCTAAGAGGACCCAACTAGAATATGACAAAATGCAATATTGGAATCCAAGTGATAGGTCTAAAATAAATGAGAAACTTGATCTCCTAAAGCTAATTCTAAGGCAAGTGACTCTAGATTTGAAAGTGATTATGTAAACAAGGGTTGACCTGTGCTACTATGGTTGAACACAAGAAAATGGATCAAAGGGAAAGTGTATATGCTAAAGAAGGAGATGATGAATCCTAGCAAGTCCTCATCCTAAGAAAATGATGTTTCCCTAACTCAAATGATGAGTGATGAAGGAATCATGATAGGCACCAATGTTTAATTTAGGACTCAAATAATGTAAGCTAGATGTCAAACAAAACTTTATTGGACCAATACAAGTGTATAAGATCTAATGGGAATATATAGAATATATAAGGACTAAACATGAACCCTAGAAATCATGTATTTATAAATATAATGCTTGCGAAAATGCTAAAAATTAGACTTCAAAGCAAAATAACTTTGCAGAATCGTCAGGTCAAGCTAGGACTTATTCATCATGACCTAGCGAAAGCCAAAAATCTGGATTCTGCCTCGGCAAAATTGTCCTCCAAGACTGCTCAATATTCGGATACCAGATATTCTAGCCTGGAAAAGGAATTCACCAATTATTGTTTTAATTGTTGGCAATATGGGCACAAACATACAGACTACAAACTCAGGGATGTCCGTCATCTCCATCCCAATTGCGATCACTTCAATGAGTTCATTGCGAAGCAGAAGGCAAAAAGTTTGCAGGATGCTCAACAAAATGAGCAATCTAAGGGCAAGATCATCACTTCACATGTTAATTCAGTTAATCCCCTGAACAATGGTTACAAAGAGCATATCACTAAGAAATCTGATAAGTGTTTAGCAATTAAAAGTAGGGTTTTGGAACCCGGTTCTGAAAACCATACTTCCAATGGCTATTGGTTCCAAAACAAGATTATGGAGCTAAAGGTTTTCTCTGTCAAATCACTGGACGCACAAATGAATTTTTTTGCTAAAACCAAGTATGTGAATTTGAAGAAAAATAATTCAGAGATGGTAAGGGAAAAGTCTATTGAGCAGGTCTCACTTCAAGCTAACTCCAAAGTGGGGAAAGATGGAGTGGCACCTTCTCAGAACCTTACCACTCGCAGTTTGTACAAACCCTATCCATGACTATCAGAAAGTAAGCAGTATGATCACCCTGGGACCGTAAAGGCTCTGTCATCCAGGACATCTTTGGCCAAATGCCCCTATGAACCTCTATCTGCTGCGAGGGGAGGAGGATTGACAGAGACTAAGGCATCTTTCGGTGGTGGCAGATCAAGAAAAGAGGAATGGCACATGGTCAAAGGTAGGAAAATGGTAAAATCTTCTCCTATAAATTACAATAGCAGTAATATTGTTCTTAAAAATTCTTTTGAAATACTAAGCAGGGATATTAACCCTAGTAACAAACTTTTGCACTTAGTAAATCATCAGAGTAGTAGGGTTTTGGGAGGGGGAGTAGCTTCCTGGGGGAAATCACATAGGTGAACCTGCACAACCCGATATGAGAAATTCCTCCCTCCCCCTATCCAAAACTCTAGGCATGGCACATAGAACTTCTAAGGATATTAAAGATCTAGCTTTTATTCATAGATCCCCAAATGCTTACAACCCTCCTCATTGAAGGAAGGAAAATATGGGTTCTATGAACAAGAAGTCATATAATATGGTTAAACCCTATAATGAGGGTAATCTATCTCATGATAAGTGTAATGATAGCATTTACACCCCACCACATAGGCGTGCAGCTAACCATAGCCATTCAACACTTTCAAAATATGGTAATCATGGTCCTAATCATCTTAGGATAACATTCGATGAAAAATACATTGTGTAAAATCAACATGTTTATGTAGAAACAGGTGTCATATGCAAATGGATGGGTACAAGTGCCCTTTTAGAGGATACAATCAAAGGTTTGGCATCGCTTCTTCCCCTGGAGGTAAGTACTACTATCATGATAGATAACTTTATTTTTGTAGATTGCAAGAATAGTAAGCTCAAAAATGATATTTTAGAGAAAGGTTATCTAAAATTCAGAAATATTTCCTTTTTTGTATGCTCGTGGTTTCCCTTTTTTAATCCAATAAAAGTAGCGGATTTCCAAGTAGAAAAAACTATTTTATTAAGAAATCTACCATTAGAATTTAATCATCCAGAAATCATTAAAAATATAGGTAATAGAATCAAAATTTTTAAAAGGATAGTTAAAACTAAACATAACAAAACAGATGTGATTATCATAATTAATTTAAATTATCATGATAATTACATTCCTCCCCTTCGGCTGTGTTTTAACTCTAATTCCATAATTATAAATCCTCATATCTTAGATAACTACATAGAAGATTCTGAGAAAGGAGGAAATCCTTTCTCACTTACTCTTAGAGATTGCTCAGATTTTCACCATGGCACAGATAATAGAATAAAAGTAAACTTCTTAAATAACAAAGGGGGTTTTGAAATCTTGAATAACGAAGAGGAGTATTCTAAGATTCCTCCTCCCAATTTGTATAAAATCAACACTCCGGTTATAAATGACACTCCTCAGGACTCATCCAACGCTCATACTTCTTTAAGGAGGATAGAAACCACAAAAATATTGAGCCTGCACATGGAAAATATAACTGAGAACGATAAACAAAAAAATTTGGACTATGGCTGTAATATTAATAATACAGACAAATCAATACCCAATCAACACCCAATTAATTTACCTATGGTTAATCTAACAAACCCCCAAATATTTGAAGCAATGCTTCCAATAAATAATAACCCAGTTAACATTATAAGGAAAGAACCATATGAAAAATTCAATAGGGAGAGTAAATCAGAACAAATAGAACCTGGAACAAATAATAATAAAATCTATTTTCAAGATGAAGGTAATAGGACTAAACTACCAACTAATTTGATTTTGAAGCTGGAATGTGCTGATGTAGTAGAATTAGTTGAGCAGGTAAACAGAACAGAAGAGGAGGTGAATCAAATTATTAATTACTTAGGAAAATCACTAACAGACAAACTTATGGACATGTTTCTTGATGAAACTTGTGACTTCGATGAAATAAAACTCCAAAAGGAAATACTAATTAAACAAATTCAGGAATGCATCCTAGAAGAAAATAAGGAACAGAATAATAGTCTGAATCAGCATCTCCTTCCCTCTTCCCCAGAAAAGGAAGCTTCAGAAATTGCACTTTTGGATAACCCTGACAAAAATTCAGACCAATCAGATAAAAAAATCAGTCAAGAAGCTATAGACAGGCATAACACAAAAGAGAAAAATATAAATGATAAGGAAAACTTAAATGTGCCTACCTGTGTTAATGGGAAGGAACTAGCTATTTATATTCCTCTAGAGCTAGAAGTATTAAATTTGGATTTGGCAGGAAATGATGTAGATATAGTGGAAATTTATGGCAAGGAGATCATAGATAGAGATGAACCCCTAGATTGTTCCTTAAATGAGCAAAAAAACTCAGACAACCAGGTTAATTCTATAATAAGGTTTGATGGAGAAACAACTTTGGTTAAAGAAGCAATAGAAGGCCTTTTCGGGATCACTAATGAAAATAGAGAATTAGGCATAGCCATGAACAGAGGTAGTTTAAGTACACCTAATATTAATAAACTCAAAAAGAAAAGAGGTAGGAAGTTAGTTGTTGAGTTGAGAATGTTGGATGGTAATGTAGGTAACCAAAAAAAGATAGCGGATATTTTGAACACAAGGAAGGGGAAGTTCCTTTGCAAAGAACAATGAAAGTCACTACTTGGAATGTTAGGGGTCTAAATGCCCTTAACAAACAATGATTAATCAAAAGATACTTAAGAAACTTTGACTCTGAAATCATTATGTTACAAGAAACTAAGCTTAATAAAGATAAAATTAACAAGTTTAGTAAAAGACTAGGTATATGGAAGTCAGAATATGTCCCATCAGTAGGCCTCTCTAGTGGTTTGGCAGTTCTATGGGATCCTCGTAAAGTAATGGCCCAAATTGCACTCATTAACGATAGATGGATGACATTAACAATTAATAGCCTAAAATCTGATTTAAAATTTTACCTAATCAACATATATGGGCCAATCCCTAATGAGGAAAAAAGAAAAGTTTGGATGGAAATACAAAATCTTCTAATTGAAAAATGAGAACATCCCTTCATCATCGGAGGAGATTTCAATGCTATCTTAAATCTAGAAGAAAAATTTGGAGGTTCTCAGTATATTTCGCAATCTCATAAAGACTTTGGCAAATGGGCTGAGGTTAATCATCTAATAAGCATAAATACTATTAATGGAATCTATACTTGGAATAATAGAAGAGTGGGCTTCGGCTACATACTTAAAAAATTAGATAGATTCTTTACTAGAACTAATTCTGAAAACTTTAATCAAATAGTCAGTGCAGAGATACTTCCCGAAGCAGGATCAGATCACTTCCTTGTCAGGCTTACCATAACAAAAAATTCTAAACCCTCGAGGAATCCGTTTAAATTTGAATTTATGTGGTTCCAAAATCCAGAATTCATAATCCTTCTTGAGGATTGGTGGAAACAAACCTCGGTCAAAGGATCAAAAATATTTTGCTTAACAACTAAATTAAAAATTATTAAAAACAAAGCGTTAGAATGGAATAAGAATCACTTCAATGACATATTCGAAGAGAAAACCAAGGTAGAACAAGAAATCTCTGACCTTAACAATATAGTAATAGAACAAGGTATGAACGATCTTAGTTTCCATAAGGAAAAAGAGCTGATGGCTAGATACAATGATATCCTTCTCAAAGAAGAAATCTTTTGGAAGCAAAAATCCAGGGAATCTTGGCTTAAGGAGGGCGATAGTAACACTAAATTCTTTCATAATACAACTAATTTTAAAAGGAACATCAATAGAATAACCAAAATTAAGTCAGCTGAGGGACTTATTACTGAGCATCCTATACAAATCTCAAATGTACTAACAAATTTTTACAACTCCCTACTCAACACTACAGAAGCTTCTAACCTTCATGCCCAAAATGAAATGCTTAAAGCTATTCCTAAGCTGATTACGGATTGTGACAACAAAATGATGAATAATAAGCTCTCAATAGAAGAGGTCAAAGCAGCAATGTTTCAACTACATCCGGATAAAGCACCAGGCCCAGATGGTTTCCAAGCTGGCTTCTTCCAAAAATGTTGGCATTTCATTGGAGAAGAAGTATGGCAAGCTGTGGAAGCTACTAGAAATTTAGGATCTTTATTAAGTGAAATTGATAATACCTTCTTTACTCTTATTCCAAAGAAAGATGAGTGTTCAGAACCAAGGGATTTCAGACCTATCTCCCTTTGTAATACCATATACAAGATCCTATCAAAATGCTTAGCTAATAGAATCAAATCCATCCTTCCAATGATTATCTCAGAAGAGTAGACGAGCTTTGTAGCAAATAGATCGATTTTGGATGGTATTATTATAGCGCAAGAAATAGTCCATACTGCTCACATAAACAAGGAACCTAGTATGTTAATGAAAATTGACATTCAAAAAGCATATGATAAAGTAGATTGGAGATTCCTGTGCAAATGTATGGAAGCGTTTGGTTTTTCTAAACAATGGATTAATCTTATCTTTAACTGCATCTCAACTCCTAGGATTTCTATTCTTGTCAATGGTACCCCAGAAGGCTTTTTCAGTATATCTAGGGGCATTCAGCAAGGAGATCCATTATCCCTCTTTCTATATGTCATTATGGCAGAAGCATTGGGGAGATCAATTACTAAGCTTCATTTAGAAGGGAAAATCTTGGGATTGAAAGCCTCAAAAAATGTGTCAAATATAACTCACCAACAGTTTGTGGATGATACAATTTTACCTGGATTAGCTAGTAGATAGGAAGCGAGTGCCTTCAAAAGCATTCTAAGTCTTTATGCGAAAGCCTCAGGTCAACATGTCAACCCTTCTAAGTCAGAAATTTACTTTATTAACACTAGCTCAAAAATTGAAAAAGAAATTTGTGGTATGATGGGATATAAAATTGGCAAATTTTCGTGTAAATACTTAGGTATTGATCTAGATACAGGTCTCTTATCCTCCAAATTATGGCAGCAAGTCATATCCAAAGTTCAAAACAAGAAAATTTCATGGAAAGGAAAGTGGTTAACTAAAGCAGGTAGAACAACTATGATTAAATTTGTCCTTTCAGCCATTCCCACGTATCATTTATCGATCCTACCCCTCCCAATTTGCGTTAAAAAGGAATTAGACAAAATTCTTTGAGAATTCTATTGGCAAGGTCCTTCCGAGGAAAAAAAAATTGCCCTTATCAAATGGGATACTCTATGTAAACTGATTTCTAAACGGGGCCTAGGCATTAAAAATCTATTATGGCAAAACCAAGCCCTCGGGGCTAAACTTATATGGAGAATGTTCAAAGAATCAAGCAGTAAGTGGGCATCAATTTTATTACATAAGTACATCCTTGATGCGGATCCCATCAACATTTTCAGGTCTCAATCACATGTTAAGGGCTCATGGATATGGAATTTTATTAAGGACTGCAGAGGGATTATCAACAAATTCCTTTCTTGGGATGTAGGAGTAGGAGATCAAGCTTTATTTTGGGAGGATTCGTGGGCAAGCCTTCCCTCCCTTAACAAACTAGGTTTCTCCAAGGAGTTTATGGAAGAATGCAAAAGAGTCATTGGCCCTTACCTTAAGGACTACCTAGGCAAGATGGAAGACAATAAATGGAATGTTACAAATATAATTGAGGATGTTTGGCCAGAGAAGAACAACCTCCTAACAATCTTAAATGATAGAGAAGTAATTCTTAAAGATAGACCGGATACTTTAATATGGACAAGATCTAACAATGGAAAATACTTTGTTAAGGAGGGTTACAATACAATTATTAAGAACCAAAATATGGATAACATCGATATACCTTTGAACCTTTGCTGGAACAAATCCTGCCTCCCTAAAGCTAGATTGTTCTTATGGGCGGCATTACAAAATAGAATTCTTACTGCAGACAGGCTTAATAAATTAGGATTTGAAGGACCATCTAGATGCCCGCTATGCAAAAACCATTCTGAGGATGCCAATCACATTCTCCTTAATTGTCCTTTTTCTCAAAATTGCTGGAATTGGCTTCATCATAGTTTAGGATGGAAATCTGCTTCTCATTGTGATTTAATCAACAACCTTAAAGTGTGGCTATCTATGTATAAAGACAATCTCTTCAAGGACATATGGACAATAGCACCTTCTATATTAGTATGGGAATTATGGAAAGAAAGAAACAGAAGGATTTTTATGGACCAAAAATTAACTTGGAACTCAATAGCTAACAAGATAGAAGAATCCATCGTAGAAATTATTAACAGTAAACTGAGGGACAAACAGAGCTATGAAGATTCCTTTAAGAGTTGGGATAACAAAATCAGATGCAAATGGCCAAAACTAGCTATCCCTCCCCTCTATGGTAAAGGGGGATCCAAAACTAAAACAAATAGAGCATCCTGTAAATGGATACCACCAAAAGATGGTTGGTATAAAATCAACTTTGACGGAGCGTCCCAAGGCAATCCTGGGGTAGCAGGTATAGGAGGGATCATCCACAATTGGAAATCAGAAGTGGTAGCAAAATTCTCAAGACCCATTAGCCCTACAACCAACAATATGGCCAAATGTGTAGCGGCATTAGAAGGGCTTAAATTATGCAAAAATCTTAACATTTCAAAAGTAATTGTTGAAGGAGACTCCCAAATCATTATCAATGCCATCCACACTAAAAAAACTCCTAATTGGGTTTTAAATTAAAAAATAGAAGAGATTAATTTATTAATGGATAATATTCCCAATTATGAAATCAGACATACTTTCAGAGAAGGAAACACAGAGGCTGATAAGTTAGCGAATCTAGGTGCCAATGGAGTAGTAACATTGGAACAACATATATAATAGTTTAAGAGGTATTTTAATGATAAGGTTAAGGCAGAGACCTTACCCTGTGTTAACCTCAGTAGGAAGATTGGGAAACTGACTCTCCTATGAGGATACAGGATCCTCATAAAGAGACATTCTAACCATAGGAACCCTTCTTACTTATAAGAATATAGGAGCTCTTTGGGGAAGATAGCTTACTAAAGAATCATATGGGACCCTTAACTAATAATAAATTAGATTAATAAGAGATTATGAGTAGGTTCGCAAACTTAGCCATTTCCTTTTAGACATTGTAGCTCCACATTCCTTTAATCTCTTGTCCTTTTAAAATGCAATATTGAGTCTCTTGGCTAGTTCTAGCAAGAGAATGGAGCAAATTTTTAGCTCTGACCTTTGCAGCGATACAATCAGAAGATCTAGCACAGCAGAGGTTTAATAACTATCATAGGTGAACATCAAACCCAGTATACTCTTAGCTAATATACCTTCTTGTTGCTGGATTATAAACAAAGAATCTAACTCGTTAATTACTTCCGTCCCAGTAATCAAAACATAAAATCAGCTATTCTGATTCTTGTTCCCTCCTACCTCGCCAAGTATGTATACTATAATAACTAGAACCATGGTATATTGCCTATTTATTTAATGAAGATACTCACGCCCACCTTTCTCCTCCCTGAGTTGAACAATACTCCTCTGTTAGAGTAATACTCAAGCTATGGGCTCATTTAAATAATAAAGCAAGGTGTCCCTTGATATCGATTCAGAGATTATATCATTAACTATAACATATGTATCTCAGGATTTCAATTACGACTCTAGCATATTCACCTAAGGATTGTATCCTTTCCTTCATCTCTACCCATAGTAGATGGGTCAGCTATATTTTGATGAACTATCCCTTCTATTTATTGAGTTTTTTATATTTCCTCTACTTCGCACCTTTCGATATCATGATTGCTACAGATTTCCCTCCTATAAGCGGACTAAGGGATAGCTATCATTATCTAAGTTGGGATGAAGGTGTCTCTGCTGGCAATGATAACTTGGTAGTCTCAATACAGCCAATCAAGCATTTATGTTATTATAGCCATTATAACTTATATATCTCGGTTCCTTCTTGTCGTCATGATAATAGAGTTCAGAAGATCCATGGCTTTAGCAAGGCTTCCTCCATTAAAGCTGAATTTTATCCCCTCATCATTTTTACTTGCCAAGGATTAATATACATCCAGGTTTGCATAATGCACTTTATCAGTCTATCCTTGGAGATATCTAGATCCCTATAATATCTAGACATAATTACAGGTCCCCATTTTTAGAACACGGATATCATCTTTCTCGAAGGTGCTTATCTCTACTCATTATCATCATGACCTGCATCGATTAACATCGATATCTCTCTAGATTAGTTGTGTTCTGGTTCTATCTTTTTATCCCTTTCTTCTTTCGATTTGTAGTGGGTCTAGGGTTAGACTGCTTTCTCTTTAGCATTACATAGTAAGAACTCCAGCTTCGGTTTGTCTGGCAAGCCTACTCAGCCACTTACTAGTCCAAATATGGATACTAAACTACTTACTTTCTATACTAAAGCGGATAGAGCCATGGCCTTTAGAGGCCCAATTTCCCCTGAGAGATGGAATCAGATGCTGACTCCAATCCCAGATTCAACTAGAAGGGCGCTGGTGAAGGCTATAGGGGATCAACACTTTGACAACTCCTTTACCTATAGAACAAATGGAGGGGTCATTGGCCAGTTTATAGCCCTTTCTTCCTTTGCAGGCAAAAAGGAAGAGGACATAATATCAGTAGCTAGGGAAGTGTTCTTAGCAGAACATCTAGGTGGTTTGGAGAAGATGGTCCATTGTATTGACCAAAACCTCACAATCCCTTACCCGGATCGAACTATGCAAACCTGCATTGAGGAATTGGATACTATCCCTCAGTCTGACAAGGTGGCTCTCATGACTTTTAAGGATGAAGACAATTTTGATGAACATTGGCCAGAGATGGAGAGAAATATTGACTACCTCTACAAAGAAGTATTGGAGGAAAGTATGGATACGAAGTGGAGGTTGAACTATTGGAGGAATGAAGGTTTTGATCTTCCGACTCTCCTAGACGATAAGATTCCTGAGCATATCCATATCATAGCCCCGGTAATGCCCAAAAGTACCAGGAAAGTGAACAAAGGTAAGGATGAGGAGGAAAACATTATAGTTATGATTAAAGACAACAATGTCTAGAAAGGTACTACCATTCAGAAGGCTAGCTTGGAGTAAGTCACTTTGTTCATAGTATATACATAGCATGTACATAGTAGCTTGGAAAGATGAACACTATGTACATAGTATGTGCAAATTCTGTAAAGATTTGGAATATTTTAAAGGGTTATTAGCAACAAAGGCAAGTTGGGATGTATTTCAGTATAATTCATTGTAACGACTGAAGCTAGACTGTAACTAACAATTTTGGTGTCTTTAGTTACTTTAAAGAATAGCATTATGTTAAGGAACAGTATATACAAATTTGATGTATATACAATATCTACTTACAATTTTGATGTAAATACTATTTTCATGGTTATGAGTACAATATTTTCATTTGTAAACAACATATGCACTCTGTATTTAGTCTTAAGGTTAATATTGTTAGGATGCCTCCTCTATTTTTTCTTTTTGGATCAGGCCTCTTAATTTCTATGGCTTATTAGAGTATTTAAAGAAATCTCATTTATTAATCCACAAATAGAGCATAGAAACTAAAGTGGTTCCACTCTACTGGAGTTAATCTCCACATTCAGAATAAGGGTGGGTTTCTTTCATACTTTAGACAAATAGCAAAGTGCATTAATAAGCCTAATCGATTTATAGAAATTCCCTGTGGAGATAGCCAATTCTTTTAGGAGTAGATTCCTTTCATGCCTGGTAAGTCTGTAAAGTAGATATTGGACAGTTGTATGCCTTAGGATAGTAATTTAATGTAATTAGTTCAAGAATATATTCCTTAGTCAGTTCTGGAAGCATATGTGTCAAGCAATAAAAGGAATCTTTAATGCAGAATTTATTCATGAAGCCCAATACAGTCTTAGAATACTATAAAATTGAGTCTTATATAAAGGAGCTCATGGTTACTAACGGCATTAAAATTCAGAAAAGTTTTTTGATCAGGTTGATCTGTTAGTCACCAATCTTGAAGTCAACATAAATAATATTAACTTCAGACTGGTGATTAACAGGAGAACTCTTGGATCAAGCTAGGAATTGAAAAGAGTATATAGTATGTATATTATTTCATCTGAGTAGTGCAAAGCATTGCATACACTATGTGGATTTTAGCATCTTATCTTATTCCGCACTATACATAGTAAATGTATATAGCATAGGCACTATGTTTTGATGTATAGATCAACTTTTGTCATTAGATTTAGATGTAGCATAGGTTTTTTATGGAGACCTATAGCAAGAAATGTACAAATAAGAGTAATTAAATCATATTTTAAGGTAAATCTTCTTCCTTTCTGTCTCTCCCAAACATCTCCTTACTCAATGGTTGCATGATCACATGCGGTTAGAAAGCCGCATGCGATCATGTGACAAGCCTTTACTATCTATCTTCTTGCCATGCAAGACACCTCGGGCCAACCAAAAATTCAAACTGCTAGCTAAAAACCTGCGCTCGAGATCCGACTACAATTTAAACCCCAGCTTCACCCTGGGTTTATTTTCCCTCTTAGTCGCCAAGTCGCTTAACTTTTTCTTAACCTCGGTTACATCCAGTGACCACACAAAATCTCTTAACCACGCAATCGTGAATCCACTTTACCATCCCCGGGCGCACCAACTGAGATTCTAATCTAACGGCGGGCGCGTGATCTCATGGGGTCAGAAGATCCCATGAGATCATGCGACTGCCATTGATCCTCACCGCACGGTCATCACAGACTAAGACTCCATCAGACCCACGAGCCATTGAGATCCTCATCGAAGGGTTGTCGCATGATCTTATGGGCTCGAAAGATCCCATGAGAACATGCGACAACCATTGGATATTCACCGCACTGGCACTTCACTTAAGAAATCTGGACCCACCTGCAAATGTTCATCACCACTAGTCAGTGAATGAGAAACTAACACATCTCCTTGACCTGGCACTTTGGACCCACAAACTGCTTGTCGCATGATCGCGTGCGGTTAGAAAGTCGCATGTGATCATGCAACCAACTGCATGATGTCACCCTACTGGTCCACAAACTGCTTGTCAGCTTGTCACATGGTCGTATGCGGTCTTGAGACCGCATGCGATCATGCGACCAACATAAAAATAACTTTTCTTGACTGCTGATCGGGCCCACCTAGTCGGAGTTGCGCACATAAAAAGAATGCTGTCGTTAGGAAGAATTGGTGTGAAGATGTGAAGAGGTTGAAAACATAGAGGATTTTTGGGCTGAAAGTTGAAAACATCTTGAGCTTTTAGGGTGAAGGTCGAAGACATTCTGAGCTTTCAGACCAAAAGGAAGAAAACACAGAGGGTTTTCGACACTGAACCTTTTTTTGAAACCCTGCGACAGTATTTCCTGCAACCATTCAAACTTGAATATCTCTGAGGGTTTTGCAAATTAGGTCATGCGATCTGAACTGGGGCTTGACAACATATTGAAGAACATGGGGCTTAGATCGCAAGCCATGAAACTTTGAGGATCTACTTCACAAAAATGAAAACAAGTTGCAGCAGGGCGGGATAAAAATAGAGACCTGGAAACTTGGCCAAATTTGCAAAATAGGAAATTTTGGGCAACAATACTATCCTAATTCCTTCTCTATCCTAAAGGCCTAAGCAGTTGATCCTCAGAACACGCAAATATAAACATATTTTACAAGGATTTCATTAGGTATAATATGTATAAATCTGCAGTCCTCTACACATATACATATATGCTCAAATATGTGTGAATACACTCTTATATTTTGAAGCATCTTATAAACGCATCAACAGATGCCTCTTATCTGTCTCACCCTCTCCCTATGTGGTTTAAACAAACATTAATAGCCTAATAAGGAAATTAGAATATTAGTGTAGTATGGCAATATTGGCTCTATAGAGAGGAAAACATATATTGATGTAAGGTACATATAAGCCTTTGTATATTATGTTTAATGATATACAGAGCAACTATTCAAACAAGGATAAGATGTAACAGTGAATAGGTATGAAGAACTACAACAAGATATGTACAAAGCATTACATAGAGGAATATAAATCATATAGTATGTTATATCACCTCTTTTAGCATGTTGGATCGATCTCCGCACAGGTAAGGTAAGATAAGACTGAAAGTTATACACAAGTAATGCTTTCGGCATAAAAAATCACTATGCATAGTATCGGGCACTTTCTCCTTTGTGGAGATAAACTTTAACAGACAAACATGAATTGACATTCTTTAAGCGCTGTTATCATATCTTGCAATGGTTCCTTTATCTTTTTTTACATTTCTCTGAAATAGTAAACATGGAAATTAATTATACATCCTGTATACAAACATATATATATATATATATATATATATATATATGTATATACATATAAATGTATATGTTTTGATCACTGCATATGCATATATACATATAAAGGTATATGTTTGATCAAGATATATGCATATATAAACATGTATATATATTTAAATATGTATATACATATTTATATATAATCATTTATATACATATAAGTAAATATAGATAATCACTGTATTTACATATATGTATATAAAGAAGATCAAGGTATATACATATATGTAGATAAGCATGTATTTATCTCTTTAGATAAGCATGTATATATCTTTTTAGCATAAGTCAATTATTACAATGTTGAATGCTAGATTATCTCTTTAGTATTCGACAAGTTGTAACTCTTCTGTAAGATCTCCTTGCTGAGATAGATGGCTGCCTCTCTCAACAAGTAAGAGAAGCTTGGTTGACTTAGAAAATTTCTATCCAGGATTTTAACCAGTTTGGCTATCAGAATTAGTAGAAGCACCTTAAATGAGCACAAATAAGGGCATATCCTCATAATAGTAGCAACACTTCTATATGCAGATAATAATAAAGAAATGAAAATGGATATGATGATACTTCTATTCACTTTAGATAGCATCATTATCTAAACTTTTTCCCATGTCAGCATCATATATATGTATATATATATATGTGTGTGTGTGTGTGTGTGTGTGTGTAGAATGCATAAAAGATATGCTCAAATAGTATACAGCATAGGTCTTACTTGAATTGCTGAATAACATTTGAGCATATATCCTGAGATGGGAGAATCAAATTATATTAGTTCAAGAAGCTGATGTTAATCCAACTAAAAGTAGATTCATAATCTTTAAATACTAAGTGAACTTCATAGGATATGTTAAATATAATTGGAGGTTCTCCTTTTTACTTATATGATACATTGGAATGTCAGGTTTAAGTTATGAAAAGTCTAGCTTATTTATGCATTAATTCTTACAGTACAACAGATATCTCAGAGACAAAATAAAAGAAGGTTATAGTATTTTTGCTGTCTTTACATAATCGCTTTTTTAATATTAACCCTTGATTAGTTGGAGTGGTAGAGTTTTGTTGTGTATTTCAGGAGGACACATTCAAGAAGCTACCTTTAGCACCAGATCATATATCTCCAGCATGGATGTATACAAATTCACATACTTAATGATGTAACGATAAAATGTATCATTTAAAAGCAGCAATGGAAGAGTTGTATTTGTATTTACTCGATATTATCGAGCAGTGGGTATGCCCACTGAAAGGAGGTAATTTGAATAGATATAAGACTCGTCTTGTATAAAAAGTGGGGATGCCCACGAGGAATATCTAATAATAAAATCTCGACTATGGTTGAG
This sequence comes from Chamaecyparis obtusa, assembly GCA_027943335.1. Taxonomy (NCBI): domain Eukaryota; kingdom Viridiplantae; phylum Streptophyta; class Pinopsida; order Cupressales; family Cupressaceae; genus Chamaecyparis; species Chamaecyparis obtusa. The sequence goes on along the minus strand of BSBK01002309.1, from coordinate 265,480 downwards.
TCGTGGGTATGCCCACGTAAAACTGTATAAGTACAGGACCTTGGGTCCCGGGCTAGGCTGGAGGTTTTCTCCACCCCACTCTTTCCTACCAGCGCCCACAGCGAGTGGGGTCACATGTATTAAAAATTTTAATATAATAATAAAATTTTACAGGGCTTCGGCTTTTTACCGATCAAGAAAAATAAAAAATGAACCCTAGAAATCAATACTGAAAAAATGATGCCAAGAAGACTAAGGTAACATATGTTTCAATTTCTCTATTTTAGATGTGTATCTATAGTAACCAAATATGTAAGACTGGTGTTTGGTGACAATGCTATTTATTTTGATAAGGTTTCAATGTTTCAAGTGTGATGTTGATCGTTTGAAGATGTTTGTTTTGTACATACACATAAAACACACCAGACATAATGTTTTTTGATAAAAGCACATTAAAATACAAAGCATAGGCTAGTTGAGATAAATTTTTTTGGATTCTCACTACGGATAAATCCAAGCCACACTTATTCAAAGAGGATAGCTTAGAAGTTTGGTGGCATTGGCTCCCCCTTTCACGATACACACTTCTCAGGCACACCAAACTTCAAATTCCCAAAGACTTGAAGATCTCAAGAAATTTTCTATCTCTACTTTGAACTACGAGAATGTGAGACAACTTTAGAGGTGGTCTGACCTTCTACGCTAGTAAATAGAAGGATTTTGTCTTTTAAAACACTTGGTTCGTAGTGGGGGTACCTTCAAGGTTTTGTGTGCCACCGAGAAACTTAGCCCCAATCCTCTCCCTATAGAGGAAAGGATTTTAATATACCACACATGAATGTGGGTACTACGGAAATTGAAGGGTGTACCAAAACACCAACATCAATTTGTATAGCAAACTAAAGGAGTACCACTTAAACCATTATTTGGGGTGAGTACATCTTTTCCCACTAAATATTGATTCAATCTAAAAAATAAAAAAGTGGGTGTTGCTATTGCTTTTCTTTTACACTCAAGATCGTTCAAAGCGCAAGGGGAGAGGATATTTTGCATAGCAGTGGGTCCACCCTACACATGCATAAGTGTGTCAAACACACAAGACATATTATTTTTAAACCCCAATCGGATTGTGATGTAAACTAAACATGTAGAGTTCATTAACCATTTAGAAATCAAGTGTACATTTATTCATTAAAATCCAAGAAAATTACATCCACAAATCATTAGTAGTTTTGTTTTCAAGTCTTCAACAAACGAGTTGTGCTTGCATAAGAACACAAGAAAAAATAGATTCCCAATAAAATCAAAGACAACTAAAACAAATTTAAAAAATTAGTCTAATTAAAATCTAATCTAAATGATAAAAATTAAAACTAATCTAATTAACAAAAATTAAATCTAAGCTAATTAACAAAAATAAAATCTAATTTAAAAAAAATCTTAAATCTAAGTCTAATTGAAAAAACTTAAAAATCTAAATCTAATTTAATTTAAAAAAACAAAAAAAAAACAAAAAATCTAATTAAAAAACTAATCAAAACTAAAAAATAATAAAACTAAAAACTAATTAAAAAAATAACTAAAAACTAAAAACTAATTAAAAAAACAAAACAAAAACTAAAAACCAATTAAAAAAAACAAAACTAATTAAAAAAACTAACTAAAAACTAAACTAACTTTTAATAAAAGGTACAAATACTAACTTAGAAGCCTACAAATGGCACTCCGGAGTATTTTGAAATCTACTACCGTTGGAGCTAGGGTTTTGACTCATTGTCCAGACACGAAGGTTCATTTCGCTTCTCTCCTTGGTTATGGATGCTCTGATCCTATTGCTGGAAGTGGGAAGGTGTCGAATGTATGCATGGCACTGCACAATAGTGACAAGGAAAGTCTGGTGGCTTGTTTACAACAAAAGGACTTTGGGGTTTTTTTGATGGTGAAACCTTCGCTAAAACTTGTGATCTTCAGAATGGTAGGGCTGCTGATAAAACATAGGCACAACATGGTGGTGTAGTCTTCATCAAAGGGAGTGAAGCGGGAATAAATGACCAAAGATGCCAGTAAAATCGGTGGTGATTGTTTACAGGTTGCCGCTGCCCATAGGGATAGACGACAGAGGATGGTGGGGGGCCCAAAAGTGCCACAGAGCTAGGGTTTCAAGCCATCCAAGCATTGTTTAGGCATCTAGAATCAATTTGTGGATGATGTTGGGGATCTTTAATCCCATCATCCAAGAAGGTTGTAGTGGAGTTGAATTTGGAGATTGAGGAGGAGATACCTTACCTTGTCTCAGTTTTCTTAGAACTAGGTGTTATTGGTAGATTTAGGGGCCTTTGGTCAAGTTTACACGATCTTCATTCCTGGATAATAGACAACTGGGAGCCCATCATTGATGGGTATGTTCAAATATACCATGGCAAAAGGGTTTTTTGTTGCTGTCTTTGAAAATGCTCAATAGAGAAATAAAGTTTTGTGTGAGCACTTTTGGAGCTGGGAAGAGAAATTTTCTTTGATGCTAAAACCCTAGCACCCTGACTTTTGTCCAGCTATTGAAACTTTTGATAAGATCCCCCTTTGTGGGTAAGGATTCCTAACCTTCCCCTTCATCTTTGGTTTGACTCTCTTTTAGAAGAGGTTGGGAATTCATTAGGGATTTCCTGATGGTAGATAAAGAATCTTCAAATCTCCTTCATTTTACCTTTGCTAGTTTTGTAGAAATAGATGTTTCTGATGGGCTATCACTAGACTACGAAGGTGTTCTTTTTAGGTGCAGAAGATGTTTCCAAACAAGGCACATAGCTACATAATGTGGAAAAGATAGGATGTCTAAGGAAGCATTGTGGTGGAAAAATGTTTCTCAACAAGACTACACGATTGAGAAGAAGGCTGAAAAACTAAGGATTTTCTCCCAGGTCGTAGGTGAGGGAAAGATGCAGGAATCCCAAGGGGAACCTACTCAAACAACTCTTCCAAAGGAGCACAATGTTAATTCTGGTTTGGCTGATCAAGCAAGGGGTGTCTCTCAAGTCAAAGGTGTGGGTACGCCTGAAGGAAGAGAAAAGTGTAAAGCAATGGAGAATCGGGGGCTATTAGATTCAAAGCTTGTGGGTGGTCTGATTCAGGCTGAGGGCTTATGTACGGGGAATTTTGGGCGAGCCTCAACGTATACATCTTCAGATTGGCAAAAGGAGGTAGAAAAACTAGAAGACTGGTGGATTACGGTGAAGGGAAAAAAAGCAAGGAAACAAAAGAAATTTGACATGGCTCTTCCCTCCCATTCTAAAAGGGATGCCAAAAGTATATCTTAAATTGATGTGATGGAGGATTGAGGGATTTCTAGCTTATGTTATGCTTATGGTTTTTTTATGAGATATGTTGGGGAGGTGGTACACCTAATTGTTATCACCCTTGTTTCAGGGAAAACTCTTCCCTGTTCACTATTAATAAAATGAAATCACTATTACCCAGAACAAAAGAAAAAAAAACAACCAACAAACAAAACAATTTAACCTATACCAAAAATAAAATAAAAATTAACCCAATACAAAACTAAAAATACCAAAGGTAAAATATTAATGAAAACACAGACTACTAAGACAGTATTAGCAGCCAAAATGAACGCACTCTCAGAACATTATGAAACACACTCTTTGACCATTGATCTGATTATGAAATCCAGGAGGTGTGTGATAAATGCAATCAACACATAGACAATGGAGGTAGACTAGTAACTCAGACAAGGAACATGAATGTTTGAAAAAATACCTTATATGTGACCGTTCATGGTTTTTGCAAATACTAATCTGCAAATGAACTATTTGACAAAATGTTGAACGAATACAAAACACATGAAATGTTTGACAGAAAACCTCCAATGTATAAAAGACATGTATACCATATTTGAAATGTTTGGCAAAGTGCTAAATGAATACAAGGTGTGTGAGATGTTTGCACGAGGCAACACCAATTTTTTTTTCCCAAAATGTCTCAAAGTGAGAAGCAAAGACCAGCGCATAAAATGTTTGCTAGGATCCCACAAAGAAACACCATTTAAATACACAACACTCTTAATATCGATTGGCACAATGGAGTCAACTTAGTTACAGAAAATTATTAAAACATATTTACTTTAGAAATTTTTGACCAAATGAAATTGGTAGGTTCAAAAGCCAAATTCCACAATTTTTACTAATATCCTCCATGCCAGCATAAAATGGGTGTAGTCAGACAAAAAAACATGAAAAAAAATTGCAGTGAAGTGAAATGTGGAATTCTTGGACATCACACAAAAAGTATAGTCAAAACACAAATCATAAAGGACGTTGGTCAGATGCTACTATTTGGAATTGTTGGTGTAATTAATTATTCCTAATTACACTTTGCTTAATCTTACTTAGGTTAATGCATTGCATAGTAGTTTGTGATTGAGACACCTAGGAGTGTGCACATCTAATAAGCACATGGTGTAGGAGAAATTTCACTTTTGGTGTGATAGTTGTCTTCACATACCTCGTTGTGTGTGAGATCCACCTTTCGTGCTCTTATCACATTATCATCCTAATCCAATGCACATACTTTATTGCATATTGGAGGATGATCCACATTTGGTGGACATGTGATTACACCTAGCATAGGTGATAGCTTATCAGCTCCTTATCATTCTCTCTTATTGCCTTTCCTATATAAGGAGACCTATTATGTAATCATTAATCAATTGAGCATTGAGCATTCATCAATCAATTGTGTATTGAGCAATTCATTGGATCTATTCAATCCATCCTTGCATTCATATTTTTTCTCTTGTGCTTTTCTTCAACCTCTAGATCCTTAGTTCAATATTTGCTATTTGCAAATTCTTACATGGTATCAGAGCCATTGGAGCGTTTTAGATCAACCAATTTGAAGAGAGCTTGATGCAAGCTTTGAAGGTCCAAATCTTAGATCTGGCAACCAGCGTGTGATAGAGGCATCTTGGAGCAGATCTGACCTCACCATTGCGTCCGGGAGACTATTTCGGTTAAAATCGACTATAAATTTGCCCATATTTGGCGAAAGTCCAATCCGAGGCAATTTTTTTTGCAAATCAGACCGTACGGCCCGATCTGCCTGCTCCGGTACGATTTGAAATATATATATATATATATTTTTTATTTTCATTATTATTACAAAAAAAAATTTTGGAATTTATTTTTGTCTGTGCAAAAATTATTTGTTCAAGGGATTTGGTACGTACCCCTTCTACTTAAGCATCGCTGCAGAGAATATTCCATTTGGCTTCACAGACAGTGACATCATCGGCCTCAGAGCGCACTAAATCGGGTCACATCAGCTAAGGTCACGCAGCCGAAGGCAAGGGACACACCGACGGTTGTTCTTATCTAATATAGTTTTCGGGCCTTTGAATATTTATATGGCTATAAAGCCTTGCGTGCAAGGCATGTGGGATTAATCCCCACTGCCACCACGCCTCTCCTCAGCGGCGCCATCGAAGCGAAGACCGCCCAAGTGGCGCTTTCCCGCCGGTTCGTTGCCGAATCTCCCTGCCAGCGCTTCCACTGGCGGCCTTCAGAACAACAGCAGCCACTGCTCCTCTCCACAGTGCAGTCACCACCTTGCGCCGCTCACCCGTTGGCGCCCAGTCCCCTCTACTTGGCCACCACGCGCCGCCGCCTCAGTGGTCGCCCACCTCTGTGACCTCGCACATGCGGACAAACCGGACCACGCCACCTCATACTCCTCCCACCAACTGAAGAATGCCATGTGTCACCTGAGACCCTCCTTTGTGCTGATGTCATCACTATATAGACATGTATGGACATCCATGTGAGCAAACATGTCAGTAGTGGGCCGAAAATTTTGCTGACATCATCATTTGGTAACCGTAAATTTGACAGCCGTCTAGCTGTCGTAGCAGAGTGAAATTGGGTCTTTTTGATGGCCATATGACTGTCAAATTTAACATAGTGAATTGCTGATGTCATCAATGTTTGAAAATTCTTTGCCCTCACCATTTGCATTTTTGATTTTGCAGTCTAACTTTGAGAGGCCATAACTTGGTCATCCAGGCTCCAAATCGAGTGCAATTTTTTAAAAAATTGGGTAGAATTTCTTGAATTTTCCAGTGGTGGTGTTGATTTTGCATTTTGGTGGTCACATTTGTCAGAAATTGCAAATTTTGATGACTGTGCCTATCTGTTCCTGATTTCTACAACTTTCAGGGCTTCGTTTGGGCACATACGGTAACATTTTGAGGTGAATTTTTTTTTGAAAGTGCATGATTTTTCATCTACTTTCTAGATTTGCAATCAGATTTGAGTGATTGTGGGTAGACATATCACTTCCAACAAAAGGTCATTTTGAGGCTATAATTGCACTTGGTTAATCCTTGGATTTCAGTTTTCTGATTTGCATCAGTCATTTGAAGGAGTTATCAGTAGTTATCAGTCATTATTTGGTGTCAATATGGATAATTCAAAGGTTAAAATCCTCACTCCATATAACTACCATGAATGGAAAGTTTCTTTAAGTGATCATTTGTTGAGTCTTGGATTTCTTAGAATGACTCCTGGGTAGGATCAAGAACCTCAAACAGGTGTTGTAGAAAGGCGAAAATGGTTTGATTGAAGGGATAAAGCACTTGGCTCTCTTAGATCATCCATCTCTCGTGACTTGCACTTTCATATTGCATCTTGCACACATCCTCATGATGCTTGGATCACATTGGAAGGACTCTTTGGTAAACCTGATAGAATGAAAAAATTCAGATTAGAGAATGATCTCATAGGTCTTAATCCTAGGGATTTTGACAATATTCAAGATTTTTTCTCTAAGTTTAATACTATTAGATCAGAGCTTTCTTCATGTGGCATTGTTAAAGGGGATGAACAATTGATCTTTTCTATTCTTTCCAAGCTTGGTCTTGAATATTCTATCTTTGTTTCTACATTCTATGCTACTATGGATGCTCTTGGTAGTGCATACAAATTGCCCTCTCTTGATGAATTTGCAACGCAACTCACAAGGGAACAAGCAAAGTTGGCACACATGGGTCAGTTGAAGCCTTCCACACATCAAGCATTGATTGCAAGTGAGTCTACATCAAATGCTTCTAATGGCAAAGGAAAGAAACACAATAAGGATCCTAAGCCTCATGACAAAGGTAATGAATCTTCTTCACCAAAAAGTACTGAATCCAAGTCCTCTTCAAGAGAGGAATCATCTAGAAGAAAGAGAGATAAATGTGCATATTGTCAAAAGTTAGAACATGATGAGCATAAGTGTTTTCAAAAGAAGATTGATGAGCCAACTCACATTATTCAGAAGCACAATATTAAGTTTCCCTCATTAGTGTCTGCTCCTTCTACACATTTGGCAGCTTCTACATCTCCATCATCATCCAAAGATAAAGGTAAAGGACAAGCACTCATGGCTTCCACACATCCTGAGCAAGGTAAATGGCTTCTTGATTCAGGTGCATCACATCATATGGCATCTTTTATGGATATGTTTTATTCTATTGAGCCTTGTAATTCTCCTAATATTTTGATGGGTAACAACACATTCATGAGAGTTTGTGGGAAAGGTTCTATTCCTATAGGAGAGGGGACATTTAATGATGTTCTTTGTGTACCATCCTTGACCACTAATCTCCTTTCTATTTACCAAATTACACATGGGGCACAAGGTAAAATTGTTGAGTTCAGTCTTGATTATGTCTACATTAGGGACATGGAGACTAGAGATGTCATCGCAATGGGAGTTGTTGATCATACATCACGCTTGTATTCTTTTTCCACTTTTGTTGATAATGATGATTCAATATACATGATGTACCCATCCCTTTGCCAAGGGATAATTATGAGGAGAACTTTGGGCACTTGAATCATTTTGTTGTTGAGACAAGTGTTGATCTTCCTACTCCTCCACTTCCTACTTCTTTAGACATGGGCTCTACTATTCAGCAGGATGATCATAGTGTTTTAGATCTTGCAGAGTGTGATGACTACTTGGATGCATCTTCAGCATTTGTTGATTCTCATGATGCAGATTTGGAAGACATACATGAGGGGGTTTCTCTTTCCCTTGATGACAATTTCATCATAGATGGGGATACTTCTTCACCTTCTTTGGAGATTGGTGTACTTGATTCTTCTCCTTCTTCACTTGATTTGTCACATGAGGTGATAGATTCTTTGAGCTTGGAGATTCCTAATCAGTCTTTAGAGATTCATTCATGGAGACCTACATCTTCTTCCTCATTCCATTTGCACAAGGATTGGCTTCTTCATCATTTGATGTATCTATTTCTTCCTAAGGGGAGACATGTTTCTTGTAAGCATTGGTTGAACTATTGTTTGCGGGTACTCTTCATCAACATGGGAGCTTCTACATTATGGGGGGGTTATCATGTCTCCAACTATCCTTCTTATGGGGGGATAATTATTTGTATATACATGATGTATGTAGTTCTTGGAGGGTCTTGAGTACTCCATCCATCCATGCATCTTGTTTTCTTCTCTCTTTTTGGGGGAGGGTTTTTCCCATGAGGTTTTCCCTCTTTCTCCACTTTATGAGAGTTATGCATTTCATGTATTGCATTTGTACATGGGTACCTAACATGGCCTAGTTGCTGGGATCCATCTTGCATTGTGAGTTTAAGTGCATTCCCCTAAGTTGCACTTAAGGGGGGGTGTTGGTGTAATTAATTATTCCTAATTACACTTTACTTAATCTTAGTTAGGTTAATGCATTGCATAGTAGTTTGTGATTGAGACACCTAGGAGTGTGCACATCTAATAAGCACATGGTGTAGGAGAAATTCCACTTTTGGTGTGATAGTTGTCTTCACATACCTCATTGTGTGTGAGATCCACCTTTCATGCTCTTATCACATTATCATCCTAATCCAATGCACATACTTTATTGCATATTGGAGGATGATCCACATTTGGTGGACATGTGATTACACCTAGCATAGGTGATAGCTTATCAACTCCTTATCATTCTCTCTTATTGCCTTTCCTATATAAGGAGGCCTATTATGTAATCATCAATCAATTGAGCATTGACCATTCATCAATCAATTGTGCATTGAGCAATTCATTGGATATATTCAATCCATCCTTGCATTCATATTTCCTCTCTTGTGCTTTTCTTCAACCTCTAGATCCTTGGTTCAATATTTGCTATTTGCAAATTCTTATAGGATGTTCTTAGTATAAATACATCCAAGGCTCAGAGTCTTTTTTCAGATTCCCTCAAAGAGATGTAATCTCATGGGATATATTAATCAAATGATATGATCAAATTTGTTGAAAATTATAACTTCTTGTTATAATTGCAACCATCATGGTTAGCATGCATGCAATATGTGGAGACCTGGTTTGAAGAAAGGTTATTTCATAGCTATATGGATATTATCAATTGAAAACTACCCTATAGAAATGCACATAGAATGATAGACAATGTACTCAAATTATTTTTTTCACAAAAAGAAATGAAATGATCACAAGGTACAAAATCTGTTTAACAAAATGTAAAAGAGGAGGAGGCACGTTAAGTGCCTGCTAGAATGCTCAACCTGCAAATGTAAGCAATTAAGTGAAAACCAAATTAGCAAAAGGACAAAGGGATGCCACCGGGCGTACCAATGTGGGATGAGGGAAACTGAAAACCAGATCAAAAGACTCAATTATTCTAACATCGTCACAATGAAGTATTTCATATGAACACAAATAAAATTAATCATCAAACAATCCAATGCATTAAATGAAGTTCTACTCCATTGCCTTCCTATCAACACAAACTTGTTCTTTTAAGTATTTTTTTTTTAATTTTTTTAATTTTTGCTCTTATAGCACATATCACAAAAGGTTGTGATGTAAAAATCAAATTTGTATTTAATGATGGTACAAAAATTATTGAAAAAAAAGATTCCATAGATACAGATATGTAAGGACTAACAAAGATGCAAGGGACCTTGGATGTGAGAGAGGTTAAATATTTATAGTTGTCCTTAATTGAAAAGCACATGGTAGGAGGAATGTGGGATTATTGGAGTTAGTTGGAAGTAGTTATAGATCATTTATCCTACATTTGGTGAGTGTAATTGGTAGCGATGAAAGAGTTATAAATAAGAGGGGGTGGAGAATGTAAAAAGAGTTTATGATTTATGGTTTGATTTATGACAAAGAATTTGACAATTTTAAATATAGGTAAGTTCACAAAGACGGCAAAGCAAAAAGATGCCACTCAACTTCTTGGTCCACCAAAAAGCATATGGCCTACACCCTATATGACACATGCCATATGGTTTGACGTTCCAAGCCTTAGACTTGAGCACACCAAGCCTATTTGGTGTGTGCCAAATGTTGCTATAAAAAAATGTACTTGTACCGTCTTAAAATGGACACATTATATTTTGAGACCTTTTAGCCCTCCTTAATGTGGTTATGGTCTCTTTCTCTCCTTCATAACCCCTCCCTCATGTCTGGATCATCTCTCATTTTCTGGCATGGTCCTTTAGGTGTTATTTTATCACCTTTTTGGCCATATCTTCCGGTGGATTCATTTTCTCTCGATTCTTTATGCACTCCCTTTGAGGCCTCTAGTGCCCCATTTTGGGACCCCTCTAGGGAACAGGTCGATGGAACAAGTCCACTTAGGTTGACCTATTCCCAAGGAAGAGGTCAACCGACTCAACCTCTTCCCTGAGGGATTTCAAGTGTGGGGCCCGAAGTATCTTGGGTTTGTCGATTGATTTATTTTATTTCCAAGTCAGCCTGCTTTGTTTTCAACCCCAAAAATTGGTACATAAGGAGGCTTGGGCATTTCATTTTCACATCCCATCATCATCAATCAAGCTACATCATCATTCTATTGGCAATTAAGAGCAAACATCTTCAAGCACCTCAAGTTCAAGCATTTTTCCTTCTTGCATCAAGCTTCTTCCTTCATGGTGGTAGTGGAGTTTGGCTTCTAAGGAGGAGATCCATCATCATTCAAATACTTCCATCCTTCATCATGGCATGTCACACACATTCCTATACATGAGGTTTTGACTTCTTTTGATTTCCTTTTGGTTTCTTTGAGTCAAGGCTATTACATTTACATACATGATCACATATCAAACTCAATTGCATCTACAAAGGTAATTGTTTCTTACATTTGATATATTCAATCCTACTACATGTTAGCATTTCTTTTCATTTATATTTTAATTCAAGGTTGATTCCTCAATCTAGGGCTTGACCAAGGCAAACCCTTATCCGCCCAACCCCAAAAACCTAGTTTTCTGTATGCAGGACCAAGATCTCAGAATTAGAAGTATAGATCTCGAGTTGCAGACAGAGAACTATCAAAAAAATTTGGGCCAACTTCAAAAAGTGCCTCAGGAACACGATGACTTAGGTCAACTTGTTCCAAAACACAGTGACATGGTCAACCTATTCCTGCTAGCTTGAGATTTTTAGCATTTTTTAGGTTTTTAGCTGTGATCCCAAATCCGCAGTCGAAAATTCAGTTATAGGTCCAGAACAACAATTTTCAAAGCAGAAAAGAATATTCCTCTTCATATTTCAAGGTGATTACTTCATTATCTATTTCATATCTTTGATATGTTTTCACATCCTAATTAGGTTTATTGCTTACATTTAGCACCTAAATCTCTTGCTTATCTTGCTAAATCAATTAGTTCAATTTTACAAGTGCATTTACATAACCTTAATCAAGTCTTACATTGCATGAAATAAGACTTTCTTGTGTACTTTCTTAGTATAATTTGGGTTTAGCATTGGCATCCCTTTATCTTCTTGGGTTTTGCTAATCTAACTTAAGTTATATTGAGAGTTATGCTTGGAAGCCGCTCTTTCTCTTGGGTTTTGCTAATCTAACTTAGGTTATATTGAGAGTTATGTCTGGAAGCCCCTCTTTCGCTTGTATTTTGAATGTTAGTGTGGAAATGGTTAGTTAATGAATACATCTCACATACTTTACATTACTAAATTCATCAACACCACTTTTCACCTTGAACAATACTCTCTCTCTCTCTCTCTCTCATCAAGTTTATCAAACTCAAGTAAAATACACTTATCAAGACTTATGTCAGTTACAAAAATAGGGTGATTTGCAAAGATTTAGAGAATCTTAAAAAAACAACAAAATAGTGTGTGCCATAGAGTTATGTATGGTTCTCAAGGTGATAATTTGGTCTTGGCAGTGAGGGTGTTCCTCCCAAGCCCCTATTGAATAATTTGGGGGGAAACTATGCTGATATAAGTGGAGAAAAATTAACCTCTAAGTCTAATTAGGCCCCCCATAAAACATTAGAGTTTAGGGGAAAGAGGGGGATATGGGGGAGAGGTGGGGAAGGTGAAGAGAATGAAAAGAGGGAGAGAGGGAGTGAGAGGGAGGTAAAGAGAGAGGGAGAAGGGAGAAAGGATTTAGGGTTGATGGATTATGGTTATAGGTTTTAGGGTTATGGGGGAGAGATCAAGGGATATGTGAGAGAGAGAGAGAGAGTTTAGGGTTTAGAGATTATAGTTATAGGGTTTAAGGCTTAGCTAGGGTTCATATTTTAGGAAAAAGAGAGAATATGGAGAGAACAAAAAGAGGGAGAAGAGATAAAGGATCAGGGTTGATAGATTATGTTTATAGATTTTATCCTCTCTCCACTCTTCCCATCCTCTCTCCCCCTCTTCTCATCCTCCTCCCTCCTCTCACTCTCTTCCTCTCTTCCTAATATTATTAACTCTCCACATATCTCTTTTCTCCTCTCTCACCCTCTCCATATTTCCCTTATCTACATCTTCTCTACCTCTCTCTCCATCCATTCTCTGCCTTTCTTCCATATCTTTATTTCTCCCCCCTTTCCATTTCTCCCCTCTATGTTCTCTCTCTCTCTCTCTCTCTCTCACACACACACACACACACACACACACACACACACACACACACACCCTTTATGACACCCATTACCCATTAATGTATCCGAGGAGTCCTAAGATACATTAAGGGGTCCTAGGATACATTAAGGGTGTTAAGGATCCTTAACAGGTCCTAGGATACCTAATGGGTGCTAAGTGGTCATAAGGGGTCCTAGGATACATTAATGTAACCTAGAACCCTTAACAACCCCTTATGACCCCCATTATCCACTAATGTACCCTAATAGTCCTAGGATACATTAATGTATTCTAATGTTGAGGGATCCTAAGGTGGCATAAGTGGTCCTAAGATACATTAATGTATAAGTGGTCCTAGGATACATTAATGTATCCTAGGACCACTTATGACCCCTTACAACCCCTATTATCTATGAATGGATAATGAGGCTTGTAAGGGGTCATAAGTGGCCCTAAGATACATATATGTATCTTAGGACCACTTAAGATCCCTTATGGCACCTCATCTTACATTAATGTATCCTAGAACTCCTAGGATACATTTTAATGGGTAATATGGGTCGTAAGGGGTCTTGATAGGTCCTAGGATGCATTGATATTTCCTATGACTGCTTAGGACACCTTAGATCCTAGCAACCTATTAGAAACAAGGAAACACACACAACTAAGAGGGGGGCGAATCAATTGTGTCAGTTAATTCAAAAAAATCACCCAACAGTTAACCATAAAACTTAAATTAGAATGATAAACATTAAAGCACTAAACCACAAAGCATGTGAACACATAACACCAAAATTTTTGCATGGAAACTTGGTTAAGGAAAAAAATATGGTGGGGATCAAATCCACTGGATGATGTACTAGCACAAAAACCATGTTAAAGATACAAAGAGGAATGCACATGCATTTAGGCTCACTATCTAGATTTCACTTCTCAAATACAAGAAAGAAACAACCCTAATATTTCAAAAAGGGATACAACCCCAAAATGGACTATAATCCACTATGGACACCAATCCACTAATTTATGAACTGACTTATAGCATCTCTGACATGCCAAAACAACTTTTGTGAAGTGCAACAAATCTCTATCTCAATGACAAATTCCACTCATACCTCTTTAGATACATACGTGTACATCCACTCGCTCTTTTCACAATTACAATTGATTACATCATTATATACATTTTCATCACCTTAGAAACATGAACAAGGTCGACATCAACCTTAACTCCTCAACTAAAAATATTTAATAAATTTAAATACAAACAATAATGTGATCCAAGCAATGTCAACAAAGACATAGGTAGGACCCAAATATCCATCCGTGAACAAACTACTATCCATAAATCATGGCACAAATCTTTGCAACACGCTATCTCACCAAGTCGGCCAAGAACACTAAAAATATTAACATGCCACAAGAAACTCACTGAATCTAATCACATAACGCAATGCAATCCACCAACACAAATAGGACATGATCTAGAAATATTAGCAAGCAACATTAAATGCCACATCAACAACATAAACATCTTCGTCTTAGAATTCACAATGGTCTCTACATTGTTCATCAAGAACACCAAACAACATCCTTTGTCACTCAAGAAAAATATCTTTCTAGCATCCAAATCATGAACCATTTGACCTGAGGACACACATCCATGTCCTAAACTTACCACCAGGTTATCAACTAAAACTATTGCATAACCAATCCAAAATGACCCAAAAACTACAACACTATCACTTCTTGAACAACTAGAAAATAATCTTTGATAAATCACCTGAAACTCACTCAAACCATAATGCGAACCTATGAAACTTGAACAAGATCAAGTACATACATTTATCAACATATCTACAACTGTGCAACATATGATACTCAATACAATAGCCAAATCAATCCAAACACTTTATTGAACAAACTAAGAACATTGTCCAAAATAAAAAAATATGTTCGCATCAATGTCAACACATATATGCAATATATATCAGAAATTTCCAACAATCTTCCCCTTTGGAATTCATGGTAACATATGATGTGAAAATCCAAATTAATGCACAAAGAAACCATACTTCCAACAATATCCACAATATACCTCTTTTCTAAACACTTCAAATTCTCCTGATCATAAGTCCAACAATTTTTTTTCCACATAGCTATCTCTCCCCTTTCGACATTAATAACAAAGGAACATATATGTAGTAAGTCATAGAGGCCAAAAGAAACTAAACATCTCAAAAAAACATTCCTCAAAAGACTAGCTACTCCCCTTGAGTAGTAGCCACCAAAACATCAATCCAAGTAAATGATAATCTTTGTGAAAACACTAGACCGATGCAAATCCATACATCTCTAGCTCTGATTAGGAGGGACCATGACCCCAAGCTTACCTCAGAGATACTCAAAAGTATCATTTGGAAATGGCTTCATAAAGATATCTACAATCTTCTCTTTACTAGGCAAATATTCCAATCTGACTTCTCTTTCACTCACCTTGTCTTTCAGGAAATGATACTTGATAGATACATGCTTTGTTTTAGAATGAAATACATGATTATTTGAAATATTGATAGAATTTGAGTTGTCATAGTAGATAGTAATATTATCCTCAATGTTCACTCTGATATCCTTCAATAATTTCTTCATTGAAACAACTTGTGTACAGTTAACAACATTAACAACATACTCAATCTCAACAATAGATTGTGATATACAACTTTTTTTTATAACTAGACCAAGAAACTAACCTTTTCCCCAAGAAGAATGCTCCTCCACTTGTACTATTTTTTCATCCACATTACCTGCCCAATCTGCATTGGTAAAAGTACTACGTGTAAAATCATCATCCTTTCCATACCACAAGTCATAGTCAATTGTTCCTTTCAAATATCTTAATATCCTCTTAATAGAAACACCATGTGATTCATTCGGTTCTGATTGAAATCTCGCAACAATACAAAATGCATTTTTTATATATCAGGTGTACTTTGTGTTAAGTATAACAATCCACTGATCATTGATATATACCTTGTCTAATTAGTATTAGGTGAATCATCATTCTTTGTCAGCTTGCAACCAGTAACCATAGGGGTATCAACTGGTTTTGAATCATCCATGCCAAATTTATTCCATAGCTCTCTGACATACTTAGACTGTGATATGAAAATCCCTTTTTCAGATTGATTAATTTGTGAACCAAGAAACAACTTCATCTCACCTATCATAGACATTTCAAATTCTTTTTGCATCTCATCAAAAAATTCCTTGCTCAATTTGTCATTACCTCTAAAAATGATATCATCCACAAATACTTCAACAATTAAGATATTATCATGGTCAATCTTGTAAGTTATTGTCAACAGTACCTTTACTAAAACCAAGTCTCAACAAATATTTGTCTAACCTTGCATATCGGGCTCTCGATGCTTATTTCAATCCATACAATGCTTTCTTCAATCAATAAAATGTATCACTTTGATCAGTCAAAGAAAAACCATCAGACTGGTCAACATAGACTTCCTGTTCTAATTCTCCACTTAGGAATGCAACATTAACATCCATTTGATATACCTTAAAATATTTGTAAGTAGGATATGCAAGAAAAAATTCGATTGCTTCAATTCTAGTAACAGGAGAAAGGCCTCCTCAAAATCAATATCTTCCATCTACGAATATCCTTTGCAAACAAGTCTAGCTTTATTCCTTACCATTTCACCATATTCATCCAGTATTGTTCCTAAATACCCACTTAGTTCCAATCACATTCTCATCTTTAGGTCTAGGAAGTAAAATCCATGTCTTGTTTTTTCCAATATGTTCTAACTCTTCTTCCATTGTCTTAACCCAACTTTCATCTTTCCATGCTTCATCAATATCGTTAGGTTCAACTTTAGAGATCAAGAAAATTTCTTCTCTATTTCTAGCATGTCTACTTCTAGTCAAAACAGCTTGATTCCTATCACCAATAATCTAATTTTTTGAATGACTCATCCTTACATACCTTGGAGTCTTTAGATTTTCTTTTGTAATAGACTCTTGTGTTTCCACTTCTTCCTCATTTGCAACTTCCTCATCTTGTTCTACCAATCCATTTTGATTTTGATTATGATTATGTGTTTGCACAATCTCACTTTATTCTTCTTCATCTGATTCATAACTGCATAATCTGACCTATTTTTGAAAACTTTCATCAACTTTCACATTAGCACTTTCAACTATCTTTCTCAACTGATTGTTAAAACACTTATATGATTTTCTTTTTGTAGAATAACCAAGAAAGATACACCCTAATCACATCTAGGATCAAATTTACCTAAATGCATCGATCTCTTTGTATTTATACATCACAAGGACAAGAAGAGACATGTCCCTTCATGAGACATGTCTATTCATTAATTTATTTTATCAATTTAACTATTTAGTTATTATGAGAATAATTATAATCTAACTTTATATATATATATATATATATATATATATATATATATATATATATATATATATATATATATATATATATATATATATATATATATATATATATAATTTCTCATAATAATCATATAGTCAGTATTATTTATTTGACTGATGCTACAAACATCAACAGTTGGAAAGTTGGTTCTAGCGCCAATCCAAATGAGGTGGTTTTGTCATATTTTGTACCAATTTTTGCACCAAGCCATTGAAGCCAACTTTCTTTTTTGCACTTCTAGGGCCATAAATTAAGAAAACAAATTCCAAGCTTTGTCTTCCACACATTGTTGAAAAGGTCATGGAGTCCTCTATCCATATCTACAGACAATGTTTTTAGATTATTGATCCAGGTAAATTTTATTTAGATTTTTTGTGTTTTCACTACCTGTTAAATTACTTGGACATTTTACGATCTAAAATAGATATGTTTGCATTGGATGACTTTACTTGGGTTGTTCTACATGTTTTCCAACACAACCCTATTTGGGCATTTTGAACATATTTTGCATGCACTTCTCAGTTTGTGGATGCATTGAGATAAGTGACACCTTTATGCATTTTTTCTAGAGATTTTGCACATTTCGTTGTGCCTTATTTTGTACATGCATTGAAGGGGTTGTTTAGTGCTCTTTGTTTTTCCATCACACCTTTGTCTAGTGAGTATCCCTCCACAACAACATAGAATTCTAGAGATTCTTGTCCCATGCCTGTGTGCATTGGATGCCAAGCCTTTTTAGTTAAAGGTACTTTCTTGTGCACATTCAAAATATTCTTCATGCACTACATGGTGACACACTTTTTGTGGATCTATCATGCCTCTCCCTTGTCAGCACTATGGGGGTTTCTACTATTGGTGCTAATATTTTCCTAGTTCCGATTTGGAGTGAGCTATGCATTCAATATTTTTTCTATGTACTTGTTAAATGTAGTGGTTGTATTTCAATGACATGGAGGCTTTACCATATAGACACTTTTGCCACTATGGGGGGCTTTCTACTATTGGTGCTAATGTTGAATCATAATTTCTCTTTAGAGTGAGCTATGTATTCACTATTTGTTTCTATGTACTCATCGGATGTAGTGGTTGTATTTCGACGAGATGGAGCTTTTACCATATAGGCACTCTTACATTCCAGTTTTGTAGAGGCAACTTATTCTTAGTTGATCAATTCTTTAAACTATTGACACCTATATTTTTTACTAGTAATATGCTCTTGCATGATTGAGTAATTTCGTTAGGGTCACTCATACAAATTCATGTGCCATCTGAATCTTCAATTGACAGATGTTTCACCTTTCTTTGTCATTGTAGACTAGGATTTTGAGAGTGCACCTAAACCTGTTTTGAAGGCCAAAGACAAACAAACGTCATAGCATATAATCAAATCAAATTCAAAGGTAAGCAAACTAAAATCAAAGCCACCTCAGTTTAAGCCTAAAACGGATGCGCCCATGCACCGTTTGATATGCTTAGATATAGAGGGATGTGGGTGTGCAAACTCAAGCACTTGGAGCATGCAAAGTAGGATGATTTGAGGATCAAGAAGACCCAAAATGACACAAAATAGGTATGAGGAACCTATTTTGCCTCAAAGGCCTCAAGAACACACAAATATGCAAAGCTAAATAAATGAACTAAGATTAAAACAAGAAATGAATCTATGTTAATCCATTTAAGCTAATTTAGATGTGATTTAAGCTTGAAAATGATCTAAAAAAGATGAGTTTATGCTTATGCTAGAATGAAAATGACATTATAACTTTGCTATTGAGTTTGAGAGTTGAGAGATGATTTGCCTTAGGGAGTGAGGGTATTTATAGGATTTCTAAAGGCTTGGGGTAGGAGGAATGAATGGCCAGGATTGAAATCCTTAAGAGAGGCCAAGATTCACTCAAAGGGAAGCACATGGATTGTGCTAGTTCTCAGCCAATCAGGAGGTGACACATGTCACAAGGTGAGTGGATGAAGGGAAGGGCAAAGAGGAGTCAACAAAGGGGGCTCCAAGCTCATAACTCTCCAAATAAATGCTTGTAAGAGCAATGAATGGGCTTTAAGAGGCTTTGAAGACTTTGGGGAAGCAATAAATGCTTTGTGGTTGAGATATTTGGAAGGAAAGACTTTGCTTTGGTTTAGGAAAGTCTTAAGCTTGGTTAAGATTGCACAAAGGTTTAAGGGTAGGATTAGGATTAGAAAAAAGATTAGGATGGGTGAAGAGGGTGGATTTGAGAAGATTCTAGAAGAGTCTAGATTTCTCTTTAGTTTCATGGAATAAAAGTTATTCATTCCAAAAGCTTAAGTTTTAGGAATATTTATTAAAATATTTTCAATAAATATGAAAATTAAATATTTAACCTTAATTAAATATTTAACCTTGGGATTAGGGTTAGAAAAGATGGGATTAGCCTTTTAATCAAAATTAAGAGGGGATTAGAAGATTTTGGAAGAGGTTAGTGGTCTTAAGGAAATTGGCCAAGTTTGGGATAAAAAATAAATTAAAAATAAATTAATTTATTTTTGAAAGTTTTTTTGGTCAATTTATTAATTAAATAATTAATAAATTAGGGATAATGTCCAAATGACATTTTTAGGATAGATTCCTTAATTAAAGATTTTTAATTAAGAGAGAGGGATTTAATGGCATAAAAATAAATAAATTAATTAAATAAATAATTAATTAATAAATGATGATGTCATTAAGGATTTTCAGAAAATAAAAATAATTTATTTTCTGAAGGATTTTTCGGTGTCTACATTTTGCCCCTCTTTGATGCGATGCCGCAAGTGGCATGGCGTCAAAGACAAGAAAATAAGATGCCGAGGCTAGAATCAGAAGAAGAGGGTATGACGCCTGGGTGGACTAGAAGAAAGAGGAACATGCCTCGGTGGGACAAAATCATGGAAGATGTGCCCAGTGGGACAAGGAGAAAGAGGGATTACGCCCTGGGACAGAGTGTGCCCGGCGGGACGAGGAAGGAAAGGCCTAGGAAGAAAGGGGAGATAAATAACCTCACTTCTAAGAACAAATATGGATGATATGCAAGATGAGATGGAAATGCAAGATGCAAGATGCAGCTATATGCAAAGATGCAAGATTAATCTATATGATAAATGCAAGGGACCAGATAGCTCCAAGTGCAAACGGGAGTGCACAGCCTAGATTTAATATAGCAATGCTAGAGACCTGCCAAGGATACTGGGATCACGAGGCCTTGTCACCAGTGTTGCATAGGACTGACGAGCACTGACGCTAAACAAACACACAGGGTTGCCCCAACATCACACATGAAGCGCAGAGGCGACATGGCGGAACCGATGCTGAAGGAACCACAAACACACAACTGACTCACAGGCAGAAGCGAAAGATCAAAAGACCTTGACCCAGATTATCTACACACGCAGCACACCGTGATATAATGAATCGTGGTGACCCTGGTGGGATAATGAGAAGCCAAAAAAAGATTAACAAGACCCAAAGGACAAAAATCCAAGATCAAAATGATAACTCCAAAAAGACATCCTTTGCTAAGGAGAGAGATTAGGTTTGATTGATGGTGGGAAGATTGGTCGGACAGGAGGAACGATATATCCTCAAGGACCAGGATGGAAGATTAGGTCAGACAGGAGGAACGATATATCCTCAAGGACCCAGGGGTTGGTGAGAGAATAAGTGTAGTTGTTCGCTGGCAAAAGCTGAAGTTCAAGGAATAATCAGGATGAGCAAGGATAAGTCGACAATTGATGTTGCTGAAGCACAAGGCCCGAGTGGGACTAAAAGTTTTCTGAGGCTGGGGGTGGGACAAGATATTGGATCAAATGCTGCTGCAGGACGGACAAAGGTTATGTACAACAAGGAGGAACGATATGCACAAGGGATATGTACAGAAGCTTAGGATTGGGGATAGGAAGATCACACTCAGCGAGACTCTCACTAGGACGGAGACAAGAAGGATAAATACAGGGAGGAAAGCGCTGTACAGGAAAGGGATAAGGATATGGTACAAGATATGGTACAAAGCTTTGGAACAGGATATGGATTGCAAATGGGTTGGAGGAAGATGGAAGCTGAAAGGACAACTGAATAGATAAATAGCTCAGTTTACTATGTTGGCGCCTGTTTGCTAGGTTTTCACCAACATACTTGTCCAAGGCGCTTGAATTGCCAAGTTTTCACCGTTGGACGATTATTTTCTCTTTCTCTTTTCTTTTTTCTCTTTTTGCTTTTTTTGCTTTTTTTTGCTTTTTTGAATGTTTTTGGATTTTCTGATATATGCAGGATCAGGTTCAGGCATAGAACCTCTTCAGATGGATGATGTTGATAGGATCATTCAAGGGCTCGCCTTCTGGTGTTGATAGCTGATAGGCTCCGGAGCCAAAGGATGCGGTGACAACATAGGGGCCCAACCAAGTAGGCTCAAACTTGCCTTTCTTTTCTCTATTTGCTAGGACCTTCTGATTTTCTTTAAGGACCATGTCACCGACCTGGAATTGTCTAGGATGGACCTTTTTGTTATAACTCCTTTTGAGTCGATTTTGGTATGCCACCAGGTGATCGTAAGCTTGCTGTCTCTTTTCATCTAGCAGATCTAGCTGTGTGAGCCGGGCCACACGATAGTCTTCATCAGTTGTATAGTTCTTCATGGAGACGCGCAAGGATGGAAGCTCAACCTCGATCGGTAGAACAGCTTCAGCACCATATACAAGGGAGTATGGGGTGGTGCCTGTGGGAGTGCGATAAGAAGTACGATAGGCCCAAAGGGCAGGATTGATTTGGAGGTGCCAGTCACGACCAGAATCATTGACAACCTTCTTGAGGATTTTCAAGATAGTTTTGTTAGTTGCCTCAGCTTGGCCATTTCCTTGAGGGAAATATGGACTGGAGAAACGGTGATGGATGTGGAGCCTGGCACACAGATCATCCACATGCTGGTTTTCAAAAGGTGTGCCATGGTCTGTGAAAATGGTAGATGGTATGCCGAAGCGGCAAATGATGTGGTAAAGGATGAACTTGGATATTTGGATGCCAGTGGTTAGGGTGAGCGGAATCGCTTCAACCCATTTGGTAAAGTACTCTGTGGCTGTTATGATATACTTGTGTCCATCTGAAGAGAGGGGGGTGATCAAGCCAACGAGGTCGAGGCCCCAACATGAAAAAGGCCACGGTGGTGCAATAGGCTGTAAATCCTATGCTGGTGCATGTATCAAATTGGCATGCTGTTGACATGGGAGACATTTCTTGACAAATTCACACGCATCATGTTCCATTGTTGGCCAATAATATCCAACTCTAAGCAGCTGCTTTGCTAGAACCATGCCACTCGTGTGGGCACCGCAAATTCCAGCGTGAACTTCTTGTAAGGCCAGGACGGCCTCATTTGAGTCTAAACATCTAGATAGGACATTATGATACCCGCGACAATATAGGGTGTTGGCTACAAGAGTGTAGCGGGAAGCTCTGCGAATAAGGTTTTGGCGTTGGTTATTGGTGAGATGGGGAGATATGATACCATTTTTTAGATATGCATGGATTTCGTGGTACCATGGGGATTGGGGACCAACCAAGACACACACCATGTCTGCATCGGCATTCTCATAAGCTGGTGAATGTAGCTGCTCGACTAGAAATTCATACTGTGATGCATCTCGTGGTATTTCCAATAAGGATCCGATGGTTGCCATTGCATCTGCTGCTTTGTTCTGAAGCCTTGGGATCTGATTGAATTGTAGATGTAGGAAATGCTCTTTTAGTTTATCCACTAGTTGCTTGTAGGGTAGCTCTTCAATCATGCATAAATGTTCATCGGAGAATTCCATGATTAGTGGATAGGCATCCACCAGTGGTGCTTCTGCTAGTTGATCGGCAATGACTTGCCCTTTGATTGCTTTGCGATCTACATACTGAATGTCAAATTCACTGAGTAACATGACCCATTTTGCCATACGGCCTGTGAGGGTTGTCCTTGATAACAGATACTTAAGAGGGTCCACCTTTGATATGAGCTTGATTGTATGGCTAAGCATGTAATGTCTAAGTTTTTGAGTGGCAAAGACCACTGCTAGGCATGCTTTCTCCATGGGTGAATAGTTAAGCTCATAGCCCACAAGAGTGCGACTGATGTAGTAGATAGCTTGTTCTCTATTTTCATCATCATGCTATGCTAGGAGTGCCCCTAGTGCTGTAGCTGTTGTTGAGATGTAAAGGATGAGTGGGCATCCTGAAACCGGTGGTACTAGGATTGGACCATTAGCTAGATACTCCTTGAGCTTATCAAAGCTTCTTTGACATATGGGATCCCACTTGAAGTTGGTGTCTTTGCATAAGAGATGTGAGAATGGTTGGCACTTTGTCCGCTAGTTGCGAGATGAACCGCCGTACTGATTGAAGCTTGCCCTGTAGGCTTCTGAGCTGTTTGAGATTTCTTGGTGGAGGCATCTCCATTATTGCTTTTACCTTTTTTAGGATCGATCTCTATGCCTCATCTAGAGACGATGAAGCCTAGAAGCTTGCCAGATGTAACACCAAAGACACATTTCTTAGGATTAAGCTTTAAGCCATAATGATTCAGACGATCAAATACATGCTCTAGGATGTTGAGGTGCTCATCTCTTGTTTTGGATTTTGCAAGGATATCGTCCACATAGTCCTCAAGGATCTTGTGGATCATGTCATGGAAGATCGCTGTCATTGCTCGCTGATATGTTGCTCCTGCATTCTTTAGCCCAAATGGCATCATGTTGTAGCAGAAGGTACCCCATGGGGTTGTGAATGCTGTTTTATGTTGATCTGCTTCTGCTATATGAATCTGATTGTAGCCTGAAAATCCATCCATGAGTGATAGCATTTCGTGACCCGCTGTGAGGTCTACAAGCATGTCTATGTTTGGCAATGGGAAGTCATCCTTAGGGCATGCCTTGTTCAAGTCCCTGAAATCAGTACAGATTCTGATGTCGCCAGAAGGCTTTGTGACTGGCACCATGTTAGAGATCCATTCTGAGTAGTCGATTGCTCTGATGATTTTTGCTTGAAGGAGCTTCTCAAGCTCTGCTTTAACTAGTAATGCTACCTTTGGATGCATTTTCCTTAGCTTCTGCTTCACTGGCTTAACGTTTGGATCTACTGATAGGTGATGGACAACAAGGTTTGGATCAAGCCCAGGCATATGGGCGTATGACCATGCAAAGTTGATGATGGATTCCTTGAGCAAGGTACTGAGAGCGATTTCTTCTCCTTCTATTAGGTTGACTGCAATGTAGGTGATCCTTGGACATTCTTCTGTTCCCAAGTTGATTGGCTTGGTCTCCTCTATGATGATCGGCGACTGCTCTGGTCTATAATCTTGGATAGGGGGAAGAGGCAAGGCTTCATCTTCTAGCGCCTGAATTGCCAGGTTTTCACTAGAAGATACGCCCTTTGTTTTTACTATTTTAGAATCAGAATGTGCCCCAAGGGGGTTTTCACATAAAGACTCATGATGTTCTTTTGCTATTTCATTTTTGCGACTAAAGCTTGCCTCTTCCCCAAAATATCCTTCTGGGTGAAGCTGATAGACAGAGGTTGATGTTGGATCTTGATTGCTTGCTGGATCTGATGCCCCCATGAATTCTAGGAGTGCTTGTGCACTTTGGAACTCATCGATGTGTGCGATGCTTGGTTGGTCCCAATCTACGAGGTCGGGGTTTGTGAGGGGAAGATCTATGAGGTTAATGGAGAGTTGTTGGAGGACAGAAGTCCCTAGGAGGGTGTCGTCGGCAAAGATATCGTTGTAGGATCGGATGTCTTTCTCTTCGGGGATGTCTTCGATTTCCACAAGGTCATCTTGGCTATTCGAAAAGTTCACGTTGGTCATGTTAGTGCCTGTAGTTATGGTATTGGGCTCTTGTTCAAGCAGGCGAGGGGTATTAAAGCCAAGTCCTTGCTGTTCTGGATTTTGGGATGGTATGATAGGAAACAAATTTCTGTCCTCTTGTGGTCCTAGACCACCACCTTGATAATTATAGTGTTCTGTGACATTTTTGTAGGGGATTGGATATTTCTCTTTGAAGTACTCAAGAAGTTGTGTGTCACGTGACGGGGGATCTTTGTATAACCATTTGTTAATATCTGGATCCATTTCTTTGCTGTTGATGTTGCCATGAGACTCAAAAGTCATGTTTCCGATTTGCTTGAGCTTATAATGTTCCTCAACAGGCTTGTTTTGACAACTTGGGCGCCCTTGAGTATGTGGATCACGTGGAAGAGCCCCTACAGCAAATGCATCACTGAGGCTGTATTCGCCACAACCCTGGTTGTTGATCTTGATGGATGATAAGGTGGAAGAGAGGATGGTCTCTGGATCACGATGGGATCGGGATGAGCTAGCAATAGAAGTACCAATATCGGTTCCAGGACAATGAGTAGAATGAGGGAAAGATGCTTCCATCGCAAGGCAGTATGCGAAGGGGTTAGGGTCAGCGTGGATGGTAACCTCAGTGCCTTGATGCGGAAACTTGATGCACTGATGGTAAGTAGATGGTACGGCCTTAATGGAATGGATCCATGGACGGCCGAGGAGGATATTGAATGGTAGGTCAAGATCAACAACGTGGCAGAGAGTATCTTGCGTTGCTGGGCCTAGCTGGATAGGCAAAGTTATAGTACCTTCAGAGGTACGCTCCAAGTTATCATATGCTTTGATAGTGATTTGCTCATGTTGTATGTCGGCCTCCGTGAACCTGATCTTCTTGATGAATTTTAATGTGCACAAGTTGAGGGCTGAGCCATTATCCACCAGAACTCGTTTGATGGCAAAATCTCTGACCATGACAGCAATGCGGAGAGGGAGAGTATGGTCAGGAGCGACATCTGGTATATCAGATTCTTTGAAGGACAAGGCACATGCTGCTGATAGGTGTCCCACAAGAGTTTCAAACTGAGTTGTGTTAATGTCCGTGGGGACATGGCCTTCTTTTAGAGCTTTGTCCAGGATCTCCTGATGGATGGGTGATGTGCGGAGCAAATCCAAGATAGATATTTGGGCTGGCATGTTCCCAAGATGCTCTATGATATTGTATTGTGCTCTTGGTGCATTATGCTGTGTTGCGCGTGCATTTGATGCTGGCCTGGTGTTAGACTGTGTTGTGGATGCAGTAGATGTTGGCCTTGGAGGAGCAGCTGACCTCGGAGGAGCACCGGCAACAGTTATCCTACCACTGCGGGTAGTTGCAGCACATTGTCGATCCGGCCCTCTGACATGGATGGTATTGATGGTGGGCTCATCTTGGATGGGCTCAACTTGAGTTATGCATCCGACATACTTGTCATAGTTGATGTAGGCCGCTGTGTGATCTTCTTGCTTGCCTTTGCCACGATTTTGGGGCTGATTGGCGTTGGCTTGATTCTTCCCGGTATCGTGTTGAGGGAACACATTTTGATATATTTGCAAACCGGCGTTGGGTGAAGCTTGAGCTGGTGCATCGACCTGGATCTCCTTGCGATCAATGAGATCCTGGATGTAGTGCTTAAGCCGCATGCACTTCAATGTTGTGTGCCCCTTTACACGATGGTAATCACAGTATTCATTTTCTTTATACCAATCAGACTTTGGTGCGTTGTCATCCTTCTGTGGGACGGGCGGATATGTGATCATATTTGCTTTGGCTAGCCGATAAAAGATCTGATCCAGAGGCTCACCCAAAGGTGTGAAAGTCCTCTTTGGATTGTTTTGATTGTTGGGCTTGTTTTGCCTTGGGGCAATGTTAACTGCGTTAACAGGATTGCCTTGACGTGCTGGCTGTTGCTGTTGGTATTGCTGCTGATACTGTTGCACAGGTGGTTGATGAGCTTGAGGAGGCTGCTGATAAATAGGTGCTTGATATGCGGGAGCTGGTGGTTGCTGATAGATGGGTGCTTGTGGCGGTTGGTATGTTTGAGTTGGTGTAGGACTAGCCACAACAAATTGTACATTCTTAGTGTCAGTGGCTCCATCTGTAACAACATTCTTGTTACGATTCCAGTAACGGGATTTATCATTATTGGGTTTGTTCTTGGAATCATCCTTGAAGTGACGAATAGTGCCTTTGTCTAGGAGAGCTTTCTCGATGCCTATGCCTTTGCTCTTGATGTCTTGGTATGTCTGGAGACAGTTCATTCGCATGTGATGGGATAGCTTTGGATGCAGGTTATCAATGAAGATCTTTGTTAGATGCTTCTCTGGCGGCTGATATGATAACCTAGTTGTAAGATTCTGCCATCTTTGCAAGTATTCTGCAAGGCTTTCTCCGTCTTTTTGCTTTGAGTTGCATAGGTCTAGCAAGGACAACTCATTCTCCACATTATGGGCATAGTGTGTGATGAACTTCTCAGAGAGTTCAGCAAAGGTTTTTATTGTCCCATGTGGTATTTTGTAAAACCACTCAACAGCAGTTCCTCCCAAGCTTTTGGGAAACAGGCGCAGGAGATAGTTATCACTGTAAGCCACTTCTTGGCACGCCATGTAGAACTCTTTGATATGGTTTACTGGATCTCCTTTCCCCCGATACTTGTCGAACTTGGGCATCTCAAAATGCTTGGGGAAATGGATAGTTGCTATGGACCGATCGAAGGGATATGAGCACACCTCTTCGAACTTGTATGTTTTATTCTCTGTTCCACTTTGTAGCTCTTTTAGAGCATTTTTCATTGCTTCCCACTCAGCATTGAGTGGCGAGGGAACTGAAACTTCTGCTTGTGATGGAAGCTGTGGAACTGGATATGATGCTTGCTGTGGATAAATGGGTTGGAACTGATTTTGGGGCAATGGTTGCTGGGGATATTGCTGGTGTGGCATAGGGGGATATTGTGGTAAATGATATGGAACCTCTTGATGTTGTTGGGTTGCTTGCTGTTGTTGAACTAGCGGTTGTTGTGGGACTGCTTGCTGATATTGGGCATTTGGAACTTGCTGTTGTAACTGATGGGTGGGAACTTGTTGTTGCTGGGGGATGATAGGAATTTGTTGCTGGGGCTGATAGTAAAGGACTTGCTGTTGTTGAGGAATGATGGGTGTTTGCTGAAAGGGGACATGTGGTTGCTGTGGGGGAGGCTGTTGGAACGATGCTGCTTGCGGGTATGATGGTGGTAGTTGCTGAGGTTGGCTTTGGGTTTGGCTGATATAAGCTGGGTGTATGTCTGCATTACTTAGAGGTGGAACAGACGTGGAGAAGCTAGAAGCAAAGGGTGATGGGGTAAGATAGCTGGGGAAAGTTGGCTGTTGAAGTGGTGGAACTTGCTGGAAGGTATTTGGGATTTGGGATGAATAGCCTGAAGCCGGCGGTGTTTGGGGTAGTTGCTGCTGTGCTGCTTGGGCGAAGGCGGTTTGTTAACTTGCAACCATAGATGTAGGGGATTGAGATGGGATCCCCCATGCCTTCATTTCTTCTTGTGTAAGGCCCCACTGAGAGCTTGTGTTAGGGTGCACTGCAGCGGATGATGGAATGGTAGGAGCAACGAGAGTTTGGGACACGAATGATGGTTGAGAGAAAGGAGCTTGTTGAGGTTGTGATTGAGCGGATGCTTGTGCAGAGGAAAATGAAGGAAACACCCAAGAGAAAGATGAGGTTGGAATGGGGAGCGATTGCGCTAACCCCAAAGAAGAAGGTACGGGTGCTTGGGGGGTGAAGGGTGACGGTGCTCCTTTGATGGTGAAAGGTGTTGCTTGACTTGCGGATGGTGGCGAAGCTTTTGGTGTAAAAGCTTGCGTGAGAGGTGGAAGCTGACTTTGGGTTAAGTGTTGGATTTGGGCTTGGGCAGCCATAGCAGATGATGAAGCAAAAGCGGTATGAGATGGAGCGGATGGTGCTGCAGCTTGTGTTACAGGACTGGTGAGGCTTCCTTGCAAGAAAAGGGGAATGGTGGAAAGCTCTTGGGATGTTTGCATGATAGGATCGGGGAATGATTGGACAAATGGAGAATATGCTTGTGCTGGAACTTGGATAGTTTTGATGGGGATGCGTGGATAGAGAGATGGTGGGATGGAGGTACTTTCTGGCAAGTAGTGAACAAACGTGCTTTGCTGATGTTGTGGTACAAGGGCATTGGTTGCTGGTGGACTTTCTGGAGAATTTGCAAATGCTTGGATTGCTAAGGGGGATGAAGGGATGTTTGGATCTTCACATGGGTTACTGGCTTGGATCTGGGGATTGTAGGTCATCATGGCGTTGGTGAAAAGGTTGGGATCGGATGAGGTTGTTGGTGGATAAGGATTCATGCTTCTTCTTTTTCGAGATCTGGTCTCAACAGGCATGGAGATGCAAGTGCTAAATGGATGCAAGATGTTTGGCTAAAAGATGTTGATGGATGCAAAGTTGATGAACTTCTAAAGATGATGACTTTCTAGGATGCAATGTAAGGATGGATCAAGATGGCGATGATGGAAGCTGGATGGAACTGATATGGATCAAGACGGTGGAGGAAGGACAGGTTGCTGGTGGAAAGTTGGTGAAAGATTACTGAGTGGTCAACAAATGAGCTGCTATTTTTCCCAAATGGAGGATCAGAGATATGATGGGGTCAACCTAAGATAGACTGATGATCTTCGGTCAACAAGTTTCTTATCAATACACTCCAATCTCTTGCTCGAGATGATGGCTATGCAAGGACAAGGTTTGATTTCTTTATGACAACACGTTGTGCCAAAAAAGAGGATGATGGTCTCTGATCTTGGATATAGGATAGGAACAACTCAAAAGGTAGAACACTAAGTGTTGGTGGAACTCTGGATTTGGAACAAAGGATGATGGATCTGCTGGAAAGATATGGAAAGCTGATGGGGGGATGCTGGTGAAAAAGGTTTTGAAGGGTGAAGGGACAATGCTCTATCAAAAGGGATAATGCAGATGACAAGGATTGATTCTAGAATGCTGGTAGGAAGATGAATGCATATGCAACTTTATGATGTTTTTGAGATGCAACTAGGGTTTTGATGTTGATGCAAAGGGTGAAACTAGGATGAGACTAAGATGCAAGGCTGTTTGAGACAAAATTTCAAGATCTGAAGATGGAACAAGACATGAACAAGGATTTGGCTAATCTTCTGGCTCAAGGTTGACAAAGTGATGGTTAACTCGGAAATGGAAGGCGAACTGTTTGATACGGGCGTTATGGGCAATGTTCTCAAATCTGGTTTGGGACTTCTCCTCTGCTTGGGTTGCTTGGATAATGGATTGATAGGTCTTGGTGTTCTTCTTGATAACTTTTCGCTCTTGATAGGCTTGGGATTTGGGCAACTTCGCTTTAGGATGTTTGTTCTTGCTGGGCATCACTTTGGAAAAGAGGCTTCTGATTTTGAGGCAAAGGTTTCCAATGGCAAAGGTTAAAGTCAAAGCAATCTCCGCAAGGGACAAAGCAACCCTGTGGGATACAAACAAAGGCAACTGACTCTGACAAAGCTTTGAAAGTGTATGTTTCAACAAGTGTTTTCACGGAGTCTTTGACTGTCAAGCACTTCAAACAGATCTACCTAAGGAAGGTGAGTATCAAAATCGCTTGCCCACAGCTTGGTATCTCCCAGAAGGGAATACAAATGGTGAGTAATCTTGAGGTGACCCGGTAAACCCCTTGGAATCGGTCCTTGCACAAGGATTTTGATACTTTCGGATGTAGATAGGGTAGCCTCTAGTTTAGCAGGTTTTTAATAGTTCCGTGGTGTCTCCATACCCGGTTATGCTGATCATCCGTGACTCACTTAAGAGCCTTGCCAATTATGCTGGGGGAGAGGAATGTTTACCATCCCCAGACACGTGTTTGGCACGAACGCCCGGCGATTAGGAGATGTAAGTGATTCTTTTGGTATTCACTTATTTGTATACCGGCCGGAGGGGATACCGGTTTGAGGTCGTTCTCCGAGGAGGAAGCGCTTCTCCTTGGACAGGCCTCGCTAAAAGCAGAACAGGTGAACTTGTCCAAGTTCAAATGTTCCACGTTGCTTACTCTAACAAGGATTATGCACGAATTGAAAAACTCCTACATGCACATCAAGCAGATTTTGTTCATTTTCCCAATTTGATTAAGTGATGTTTGAACTTTGAAATGAAGACACTCGTGATTAGATTTTGATTTGTTCTTTTCCTCAAAAATGTAAATGCTTCGAACGTTTGCAAGTTCTTTCTTTTTGTGCATTCAAGATTTGATTAGCGAGTTGTTTTAAGAACTTTGAAAAAGCTTTGTTTTGTCCCTTAGATCACTCAAGATTGAATTTGTTTGCTTGCTTTGGAAACTGAAACAGATGAGGGAATAGAGTTGTTTGTTCATTTAGTGCATTCGAGATTTGGTTTGCTTTTCAAATTGACAATGACACTCTAGGACCTAAGTTCATTTTCTTAAGTTTCATTCAAGATTGAGTTTGACCTTTGCTGTAATAAAAGAAATGAAAAAAACCAGTCTTAAGCAACTCAAGACAAAAACCAAAAGCGACACTGTCCAGCTTATAGGCGACGCTGGAAAGTGCAGAGGCGACATTTAATTCCTACAGGCGACATTCTGTACCTCAAAAGGCGACAGATAAAACAACCAGAGGCGTGATTTCTTTTGTTACAGGCGTGATTTAATTACAAGAAGGCGACAGAAGAGAATTCTGGAACGTAACAGAAGTTGCCGACAACAGGAAATTCTCAGTTATGCAGGCGTGAAAACAGAGTTCACAGGCGTCATTTCTTTCCTCAAAGGCGTGATTTAATTTCATGAAGGCGTGACTGGATTGTTTGTAGGCGACATTTCTTTTGTTGAAGGCGACATTTCCTTGTTTGAAGGCGACATTTAATTGCTGTAGGCGTCATTTCTTTTCATGAAGGCGACATTTCTTTATTTCCTACAAAATACAAGCATATAAAGTATAATTTCATCAAAATGATTGTGGTTTGGGTCCCACCGGGCGTGCCAGAATGTAGACTAAGATTTTGAGAGTGCACCTAAACCTGTTTTGAAGGCCAAAGACAAACAAACGTCATAGCATATAATCAAATCAAATTCAAAGGTAAGCAAACTAAAATCAAAGCCACCTCAGTTTAAGCCTAAAACGGATGCGCCCATGCACCGTTTGATATTCTTAGATATAGAGGGATGTGGGTGTGCAAACTCAAGCACTTGGAGCATGCAAAGTAGGATGATTTGAGGATCAAGAAGACCCAAAATGACACAAAATAGATATGAGGAACCTATTTTGCCTCAAAGGCCTCAAGAACACACAAATATGCAAAGCTAAATAAATGAACTAAGATTAAAACAAGAAATGAATCTATGTTAATCCATTTAAGCTAATTTAGATGTGATTTAAGCTTGAAAATGATCTAAAAAAGATGAGTTTATACTTATGCTAGAATGAAAATGACATTATAACTTTGCTATTGAGTTTTAGAGTTGAGAGATGATTTGCCTTAGGGAGTGAGGGTATTTATAGGATTTCTAAAGGCTTGGGGTAGGAGGAATGAATGGCCAGGATTGAAATCCTTAAGAGAGGCCAAGATTCACTCAAAGGGAAGCACATGGATTGTGCTAGTTCTCAGCCAATCAGGAGGTGACACATGTCACAAGGTGAGTGGATGAAGGGAAGGGCAAAGAGGAGTCAACAAAGGGGGCTCCAAGCTCATAACTCTCCAAATAAATGCTTGTAAGAGCAATGAATGGGCTTTAAGAGGCTTTGAAGACTTTGGGGAAGCAATAAATGCTTTGTGGTTGAGATATTTGGAAGGAAAGACTTTGCTTTGGTTTAGGAAAGTCTTAAGCTTGGTTAAGATTGCACAAAGGTTTAAGGGTAGGATTAGGATTAGAAAAAGGATTAGGATGGGTGAAGAGGGTGGATTTGAGAAGATTCTAGAAGAGTCTAGATTTCTCCTTAGTTTCATGGAATAAAAATTATTCATTCCAAAAGCTTAAGTTTTAAGAATATTTATTAAAATATTTTCAATAAATATGAAAATTAAATATTTAACCTTAATTAAATATTTAACCTTGGGATTAGGGTTAGAAAAGATGGGATTAGCCTTTTAATCGAAATTAAGAGGGGATTAGAAGATTTTGGAAGAGGTTAGTGGTCTTAAGGAAATTGGCCAAGTTTGGGATAAAAAATAAATTAAAAATAAATTAATTTATTTTTGAAGGTTTTTTTGGTCAATTTATTAATTAAATAATTAATAAATTAGGGATAATGTCCAAATGATATTTTTAGGATATATTCTTTAATTAAAGATTTTTAATTAAGAGAGAGGGATTTAATGGCATAAAAATAAATTAATTAATTAAATAAATAATTAATTAATAAATGATGATGTCATCAAGGATTTTCAGAAAATAAAAATAATTTATTTTCTGAAGGATTTTTCGGTGTCTACAGTCATATATTCATTTCTCAAGTAGTTTTGTTGGGGGGTACTCATGCATATTATTATCTTCTTGATCCTTATTATCAGATATTTTAGAGGAGTTTCTTCATTCAACACTATTTTAGTTATCATTTGATAGTTGTCTACAACTTCTTTGTGCTTCAAGGATGTTCTTTATGCTCCTATTCTTTGGGACACTTTCTTAGAGGCTTTTTAGTCATTCCTTCCGCATTTCATGTTTCTTCTATGCAGTGCATCTCTTGCTTTTGGAAAGGAGTTTTCTCCCATGTAGTTTTAATCACTTTTCTCCACTTTGAGAGACTTTTATGGTACATGGGTACCTAATCAAGCCTTTTGTTGTTGGGACCCATTCATGCATTTCATTCTCAGAGCTTTGTGTTTCCTTAAGTTTCACTTAAGTGAGGTTGTTAGAGTATGCATTTATGTTGCATTAGACACATTTGATATTGTGGAGAAGGAAAAGTACAACGATCTCAAGACCGGTTAGAGTCTCAAGGGATGAACTATCCTTTGTGCCACTTCTACTAGTGCTCTAGTGAGCTAGGGGATCAAGACACTAAGTGTGATGAAGGTGATTACGACAAATGAGGTATGAAATGCAAGAAAACTAAAGTAACTATATGCTACTATTAGATAAAAATATTTTGACCACGAGAGATGAAAATGTAGACCGCAAGATCAAACACTAAAATTTGCGAACTTTCCCTAGACACCATCGCGAGTCATGAACGATGACATGACACACATCCATCCTATATGGGAAGAGTGTAGAGGATGACTTGGGATACAATGAACTAACAAAATAACAAGAATAACATAATATGATCTAATTAGAAACTAGATACGACAAAAAAAAGGATACTGAAAATATGAGGAGAAAAGAGATTACATTGGATTCAACGGTTGATGAAGTTGATGATCCAAGCTTGTTTCTCCATGAACTTGCACACATAGAAACAATGAAAATGTTGGGTTGGATGTTTGGAGACCCGCCTCAATCAGATCCCTTCTTTAGTGTTTCAACATTCACAACAATCGAATATACATGATGGAAACAATGATAATTGTATTGATAAAGTAAATGAACAATAATGCAACTAGAAGATAGAGAATATGATATGCTATCAAAGACAAAAAGAAAAGTGTAAACCCCTTTCACCACAACGAAGAAAAACTTAACGAGATGAAGGCAAGAACGATCAGTGAGTACCAAATGTGAGATGAGATGAGGTGAAATAGCTTCAAGAGTGTGTGTAGAGTCAAGAATGAGCCCAAATGTGTGTTGAATACGTGAAGACAAGTGCCTAGAGAGCCAAATGAAGCTGAAAACAAAAGATATAATGGAGAAATCCAAATTTGCGTGTTGGTGGGTGATGGACTCAAACATTACAACTGTAGGATGACAATTCATAATGCTCCAATAACAATATGCAAGTTTGAAGATTTGTAGACAAGTGCGCATTGTGTGGACATCTTTGTAGTGTGCACGCGTCCTATGTCCTCAAGGTCATGTGGCTGAGATTTCGAATAGGTGATGACAGGGAAATGGAAGGGTCTGATGGGTGTTATGAAATTTCATGTTTTAGGCTAAGATGGGGTACTATGCAATGGAAAATTAACCAAGGTGCAAATTCACGACACTACAAATATTAGTTCATAATTAAAAATGCACATGCTCAAAGAATATCCTGATGCTATTTGAGCACATGTTTGCACATGCATGCATTTAGTTGAGCCTAATTTAATTTAGTTCAATCTAGTTGGGCTCTAGTTTACATTTTTAGCTTTGGTTTGCATATCATGCACTAGTTTGCATATCTTAGTTTTTCATCTTTTTTCTCTAATTTTAGACATGCTTTTCCTTAAAAGCATAACATTGTATTCATTTTAATTCATCCTACAATCATATAATCTTTTTATCTTGAGAAATGTGCCAATTATTTTCTTGTTGCTCTCCTTGTGGAAGGTGTTTTTGTTTTGTTGCTTGATCCTAAAGGTGTTTGTGTTGTAAATTTCAACATAGCTCCACAACTTCAACATGGTTGAAGGCTCGCGCAATTACCAAATTTATCTATAATATCACATAAGGGTTTTGTGTATGATGCACTCATTCACAGTAGGCAACGAGCTAGTTTGACTATGGGTGATAAGATTTGGAACACGCTTCCCCTCCACTTTAGGCTTTTTGCCAACAAAATATGAATTTAAAATGAATGTTTGTTTCAAATGAGCGGATGGAGTCTGGCCTCACAAAACAAGTAGATGACATAGCAGTGGCGAAGTACATGTATTCTATTAGTTTTTTGGATGCAACATAACAAGTTGTGGGATTTTTAGTGCCTCTATAAATATCTTGAGACTAGTCGATGGGGATAAATCCCCCACCCATGGATAAGGCCAAGGAGGTGATGAGAGGTAGGATGGAAAATAACATGAACACGTATATGCCATTATGGGACATAATTTATAGACAATGAGATTGATAGATGCACTCTTCTATGCATATTGTAAGATACTATCTCAATTCAAAAATGTTATAAAACTCTTCACCCAAACATCATAATATTGAGATCACACTAGGCATGTTCATATGTATGGAGCCTCTAAACAATTGCATTTAGTTATGGAAGATTTGCTAATGTACACGCAAACAAAAGGTTTTCTCTCATCGAAGGTTGACATGGAAGATTGGAAGACCTTCCAACTAGGTAGACTCTATAAACTTTTAATAGTCTATAATTTGTGGACATGATAATTTAATGTGTTAGCATTTAAAAATATTTCTACATGATATTATCTCCATACAATGTGTTTTTTAACACAATGGTGAGATTTTTTTGGTTATGAAACAAAATATGTTAAATGGATGGTGAGATGCATTTGAGCCAATCATTCAATTCATTTGCATGTGAGTGTACTTGCAATGTTTTGAACACATACATTCCAAGAAATACAACTACTTAACACAACAATGGATGAATGACTTGGTGTTCGTTCACCACAACCTCTGCTTGAAGCTAACGAAAGCTCAAGGTTAGACTTTTAATATACTTGCAATTAGTTGAAATTATATTCATTATGCTTTTCACTTGTAAGGTAAAGTCTAATTTTTACATGGATAAAACTACTATTGTGGCAAGCAATTTTCCTTGATGAGATTGATCTAGAGTTGGAGTGGATTGTTGTTGATGATGAATTTCTTGAGCTTGAGTATTTTGAGATCTTAACAGAGGCCAACTTGGATCCTTATGATACTAAATGACTTAGGAGAGGCTCTTATCCAAGAACTTTAACATTAGGACCTTGTGCCCTCTAGCATATCAAGTCATTGGCTGCATTTTATTTTTTGAAACTTTGAACTTAGTTTATAGGTTGACTTTCTACAAAGTTAAAATTTATATTGTAATTGTCACTGTCTAGTTATTATTTGTGCAAATTATGAAGTATATTTGTGCAATACAATATAATTAGCAATATGAAAATGAACAACAAAAATCTACAATCCATGGGTTAAACTCTCTATTTTATTTGTTCTCTATATCTCTAGGCTTACGGGATATGAGTGTGAGTATGATAACATGACAATTTTTTTCATTGGGTACAGGTACAGATACAACAATACACACACACACACGCGCGCGCGCGCGCGCGTGTGTATATATATATATATATATATATATATATATATATATATATATATATATATATATATATATATATATATATATGGGGCTCAACATCATTTGAACCTCAATCCATTGGATTTGCCGCTCCCACTAGTTGTGTCAAGTTCGAGAGCTACCTCATTTATAGAGACTTAGGCAAGATGTGCAGCTATAGCATCTAAATCAGCACACTCAAGAAATAGATCCCAATTGTTTGTCAAACCTTCATTGTATTTAGGTTTCTTATGTTACAACTGATGAAGGTTGGAATGTATGTAGGCAAAGACATTTTCTTTTTCTGCACCCAAATGGTTGTGTTTGACTAAATGGATGGAGTATGTACTCCAATCCACTTATCTATAGAACTTTCAACTTGTTGAGTTTGTATACAAGATTTACTATTTGATAATTCAAGAGTCAAAATTTAAAATATAAATTATAAAATGATAAGATTATAATATGATATATAACACAATAGCATCAAATGAAAAATGATAAAAAAAAGAAACATACCAGGGAGATAATTTTATTTGCAAGAGGTTGCAAGAAAATGTAGCCTTCACCCTATAGATACCACCACAAATTAGCACTTACCCTATATTTGACATGAACAGTGGAAATATCATGATTTTTTGAAGATATGAATTGGCCAAATTAGCTCAAGACAATATTTTGAACTTCATCATTTGTATATATCTTTCTAAATGTAGCCTTGTAGTCAATCACAACCTACTCATCTCTATATGGTGGCACCCTCCCAGGCAATTAAAGTACCTCTTTGTTGATTAATATTTTGGTAACAAAGAAAACGCTAGGAAACATAAGGGGGTAGCCATCTTGTTCCAACGATCAATGATAATTTGTTGCAACCTTAAAAAATGTTTCTATTGGGTTATGTTCCTCAACCTCTATTATTGTTCTTTTCTCCACCAAGGAGTCCATGCCATCATTACTTTCACCCAAACATGGGCAATTAGTATCAACATACTCAATCATGCTCATGATGAGCTCAGTATATTTCACATGAGTTCACCGGTCATCATCTAGGATAAATGCTTTTACTCTTTGAGCTCTTTTTGTGCTTGATTGCATCTATACCATAGAACTTAAGGCCTCTCACATCTTCACAAGTCATCTTAAGATGATTGTGTGAGATGCAAACCATGTTTCGACATCCTTACATGATATAACAAAACACACATCATTTATCAACTATAAAAAATAAAAAAATAATAATAAAATTTAGATTACCTTCCACAACTCTAAGTGGGAGAAGGTCCTAAATATGGTTTCTAACATGTGATAAGTCACAAACATCTTGAATCTCCTCGACCTCTATGTAGATTTGTTTGACCCATTCAATTTGTGTGCCAATCTTTTGCAATATTAAATTGAGTGAACCACACATGGTGTTCCAAAAATGGGAGAATATGTAGCCTCCAATATAGACCCAACTGCCCTACAATTTTTAGCGTTATCTATTATAACTTTGACAACACTTTTAGGCCCTAACATGTTAATAGATTCTATGAGAATATCGAGAATATTGGCAATGAAACTTGCAGCTTTTATTCGCCCCTCAATCTATTGCCTTGAAAAACATCGCCCCTTTAGTGGGCATTGTTGTAACATTGATTAACAGTCTATTTTTGCAATATTTCCATCCATAAAAAATGGACACACTTGTTTCTAGGTCATGTATGCTTGACCACTCTCAATGATGTCTTTCCTAAATCTTTCTCCTTTCCCAATGAGGTGGTTCACACATTTTCATACTTGAAACTAACATAATTAGGTCAATTGCAAAGGGTATTCACCATCACCCACTAATAAAGTGATCCAACAATGTTGAAAGGAAGCCCATTACCATAAACGCAAACAAGCAATGCCTTGATCCATAACCTCTCATTTCATTTGTGAAAGGCTTGTCCAATAGACTTTTGTTTTTTGTGAAACTAAAACATTCTCTTGTTCAGAAAATGGAGGTATTGGGATGAAAGGAAGTGGGTCAGCTAGTTGTGTCAAACTAGTAGGAGGTTTCCTTGGGCTTTTCTTCGCAATAGGATGTGCCATACTCTTTGATTTGTTACTTCTCATTTCAACATTCTCTTGTTCTTTATACAAAGCATTATTAGATCATGTGTCAGCCCTTTTTTATTTGGTCCCTGACGAGCTTTTTATTCCTTGTGAAAGGATGGTGCATAAGTGAGCTTTCACTCAAAAGTATGAGCTAGTATACTTTGTTGCAACGGCTACACTACCAAAGAAAACTCCCACCACTTGACATTCGTTTAGTCATTGTTGTATATCACCAGGGAGGCAATGCTGAAACAATGCTAAAAGCACTCTTAATTTTTGCCCTAGGCAACTGAACAAGAACTTCCGTTTCCAGCCATTATAAATGAAACTAAAATCGAAAATATTATTTATTGCCCTTTTTAAAGAGCGTTATAACCCCTTATTATACATAAAAAGTTCAAAACTAACTTTTTCTTAAAACAATAGAAAGATCTTGAAGTAATTATTTAAAATGATAAAAATGAAAGATTTGCTCACCTTTGATTGGCTAAATTTATCTTGTCCAGCAATTCCTAAGCTTTTGGTGTGCATCTTACTCCATAGCCTTCATCTTCAAAAGAAAATGAAGCACCTTCACCTTCAAAAAAAATGAAGCAATCTTTATAACTGAATAGTGAGAGCTTCGAGTAAAAAATGGTGTTCTTGGTGTTGTGTTTGTGAAATGAATTATAAACACCTAATAGAGGTAATGTAGAGCAAAATAATGCATTAGGGGTTGTTTAAAAGGTTTATTTTTTGGTCAAAAAATGACATTTTTTGTCCATTTTGGGCGTGTGTACCCCTAGGTTCACCCAAGTACATCCTTGGCTTCGCCCAAGTACGTCCCAAGTTCGCCCAACGTACCACTTGAGCACTTGGGCGATACACCCAAGCCAAACCCACACGGACACCTAGGCCTAAAGGCATATCCAATAATAGAGGAAATGCCCTTAATTTTTTTTAACTAATTTTTGTCTCTGTTTCTACAATTTTTATGCTTTTCTTTTTAAATCGAATGTTTTCCCCATTTTTTCAATCAATCTTTATACATTTGGATTGTTGATTTTTATCCCCAAATGATTTTTGCTGCAATGGACTACAGTTCATTGCTGTCAACATCCTATTGTGTACATTTCAAGTTTTACTAGAGTGGCTGTGCCTAATTAGTAATTTATCAAAAAATTATGTCCCTACTAGGTATTTTGGAGTGTGGATTTCCATTTACAGGCAAAAATAGTAAATTAAAAAGTTGTTATTGCCTCACCAAAGACCCAGATTTGATCTTGTAGATGGACTTACATCTACAAATAAAATGATCAAATTTACCCTCATCTAGTCTCTTTGTACTGAAAACTTTGTTTTGACAGTTCCTTCCAACATACCATGTAGAATCCACCGAGAATAGCGATACATATTTGAATGCTCAGCCTTGTTGAATCCAAACAATACATAGATACCCTCACAAAAAAGTATGCTATGATCTTTTCTGTATGACTTATAAAAGGATTAGGAGTCCCTGTACTTTTAGACAATAACATAAATCAATGCACAATGATCTGATACACATTGCCAAATAAGCCCAGAAAATAATTAGGTTAGTAACCAGTTAGAAATTTGAACTAGTGAACTTCTGAATCGTATTGAAATGAAAACCTTTTTACATTATGATACAAACAAAGAGCACAAGTTCTTCATAAATGAGAAAATGGAGTGCAATGTAATTTCTCTTGGACGAAATTCACATGATCAAGTCTTGCAATAATCTTTCA
The DNA here is from genome assembly GCA_027943335.1 of Chamaecyparis obtusa. Classification (NCBI taxonomy): domain Eukaryota; kingdom Viridiplantae; phylum Streptophyta; class Pinopsida; order Cupressales; family Cupressaceae; genus Chamaecyparis; species Chamaecyparis obtusa. The sequence goes on along the minus strand of BSBK01002309.1, from coordinate 224,277 downwards.
ATACTTGTCTTGCAAGATCCACTGCACCGCTAGTTTTATATATCAAATGCAAATTATAAGCTGCCTCCCTTCCCAAGTCACAATGTCCATAATTTTCAAGCTTAGGTTCAATCTCAGATACAAAGCATGTATCCTCATGTGGAAGTTTCGGGATTGGATGATCCTTCTCATAGTGAGCAAGAACCTTCTCATAATATAAAACAGCCAAATGTACAAGCCCCACATGCTGATATGCACGGGCAAGGTTGTAATTAGATTCCTGCAAAAGTGTTAATTTAATGTAGTAGTTTAGTTTCAGAACATTTCATACTAAAATTAGAGGGAACTACGAGTACAGGGGACAATTCTAACCTGGTTATTTTTACATAGTCGTTGGTAGTTATACAAGAAGGCAAAACCTTGTACAACACATTGGTTTCGATTGTTAACTCGAAATCCAAGAGCCAAATTGATGAAGCACGTTCCTACAAAATATAAAGGGAGTAGACAATTCAAAAGCAGAACAAACAAAATTTTTAGAACCAAAAAGTAAAAAGATTCATAATTAAATGTCATACCAACACACAGATTGATCAATGGATTATCAGGTTGTGTCTTGTATGCTTCCAAATACTCTCGAAGAGCACCTTGTGATTGACTAATCATAGCAAATTGATGCCCACATATCACCATTGGCGGTACACAGTCTGGATACTTCGCTCGCATTGCAAGCATAAACTTGCCATGTTTCCCAACACGACTCTCCAATCTGAAAAAACAGAAACCAACATTAACTTCTCGATGATTGAATTTGGTATAATGGATAACAAAAAAATTGCAAATTTAACTTCAAACCCAAAATGGAAAATCTTTTGAATGGAAAGAATATTTCTCAACTAAGGATAACATAGTGATTTCTTTATGCTGTCAACATTTTATGTGGGTAGGAAAGCTTGCGATTAACAAGTCCTTGAAAAATTAAGCAAGCAGTCAAGAAGACAACATAGATGACTAAAACATTCTTTAGGCCAAAAAGATCTGCAAAACTATCAAATTGTTTTTCACTTATTTGGAAGATTGTTTCTATGTATTTTAAAATCCAGATTTCAAGCGATCATCCCAGGCGTTATTTGATTCTCTTAATTTACTATTTTCATGTACTAGTTATGACTGTCGATATCATATAGCTGCATTATGAGTATATATAGTGGATAGATCAAAATTGAAAGCAGTCCAGAAGCTAAGATAGATGACTTTTAAGATTCTTTGCACAAAATGATCTGTAAAACTATCAAATTGTTTTTCAATTATTTAGAAGATTGTTTCTATGTATTTATAATCCAGATTTCAAGTGACCATCCCAGGCATTATTTAATTCCCTTGATTTACAATTTTCATGTACTAGCTATGACACTCAATATTGTATATGCAACTGTAAGGTGGTTATATTGTAAAAATAACTCTGAAACATGTCTCTATGCTATGTAGTGCACAGAGGACGTGACCGTGGCAATCACCAACTTGCGGTCGTGGAGGCTGCCAAACAGCATTCATCTCCTCGCCTTCTATCTGTGGCCAACCCTTCGTTGCGAAACACAGAGAAAACTCCTTGTGACACTCGACCTGCATGAATGTGAGAAGCCTCTCAGCCGTGTGTGCCCAATGTCGAGGTCTTGAGTGACTTCCCCTACTCGTCCCATGAACAAAGTAATCCCCTCCAACTGACAGGCATACCACTAGATTGTTCCAATAGGGTTGTGGCGGTTCAGCTTGTCCAGTTTGTCCAGTCATAGCACAATATCCTCTCACTCCCCTGAGGATGATTGAGTCGATTGCAAAGCTGACACTAAAATGGGCTCTACTATCTGGGGTTCCCTTGTCTAGTGTAAGTGCTCCTTTGCTACCTTTGAATGTACTTCCCTTTCTCCTATTCCGATTTTTGCACCATCCCTCATCATCCTTGTGGCTTCCTGAAGGAGCCTAGGAGACTCAACCAAATGAGGCCTTTGAGGGATTTCCCAACAATCACAACCATGAGTCGATGGTGGCATGTATCTCACCCTCAACACCCTCCACGACACTACCTCACCCTCAACACCCTCGGCTGGGACTATCTACCCTCTCATACAATTGGTACCTCTATCGTGGGTTGGCTGGATGGAGGCTCTAATGATGGTAGTACTTAGAGGGATGGTGACACCTCCACATCCTTTGATATCTCTAATAGTATTGATGGTGATATTTCCATTACTACCATCGATAAAGGTGAGGAATCATTTGTTGGTGCTAATGCTATTGTACATGAACTACAAACTTTCTCTATTGGTGCCATGGAAGGAAGTGGTGCTAGAATTGTTGAGTGACTAGATGAGTAGTGTTGTCAGTAGAATACCACCACATATGTGACAAGTAAAGTGGTTGCAATGTTATCATCCATGTCATCCTCTTGCTAGTAGTCGCTAAGGTGACGTCCGCAACACTCATTTTCTAAAGACACCTCAATGGTGTCTTCCTCCTTACTTCCACTATCAAAGGATTCTTGCTGGTGTACTTGTCGTGGCCTCTTTCTAATTGGTTGGTCACCTCCCATAAGAATATCTATGTCCAATAAAAGATGGCACATGCGGATGGGTCCACTCAATTTGCCCCACTCATTTGATGGTACCTAGACCCGTATTGCATCCAAGAAGAGGCCGATGGGATGCTATGCCATGTAAAAACACTCGTGTTGCAAGGTGAGGAATTCCCAAATTCTCTTGGAGAGCATCGACGTCGAGTTGTATACTCTCCCAATTTTTGTCCCCACCATGAGACTGATTTTCCAAATTGCTATATTAGACACTTGGTTGGCACTTGTGAGATGGCTCTTAATCACATCCATTATGCACTTCCACTCTAGTGTAGCTAGGAAGGTTTTCTTCACACCCCATCTACTATTATTATGCCAAATATTGTCCCATTCATTGGGTGTAAGGTCACCCCTACATACCGACTTCAATAGGTTCCTCTTCTATTCTATCAACATCTTCCCTGTTGGCTTGGCATCCTTTACTCCCCTAGAGGGTATTCCAAACACTTGTGTAAAATCCCCTAGCCAAAAAGATATGGTCACAAGGTGGCAACCGTGGTAGGGGATGGTGTTCTTGTGTGAGTGCCTTTGTAACACATGACCATTGCCTTCAAGACTTGCTTGAATTCTCTAACATTAAATACTGGCATTTGTATGGCTCTATTCACTTCTACATGTTTGAGTTCCTTCATCTCATTGTTATCATCTGCCTCCTACCACCAAGTGCAGCAATTCACGCCACTCAAACCCTCCCAAGTGAGGGTGTCCACTATAGTTCTTTCATCTCCTTGCCGAACAGGAGATTGAGATTTCTTTAACATAGAATCGCTATCGGTTGCCATTCTCGCAAGTGGTGTACAGTGAAGCTTTTTCTGTTTTTGCTTGTGGTTGTTGTAACGGTTTCTTGCATGTGATGGATTTCCAAAATTGACTTTCACCATCTATTGTTTAAAAATTAAAAACACCAACTTGACTTTTTTTAATTGCTTCTTCAAATGGTTACACTCTTGCCATATAGAAAAAGGTAGAAATATCCATACTGCACTCCAACAGCTTGCCTGTACAACACGCTCTTGACCACTTGTCCATATGGAAGCAACAAACACTTGTACGACATGAAACACACGACACTGCACAATAGGAATTAAACATACAACCTCACTAATTACATGTATGGAGACAAGGATGCTGGAGGGGTGTTTTCATATGGAAGTGACAATCTGAACGATTTGTATGGCCGACCTTCGTATGGTGGTACCACAAATAGGCACGAATGGGGGATGTCGTATGACCCATACAATGGTAGAAAAAACTTCCTTTTGCAAGCATGAACTTTTGTGTATGGTGCAGTTGGGCACGTAAACACCCTTTCATACGGTGATATGAACCAAACACTTTTGTGTAGCCAAAACAACCTTCCATACAGTGGTAGCGATGAATGAATGTTTTCATACAACTGCAACAATCTTTCGTATGGTGACAATAAAGGATGGATGCATCCATACGGTGATGATGACAATATGCAAATACTTTTGTATGGTGATGGTAAAAATGTCGAAGAGCTTCCGTATGGCAATTTGGAGACTCCTCTCTGTGACACAAGATTTTCGTACGGTTCTCCTTATGCATTCTTCAGCTTCGAAAATAATTCGATGTTAACCATCTGCAAACTTCTCTGTCTTGTTTTTGCCAATGATGAGGAAAAATGGGTGCCAATTCCCTTTAAAACTTTCCCACGTGCTTCAGATGGGGTTTTTATTTTTAACTTTGCACTTTTTTCAAGAGGGGGAAATTTTTTCTCTTTTTGTCTTTTTACTAATATTCTCCAACTCTTTAACTTTTTAATAAAATGCCTTTTCCCTTTTATTTTCCCCATTTTGAATTTTTTTAATTTTAATTTCCTAACTCCCATCGTTTTCAAATAAAACTTCACTTTGGATGTTTCCCCAATTTTTACTTACCTTTTTGGTGTTTTTCTGCATTTTAACTTCCTTCATCTCTTTTGTTCTCCATCTTTCTTTTTTATCCCTTTTGGTTCCTCCTAAGATATCGCCTTTTTTGGATGCATGGGGCCACCAACATGTTCCGAGCAGCTTTTTATAGTACTCATTATCGCAGCATGTCCCCATATATGTCCATTGATAAATGTTCTAGCAGTGTTTTCCAAAGAGGCAATGTTTTTAATAGCGGTTGATTGTGAAGGGGAAGTCAAAGATGCAGAGTTCATTTCTAGGATCCTCACTAGCTCCATAGAGATGGTGGGTCATGAGAATGTGGTCTAAGTAATAATGGACAATGCAAAAAATTGTAAGGGTGTGGGTGCTTTGGTTGAGGCAAGATATGAGCACATATTTTGGACACCATGCACCGTACAATCCCTCAACTTCGTGATACAAGCAATTGGCACCCAAATAGAGTGGGTGAAGGAAATATACCACTAATGCGAGGAGATCCAAATGCTTGTGATGAAACACCATATCTCACAAACAAGTTTCAGAACTTTCTCAAGATTAGAATAGTTGAAGGTAAATTTAATTAATTTATTTAGTTTTATTTATGTTATGTTCAATATCAATATATATAAAATTTGTAATAAATTTTTAATGTGTTACTTAGTATTAATATGATCCTAGGTTACTGAGACCCGGTTTGCATCTCATACAATTATTATGAGATGACTTTTGAAGGTGTGAGAAGCATTGGGTCAAATGGTTATTAACAACTAATGAGGTGTATTGAAGTAGTTGAATTCAAAGAGGGCCCAAAATGGTCAAGTCACTGATCTAGGATAACTATTGGTGAGCTTGTTTGGAATATTTATTGGAATTCACTGAGCCTATCATGACGATGCTCCAGTTTGTTGATACAGATGTGCTATATTTGGGGGATGTCTATGATAGCATGGACATAATGTTGGAGAAAATAAAAGTGGTAATACCAAAAAAAAGAGAATGACGCTGAAGAAACCTATTTCAAAAGGGTGGAAACAATCATTCTTCATTGTTGGAACAAGATGACCACGTCATTGCACCTCCTTGCATATCCCCCTATCTCCAAGGTATTATAGAAACATTGTACTTTCTATGCCAAAGAGATTACCACCATATGGAGATTCTGAAGTTGCTAATGGGTACAAGAGGGCATTTAGTAGACACCTCCAAGATCCAGAAGTGGAGAAAAATGTTAGGAGAGAATTTGGCTTGTTAGTCTCACGAAGAGATCATACTCCTTGTGTTGTTAATGACCAATCCGAAATGGATGCTACTACATGGTGATACCTCCATGGTTAAACATTATATGTACCTCTAACCTCTTGCAATCCAAATCTTCTCACAAGTTGTTTTTTGTTTTTTTTACCACTTGTATTGTAGAATTTAGTACTCAACATTCTTTGATTTATTTCGCATTTGTTATTTTTTATTTTGTTGGTTTTCTCTCTAGGTTGCAAGTTCTCTTCTGCTTGATGGAATTGGAGTACATACTCCTTTATCCACACAATGAAGCGTTAACCAGTTGGTTGTAAAAAGAGATGAAGACTTGGTTTATATTCATTTCAATTTGCATCCTCTATCATGTAAGGACCCCCAATACAAGGATGGGGAAGCGAAGCTTTGGGATGTAGCCCCTAAATGTATCAACATGGATGCAACCATTGAGGATCTTGCTCGAGTCACTATGGATGATGATGATGATGATGATGACATACCTGCACATGGTGCATCTAGTGCAAGTGGCACCATTTGGGGTTCAAATGATCTTGAACTTGCAACAGTTGAAAATGCAATAGATGATGACTTCTTTGATAATCCTTTTGATGAGAAGATAGAAGACAATTACCATTTTTTATTGTCAATTTTGTAATTGTAATGATTTTCATTTGAATCATGAACCTAGACATATATGATATAACATATAGCTTATTTCTGAGCTATCAATTGTTATTTAATATTTATCTTTGACATTTGGCATTGATCAATGATGAAGTATCATACTACCAAATGATTTAGTTTTACAATTCTGAATATTTCTTTAATATTTTTGTATACATATAATATATATATATATATACGTACCCAACCCCCCCGCCCCCCCAAAATTGCATGTATCCACGTACTAGGTTCTTGTACCCGTACTCGAATCGATAAGTTAGGCTCAAAAGGATTGGACATACTTAAAAGCTTTGATGTAATAGAAGCAACTTTAACCTAAGTTGCTAGTTTGGGTTTGGGTTCGAAGAACCGGGTCGCTTGTATGGCAAAATTTTGAAATGGGGTTTGGGTTCGTTAGTACAAAAAAATGTAAAAATTATATATATATACAGCCTAGAAGCATGAATTAAGATTAGAATGTCACATAGTATCATAAAAACAACAAAAACACCATAAACTTGTAATCATAGCATCATATCAACATCAAAATATTAAAATAATAATATGGAGTTCAATTATCATTGTTTTGACTTTCAACAATTGGAACTTCATACTAAGTTTCGATCATCTAATGGATTATCTAAATCTTCATCTTCTTCTTCCTCTTCATCAAAGGCATTAGTTGGTTCACAAACAGTGCCAATGCCAATGGGATCAGCTGCACCAATAACATTCTCACTTTCCAAGTCCACAAATGCTTATTACTTTTTCACTATACAGAGAGCTTGTTTGTTTGTAATGAACTTCCAACTTGAAAAATGTTAAAAAAGTAGCTTGCAACTCCCTTCACCTATTGAAGATATTGTTTATTGTTTAAAATAAAATTTATCACTAAAGAGAGCTTGCAATTAATCGGACAAGAGTCATTATCAGCAATTGGATATAACATTGCATTGGAATAAATCTTGAGGGCTAGTTTAATTTGATGTAAAAATATCTGAACTTCAGCAAATTTTGTTAATGTAATGTTAAAGATCTTATTCAAATTCTGTAATTATTGTTTCCCGTACTAAATTATAGAATGTTTCTCAGTAAAAATGTAACTGGTTCGCACTCTGTCTGCCTGGGTCTGCCCTGGTTTGACCCTGGTCCGACATGGGTTCAGCCTGGATGAGACAGCCTGCCTGGGTTTGAACCCAGGCCAAACCCACAGGCAAACCAGACACAAACCAGGAACCGGTTTGAACCCTGGCCAAACCAGGGTCCCAGGCAGGCAAACCAGACTTCATAGCCTTTACCAAATAGACCTGATTTATTCATGAATCGGGCTCCTCCCTGAAATGCCTTGCCAGTTTCTTGCTTAGAAGAAAAGACAGTCATGAAGTAACTCTTAGGCATCATAGGAGTGTCTCTAGAGCCTGTTAAGTCCAATTCCCATGAGCTCAAGCCCCTTATATTTTGTGTACCAGGATAGGCACACATAAATCTACAAATGAGTAACTTCCACTTTAGCATTTAGATCTTCATTCCATTTTGTCCATGCCATTTACAGGGATTTTCTGTCCTCTACTGACATTGATTCTCCTTCTAGGAAGGGGATGTGGGCATTTTGATTGCTTTCTTGGTCTGGATGAAACTGAGGCAGCTTCCTAGTGCTTCTGATTACTTGAACCAAAAACTAACGTATGAAACCGGGAGCTAGCCTGCTACTTTAAATTGGTGAGGATGCTGTTATGTCAGGAAGCCATAGTTTGCTTTGTCTGAATGTTCTAATTAACAATGAGATTAAACAAGGAATTGATATTTAAGCCACAAGTGTAACACATTTCTATAGCATGTTTCCAGCAGTTCTGATGATTAACCGTGCAATTGGGTTTATGTTTCCTAAACAGTTTTTATTACTAGTGGCATTGCTCTACCAGCATGACTTGCTATGGCATAGTCTATATGACTATACCACATGGCTATGAGAAACTGCACTTGCTTTGTAAAGGACCTCAAAAGTAGTTTGATGCAACTCTTCATGCACACCACTTTGTTTTCTAAAATGACCAGCATAGAATCCTTGGGGATTCTCATATTGGAAACTGCTACCAAGAAAAAAGAAACTAGCTAATTACTATAGGCTCACAGGAAAATTTTGTATTTCAATATATAACCTAGTCCATATAAAGCAAATTATATATGATTTCTCTTTTTTTGTTGATTGAGATGTGTGTGTCTATTAAGGGGCCCCAGCCAATAACAAAAATAAATTATAGACTATAAATAGATCAATGCTTCTGTTATTAAAAGCGCATATTGTGGCATAAGAGGCCATTAAAAGGCACCTATCCATGCTATAAAACCATAGAAAAACACTTTCTCTGGTGAGGAAAAAGAAATTAATGTCCCAAAGATTATAATTTGGGGCCAGCCTTCCTATCATGAACCTCCGTTCACCCTATCTTCCACATCACTATATTCATTTGAAACAGGGGAAGCTAAAAGAGATTGATTAATAGTATCCAATGGAAGATCTAAAATATTAGCTTCAATACTCCATTCCTTGGCATGTGTCAAACCTGATGACCAAGAACTCTTGCCAGTGCTAAAGGGAAAGGAATTGAGAATTAAGACACACACTCTACAGGGCCTATAACAGGAGAAAAGGCTGATTCTGATTACCCAGATACTTTGCAGAAGACAAAGAAAAAGTGGTCAAGGTGATCACAGAAACAGAGCCACCATTAAGGGATACAAATTAAGGTTATCTAATTATCTTGATGCTTTGCAAAAATTAAATGAACAGTCCTATTAATACTGTAATGCAGGCTTTTTCAAAGGGAAGATTTGATGAAATCAAATAACTAACCAAATCATCAAATTAAACCGAAACTCCCATTAATATTGTAATACAGGCCTTTTCAAAGGGCTGATTTGATGAATTCAGAGAGCTTCCTAAACCATCAAAAAGTTCAAGCTCTTGTTGCTTCATTATTAAATGGGATAAACATACACCATTCCACCAAGAAGAATTTTCGGAGGAATTTGGTCTTCTGGTTTTGAAACAAGCAGCAATATGGCCAACTTGGAAACACCTTCTACATCAAAATAGAATATTTTCTGAGTCTAGAAGTTGTTTCCATACACAACTGATTTGATGCTTTGCAAAAATTAAGCCAACACTCCCATTGAATTTGTAGTGCAAACTTTTCCAAAGGGCTGATTTGACGAATTTAAAGAACTGCCTGAATCGTCAAAAAGTTCAAGCTATGGTTAGTTCACAATAAAATGGGATAAACAATCACCATTCCACCAAGTAGATTTTTTGGAGGAATTTGGTTTTCTGGTTTTGCAACTAGCAACACTATGGCCAACTTGGAAAAACCTTCTACATCTAATAGGAATATTTTCCAAGTTTAAAATTCATTTCCATAAAAAATTCTCTACCTTGAACCATACCTCATCTGATATCCATTTTAAAAATATCAATCTTTATCTGGATTCCTGAGTAGAATCGATCAAACCATCAGTTTCTGAGTCCAGAGATAAAAATCTACCTAGAGAATTACCGATCCCATGAAAGCATGGATCAACCAAGAACTAAAGGAAAGGTGGAGGCAATCTAACTGTTACTGATATAACCAGAAAAAAATGTCAATAAGGTAAGGCTGGGAACTAAATCTTAACTAACAATGCATGTTCATCACAAAAACAAGGGCCCTTTTTCCAAAATAAAAGATCTATCTTCTAGGGATTTGAATAGTAGAAAACAAAAAATCCTTGAGCACTGCGATAGATTTTAATCAAATTCTTAATTCTAGAGTTCCAAATTTTTCAGATCCACGAATACAAATTGATCAAACTTGGTCAGAAAGAATTGAACTTACACATTGAGCCCAACCTGGAGTATTACCCCTCCTTTATAAGTACTTGCCCAAGCATTATTGCTGGATAGAGACCCAAATACTGGGCAATGTCCATCCATCACATCTAAGCCTCTAACACTGCCACCTGCTCATTGTCCAAAATTTAGGATCCACTGAATTTGCTAATAGAGCCTTTGAGCATGCCTGATGAGAACTCACCCCTGCAAAATAGGGCTCACTCTATTTCTCTTGGCACCATTTGGGTCTTATTCACTAGGAGGGAAAAGAGCCACGAATATAATATCCCTAGCATATGATGATCCTGAGAGAACAAGGATCAAGACAACATTGCCAACATACAAGAAGAATCTACAACATTTGGTGCTAGCTGTTTTGCAGATTCCCTTGATTTGTCTACAAACATCATTGGTCTGGCAATTCTTGTAATGACACCCTTTTTAGCATGGCCATGATGGTGGATGGATTTCGCCTATTACTAGGTCCTTGGTAGGCTAATACTGGTGATTAGAGGACCCCATTGAGGGTTATGGCTCCGTTTGGTGGGATTTACTATTTATAGTAAGTCAATGGATAGTTCCGATGAGCTCCGATGAGTTAGAGGAGTTGACTAATGCTCTCAGTTTGTATTTTTGGCTTCCGGTTTGGGCTCCAAGAATCTTGGAGGGAGCGTCTATTTTTAGTAAGTCACCTTGGTAGGTTGATTCATCGTCTTTCTTCATCGGGATCACGCCTATGCTGTCAGATTTCGATTCTGATGCTTCTTCAGTCATTTTCGCAAGACGAGTGAATTATGATTATTATTTAATTGGTTGCTATTCTTGCTGGTATTGTATATTGGTCACCTTAGTGTCGTAGCTCATTGGAACCGGGTTGGAAAGTTTTAAATCTTGGGCACAAGAAACAATGACCTTGTGTGTCAGAATATCATGATATTGATGAAAATGTCATTTTTGGAGCCAAAGGGAGTTAATAAATTATATTATTCAAATATGTGCCTAAGTATATAGCAAAGCACAGTTAAGTGAAAAGTGTGGGAGAAGCTATTTGCCTTTGGTGTCTTGAAGAAGATATCTTTTATTATAAAAGCAATGCTTTCTGCAAAAACAATTCATTCTATGCATTTGCTATTATTGATTTGTGTGAAGAGAATTTGGAGACAAGGGTTTCAAAAGTTTCAACTTGGAGAATTGGGAATTCTTCATAGTTTTCAACACTTTGAATTGGTGTAATATCCAGTGAATTGTGCAAATGGCGATGACTTTACTCAGAGGCCATGATTGGGTTTATTGGTGAAGAAATATCAAGGGTTTGTGCATATACTCGATGATTATTCATTGAAGATCTGTGGATTATCATTGGCAGCCATTATTAATCAGGTTTCAAGCATTTAAGAGCAGATTTGTGAAGTTTATTCAAGGGTTTCAAGAATATTAATGGCAAATTGAAAGATACATGGGTTTAAGTGCAGATTTTTAGAAGGGTATTTTCAGAATCAATTGTGGCAGCCTTTGCAATTATTACTAGCATTGAATATTTATTACCAGTTGTTATCTACAGGTTCATACATTGCTGCCATACATTTCCAGATTTTATAATAAAAGCTTGAGGACCTCTGGGTATGAATGTTAATATTTTCCAGATTTATATAGGAATGTTCAATCTATAGAGATCTTTCAATACTAAGCATAGGATAAAAGAAATGATTAAGAGCAAGGAGAGATAGTACCCGAATTGTGGTTCTGATATAACCCTCAGATCTGGTCCGGCTAGGTCAGCCTATCTAGGGCTTCCTAGATGTCTTCAATCTGATATTTTCTTTGGCCTAATATCAGATCAATACCAATACAATTCTGCCTTGATTTCTGCTCTAGAATTCGCTCCTAGGTATGCTGCAATTAGGGCAAGGGAATCCCTGCAATTAGGACTGAGATTTGCTGTCCTTAATGGTGAAATTGCTGTCCCTCTATGGATGACTTCGCTGCCACTACAATGGAGGAATTGGCTGTTGTCTTATGGAATTCTCTGCTGCCTTAATGAGTTCGCTGCTGCCTTAACCGATTCTTGGGAGAGAAGAATACATGTTATGTTTTTGATGATTCTTCTCTCAAGAATCGTCCCTCTATATATGAGAAGGGAAAGCCTCCTCAAGGGGCGGACCTGAATAAGAATAATTATACCAAGAAGGCCGACTTTGGGCCCAAACAATTTAAACAACATAAATTCGAATTTCCTCATAAACAATGAATATTAAATATCTTACATATTTAATATTATTATTTATAATTCAAAATATATATGTCATATATTAATTTCTTATTTGGTGCAAATGATATTTGCCGACAAGGCCATAATATCAACAATGAATGGTTAATGAAAAGCATTGTAAATATTTATATAAATTCTCAATAAGAATCATTGCAGCTTTATTTCATTTCTAGAATATTTTATATTTGCAATGTTATTATATCTTGCTCGACAAAATGTTTATTTTTTATTTTAAAATTGCAAATCAAAACCAAACATTCAAAAACACGAACAGTTGCTAGTTGGAAGTTAGAACCTGTTGGGTTCTTACAGTTCTCAAGGAAAGAGTGGGAAAAGGCATTTCAAAAACACTGAAAGCTATATCTGATTCACAAATTACTATAAGATATCTCTTAAATATGATTACATAGTGCCCAAATGCATTTAAGAACAGAAAGTGTAAATATTGGTTGGGAATAATGTGTTATACTCAAAAAGGGATAAACTTTATATTCTCTTACCGCGAAACCACTTTGTAGTAGCAATTCCATGCACCAAGGCTATATGGATGTTGTTGAACAATGTAGCGTGCACAGTCATATCCATTTTTTGGGTCTGTTGTATTGTATGCAACCTCTGCACATACCACAACAAAAGAAAATATGAACTATACTTATGTCAAATAAAAGGCATCAAATGAACTTACAATCTGTTCAAGCCTCAAATTTACAGTCCAAGTAAACCTTAAGTACCCTAAGTTTGAACAGAAATTGTCAAAACAAAATTACATTCTTACGTGCACCCAATGAACGAAGCTCATCTTGCTTTTCTTGACAAAAATGATTGTGGCCCAATTTCAAGCTATGATTTATGATTTCCAATGCTTCCCAATATCTCTTTAATGATGCCAATGCTTTGCATATCTGTGGTAAATAATTGAAGAAAGGTTATGGCTTGATTCTTCTTGCCAATTTATTTTGAAACATGGTCACAAAAAAACAGCCCATGTTGTAGCTGCTCACAATACATAAAATGTTAATCTTCTTATCTGTTATAATGAACATCCAATGGTGTTATAGCCTTTCTTGATGACCTTGTATCTTGTGAGTTGAAAAAATACATTTCAGGTTCAACACTCAAATTTTTAATGCTCAACGATGCAATGGGGTGGGTTTCTTATTGAAAACTAAAAGTTATTCATCAATTTATGTTTATAAGTCAGAGCAAGCAATAAAATGTGCCCCAAAATTTTTAATGTACATGCTATTCCTATTTTATTACAGATATATTTGCTTATGCATCACAGTGTAGTCCTAGTAAGATATGGATGTAAATTCATGATACTGTAGTAGCGTTGCTCAAAACCACAAAATGTGAATTATCATCTGTGATCATGGACTCCACAGTTCTTTCACTCGTGCTTCTCAGCAATAGCAAGAATCAACCCAAAAAAATGCTTTCAGCATCAACCAGTAATATATTCACAGACTTTGCTACAACGATTACTAAGTGGAAAAGGAAAACAAAAGCATGACTACGTACCTCAATAATCAGTTGATAATGTTCCTCATCCTTGAGCAGGTCAGGTAAGGGAGGCTCCTTTATCACAGGTTCCTGTCACATCATTATTTTTCAGTGCCAGTTAATATCAGCACATACCAAATTATTAAAAGCAATACATAATATTTGGTACCATTTAGTAAATAACATTTATGATTCCATTTCAGGACATTCATCCATTAAGCTTGACGAAATTTCCAACATACTGCACATTAAAGAATTCTTACTGGAAGTTCTTCATCATCTGAATCACTCTGCCATTCTAGGCCTGCAGCCAAGGCAGCAGCTTTCTTTGCTTCCTTTCTAGAAGCCAATTTTGCAAGTCTTCTTCTCGCTCTTAGAGCTTTGTTCCTACAAGAAAATAAATACACCAAAAGGAATGCTGGGTATGTAAATGGCATTTGCAAGATTTTTAAAATATAGACCTCATGCCCATTAAATTGAATATAAGAAGTGACTCAAAGAATTTAATTGCAATTATACAGAAGTCAAAACACTAAGGAGATAATTCTATATGGCATTAAAAAATGACAAAAATGAGAGCGAATTCCAGGGTTGGTTGGTACAATTATTTTCTGTCATAAATACTTAGCAGTTACAAATAATTTACCAAAAACTACAAATATAGAATGTGAAATTAAGTACTTTAAACAAATCAACAAAGTCATACCCCTTTTAAATTTAAATCATAGTTCCATGGAGTTTCCTAACAAGGGGACAGGGGAACCAAGGGCTTAAGTTTGGGGGTGGGGGTTATGGAAATACATTTAGTACTTGAAAAAACAGTTTTAAAGAGATGTACGAGGAATAAATATAAGAATTTCAAATGAAACCTTGGCAAATCATTTGAATGTTCAAAATAAAATCCTTTGTGACTCTGAAATACAGCCCTTGCAGTGACTCAATCAATCATAAGAAAGCTCCTTTCAAGGAGAAACTCAGCATTAGTCTCCTCAAACCTACTTATCAAGGTCTACACATTCCAGCACACATCTGAAAACAAACATATAAATAACAGCTTTAACTGAAATGAGACTTTTCTACTCCTAAAACAATATCTTCACAAACAATTACTTTTACAGAAAACAAAAAAAAGGATGTCTCATAGAGTCAACTAATTGCTTTTGTATACAACACCTCCACCAAGTACAGGTTAAGTGGTCCAGCAACCATACCAGTATTGCATAAGAAACCGTTGTCACCAACATAGCCAAGTGTCACAAAAATATGTGCCTAATACAATTGATTTTGTGAGGACTTCAAAGGTTTTTAAGTAATCATGGGCAACAGAACAATGGACCAATGTATAGAGTTACACCCCAGCCAGAAATTAATGTGAGGAAAGTTGTGGAAAAATTGCAAAATGGCATCACAACTCCATGAAATGAACTAACTTGGATAATGAAGGGAAATTCATATTGTGTACTAGGATTGTTCTCACACTCAGGAAATTAAGGAATCAAAAAATCACCGAATTCCTGGTAAAATGGAAAGGGTGGAGAATCTCAAATTGCTTGAGTACATTGATATATAAAAATATAATGATATATATATTATATATATAAACAGTTAAGATTTACATAATTATGTTATGTCTTTCTATTTTTTGTGCTTTTGGATTTCTTTATAAATCTGAATATATGATTGTATAATCTACATTAATGTTGGTACATTTATATGTCCACACAAGTTGATGATATGGAGACCATACAAGATGAATTTTATATTCATTAGAGATGGATCCCATATCTGGAGGGGGCTAGAGGGAATTGTTAAAGTTTCCCTAGTCTCGAGATTATTATAATCTCATATAGGCAGTATATATACTAATGCCAAAATATGCATATGCGTAGGCTTGGATAGCATTTATTGCTTCCAAGAAATTCTTATGAGCAGTGCTCTATGGGATGACGTGTCGATAGCCCGATTGCTTAGAGTGGATCTTATGTCCCTCAAGCCGAGAATCGAGAATTCTGTGAAGCCCGACCTAGAGGCAGCCTTAAGAATCAAATCTCCCCTTACTAACTTAGAGTAGAGTATGAATCATGTAAATATTGTGTAATATTTTGTACTAACAACAGTTTTGCAGGAAATTATAAAAGGAGAATAAGAAGGGACATTACAAAATTATAGCCTGGTCCTTATGGACCAGGCCCACATGTCTTGTATAGAGCTGCCTACATTGCCTTAAGATTTGGCCCGTGGCTCAAGGCCACCTACTTGAATGATGAGAGCCTATTACCTAGAGTCTTGGACCTTTGAAGTGAGTTTCAAGCTCTTTCCCCTAGGATCGAACTTCATGTCTTATCTCAATTTTATCTTTGCCCAATCATGAGATGAGGAGGTGCTTCCTCCACCTTTAATCTGAGATGAGAAGAGGCTTCGTCTACCCACTTAAGATGAGAGGAGGCTTCATCTCCTTCCCTTGAGACGAAGAGGTGTCTCATCTCCCTTTCACTTGAGACGAAGGGGTGTAATGACCCCTTTTTCACTATTCGGAAATGTTGGGACTATTAATCCAATATTCCCTACTTACTATGTTAAATGGATATGATTTTAAGCAAGTGATGAAAGATTAACGAAAAATCTGACCTATTTATAAATATATTCAACGGACAATGTCTGATATCTATTATGATGTTCACTATATGTTCGTTGCAAACTGCAACGGATGCATGATGATAATGTTTGTTCTAATATTGTAAACTGATAATGGCAATTGCAATATCTGATATACAAGTGTGGCACATACATTAGCAAATATCTCTTAATTATTGTGCAAACAATCGTTGTATATAAATATGTACACTGTCATGTCTGATGAAGCACTGAATCTATGCAAAGTCTGATGTAACAATAAATATATGCACTAGAGATGCTTCTGAATATGACCCATAGTGCCAGCTGTGTCTGATGTAAAAATAAATATATGCACTAGAGATGTCGTCTCTGAATGAGTCTTCTTGCACCAAGGATGTCGTAAGGCAATGTGCCCTAAACAGAGCAAACTGTAAAGGATGAGAAGGTATATATAAAATATTCGATGATTCTGTCCTTTGATTGCAAACGTAATTCCTCCTTACTCCCATCTGTATCTGTTGACTGTGTTGAAGATCGATGGCTGAGTAACTATTAACTATGCTGACTGGGTGTATTGGATGCTGATTACCGGATTAATGATTGTGTGGTCTTTTGTGTTTCACCACTGAATTTCCGTCTTCCCTGATTTATAGCTCAGTACCGAATATATTTTATAAACTATCATTCTTTCTTGTCTTTCCTTGTCTGAATGAATTCCTTATAAATGTTAGTTTGGTAGCTTGGACAGCTGTTCGTCCATTTGCTAATAATTAGTAAATAATTGTATTTATTAATTATTTGACTCCTAGAAACTTCTAGAAACTTCTAGTTTGTGGAAACTTCTTGCAACTAGAAGCAACTAGAAACAATGGGAGTAGTATAAAAGGGAGTCAAGGGGCATTTGGAGGCAATGAAGTTAACATCAAATTTGAGAACAAGCTTGAGTAGTCTTGCAGTGTTAGCAAGAACAAGCTTGAGTAGCCTTGCAGTGTTAGCAAGGGGTAGTCTTGCAGTGTTAGCAAGGGCGCAGTGATAGCAGTGGAGGAACATCAGCAGGAGAAATTGGGAGATTGTAGGAATTCTGCCAGTGAGAGGCAAGGAATTTTGTATCTCTTAATTTGCTGAAGATTAATATATTCCTCATCTGCAGTACTGGTTTTCCCTTTGGGGTTTTTCCAAGGACGATTTGTCCAAAAATATTGTGTCATTGTGTGGCATATTTCTTTCTGTATTTTTTGGTGAAGTTGCAGTTGTGTTATTTTTCGTTATTCAAATAATCTTCGTAAGATAGGAGATTAATAACCAATGACTGCAATAGAGAATTTTCACCATAAATGCCTCCTTCCAACGAAGGGTTGCAACTCTAAATAACAACGACATGTCTGTTTAAGAGATTGCTTCTCTTTCTTAGTACTAATCGCACCTCTCCAATTACTAACGTTTTAACATAAAATTATGAGTTCGTATCTGGTCATATTTCCAATATGGCGGATGTGTTCGTGTCTATGAATTATGGTAACTGAATTTTGGTTATTTCCTATCATCGTTCAATACAAATCTTATAATTATCTGTTAGATAGGGCCGTAGGTGACGTATGTATACAGAAATGGAGGAATTAATCAACGTTGAATACTTAGATTGGTGTTTTCTGTCTATGCTTATTACATCATCAGTTTCTATGTTTGAAATATTGTCGGGACTTATTTACCACAATTTCTAGACCGAGCTAAGAACCATCTCCATTGACTCCCAATTGGATTAAATAATTATTGTTTTTTTCTTCTACCCATTCGGTCAATTTAGACTTGCGCCTATTGTTATCAACTGATGTTGGGCCATAAGTCGACGGATTTCCATGTTCCTGTATTATTTATTTATTCGACTTTACTTATTATTTATTTATTACTTAATTTGTAATTTGCTTCAACTATTAACTATTATTTATGATGATTATTATTTATTATTTGTTTGTGTATATTGTATTTTATTATCGTTTATTTATATATTTATTCATGCATAATATATAATATTAATAATATTATATATAATATTAATAATATTATATATAATATTATTAATAATATATTCTTTTATTACATAGTTCATTTAATATATAAAGTATTAATTTATTTTTTTATCATTTATTATTAAATCTTCTTTTATAATTGGGAGCATTACAAGGGGTGTCTCATCTCCCTTTCACTTGGGACGAAGAGGTCTCCCATCTCCCTTCCATACTTGGACAAATTTTGCCTTTCCTTAGCTCAGAATTTTATTTCAATTTCTCACTTCCAAACAACCAAATTTTCCAAATTTTGACACTTAGTCAAATATTGACATCTTTGCTCGATTTTCCCGTTTGACACTCTAAGGAGGCTTCCTACATCGTGGATTGTTGCCAAACCCGCTCTACTGCCTAGACCTACTAGCAAAAAGAGGGGGTACCCATTTGCAATGGGGCGATGGTGTGAAAACCTCACAACAATCCTATTGTCACTTTGTACATTGCATAGTATGCCTATAGTACCACTAGTAATCTCTCCTCCCACTCTTCCTCCTCGACACCATAGGACTTATGTATTACCGAGACCAATACCTTGTTCATTGACTCTGCTAGACCATTTTCTCTTGGGCACTATGAACTTGAAATATTGTAAAAAATATTAAACATTGTCATGATCAATCGGCTGACATGGTTCAAAAAATGCGATCCCCGATCACATTGTATTGATGGCAACATTAGGTAGAGCCCTTGCCTCTGCCTATTTTGTGAGGTATTCCATTGCGGCCATAATGTAGCTACACCTCTTTGTCTAGTGTACCTTTGGTCCAATGAAATATAGACCTAACCTCTCAAGAAGTTCCTAGGAATGCAAAGGGAAGAGCGGCATGAAGTCTCATTTTAGTCGTTTTCCACCCCTCTGGCACGTATCACTTATGTGTGCAATGTTGGCCACCACAGCCTTACCAGCAATACACTATGTGTAGTGGAATCTGGTCCCATGTGGCTGCCAGCCAAGCCTTCACGTGCTTCTTTTAGTACTCCCAGAACCTCCTCTTGCATTATGAATCTCCTGTAGTATGTGGCCATGACCAATTTCTAGAGCAACCTATTTATGAGCTGAAAGGTTTTACTTTTTAAGTGTCAACTTTCTCCTCACTCGGTGGCATCTCCTTGGGAAAGGTCAAGGTGGTTAAGTACTCTCTGATGTTTTGTACCATGGTGGTGATGCTACAATTTGGAAGAGGTGAGGATGGGGGAAGTCTTCGTTCACCATGTGAGATGGCTCTCCTCACTTGTTTTGTACAACTAATAGACAATGACATGACTTTTCCCCACTCGAACGATAATGGAGAATGTGAACTCTTGCAATAGAAGCAACCATATACTCACCTACCCTTGAATGATGGGCTTGCTCACAAGGTACATTAGGGCTTGGTGGTCCACATAGAATGTGAAGGGTATTGCCAGGAGATAGTGATGAAACTTTTGTACAAAGTACACCATTTCCAATGCCTTCCTCTCAAATGTGTTATAATTCCTTTTGGATTTTGAGATTAGGCGACTGGAAAAATACTAGGATCAAGTCCTTGCACACCCACTTCTGCCAGTGTAGCCAGAATTGCTTAGGCAGAGTACGTACACATAGAATTCCTTGTTCTAATTTGGGTATACCAAGATAGGTGCGCTGACCAAACTTGACTTTAGTTCATCCAATGCTTTGTTCTGCTCATCCCCAATGTAAATGGTTGTCCCTTTCTTTTCAACAGGGGTAGGAGATTTGGGCAAAATTCTTTATAAACCTCTAGTAGTAGCCAACATGCCTAAGGAATTATTTAGCTCCCATTATGTTCTCCTAAGGAATGATTTAGCTCCCATTATGTTCTCTCAAGCCTCCATTTGGATGATGACCCCTACCATGTCAATGTTTCTCTTTGATCCTTCCTTGCAAACTTCCTCTAATTCGTGCACCCTTTTGTCATTAGGTTCCATTGCTTTCCTTCATCAGTCCATTTTGAGATCTCCATCTTTAGACTCTAAGTTGGAGGATATCGATTCTTCGCTTAACGCCTAATTCCTCAAGTTGATGACACACTTCCTTCACTCTCAAACGATAGTGTGCTCCATTTCCAATTGTCATTCACCTTGGCAGTGAGCAACCAACGTCTCCCAAGGAGAGCATCATTCGCCTTCTCCTGCAATGGGATAACTATAAAATCCAAGAAAAAGTAATGTGTTTCGATTGTTACTTTTTGTGCCATCAATGTCTCCAATGGCTTAAGGCCATGCTCATCAACACCCACCAAGCGGAAGGTTGGTAGCCAAAGTGCTGACTTCCCAAGACCTTTCCATGTTTCTTCTAGCAACACATTGAATCTCAAGCCTTCATCAACGATGGTGTTTGTCAATTTCCTTCCCATCATTTCTATCTCGACAAGCGTTGGCTTCCTCTAATGCTCACTATC
Source organism: Chamaecyparis obtusa (assembly GCA_027943335.1). Lineage (NCBI taxonomy): Eukaryota > Viridiplantae > Streptophyta > Pinopsida > Cupressales > Cupressaceae > Chamaecyparis > Chamaecyparis obtusa. Next base: position 203,136 of record BSBK01002309.1, on the reverse strand, counting down.
AGCAACATTGGATCACTAGCCTTGTCCCCTTCACATGGTGGTTTCCCCATCGGTTTCTCTTGTGGCTAACATTGCTTCTAGCTAGTTGTGACATCAACAAATATATTTGTGATCGTCATTTACAATTGTAGCATTGTTTGCAGAAAGCTTGTTACCTTTTCAAGTTTTGTTGTTTGTGCCACCTGTCTTACTATGTTTCTTTCAAACTCTGACCACAATGTAGTACTAGCGGCTTCATTTGAGGCTATTCTTTCATCTTCCATTGTCCATTCCATGTTGGCTTTGGCTCCCTGAAGTCTCTCCTCCATACAGGGATTTAGGTATATTCCTTTCTTTATTTATAGCCCAATGATCCTGTGATCCCCAGTACCTCTTCCTCTAGCTCTTCCATGACCAGCATGTTTATCCCTTCTTGCTTCAGGCAATTAGCCACTTTGGCACTCATGGGAAAAGTGACCGCACTGGATCACTAGTATCCCCTTTGCGTCATACTGTATTTTGCTCCATGTGCCACTATTGTTATTATAACAATTACTATTATTTCCTCTCCTGTTGTTGTGATGTCCACTAGGTAATGCATTAGAGATGGTAAGTGTGTTGGAATCACTAACTGGTAAGCTCTCTACCAGTCCAAGTGTTGTCATTGATTGGCAAAAGAGGATAGAGATTTGTTGTCTCTATTATAGAGGGGACTCTTCATCAACAGAGGCTGTGAAACCGGTCACTACACTAAGCATCAACAACCAGATAATGCACTCAGCAGAGAAGAGTGTATCCTAGAATCAACCAAGGACTGACCTTCAACCGCTATAGACAAGTACAAATAAAAACATATCCAACTAATGTCTATAACACAACCGGGACAGTGTAACCGGTAATCTGCCACACCAAGGGCGTGTACCCGGTAAGCCAAGAAAGAGACAGTAGCAGTTCTAAGACTCTTACTTGTTTATAGCATGAAGAACTCGACCAATATATTATAAGACTCCGGCATGAATCGAGGAAGTCATAGTCAACTGTCTATTCCAACCAACTCTTCTTGACCGGGATTTATTGCAGTAAATCCGAGTGATCTTGAGTTGTCTTGGTGATCGGTTTGAGGTGCAGGTAAAGGATTTAAAGCCGGAATCAATGGTTTCTTGAGGCGCGACTGAAGGATTTAAATTGGATTCAGTGGCTTTAAATCGAAGTGTTATCTCTTATGAAGAAAGGTTGCCTGACACACAACTGTTGTTTTCTTCATGTCGTGGATGATGCCAGAGCTTGCATCGGATGCTTGCTCAGAGAACAAACACTTCACTGAGTGATGGATTCATTGGATCTCAGGATTAGGTCATGCATTTGAGGCGCAGTCAGGGCAACAAAACTGAATATATTTTTATGTTTGTTAAGAAGAAGAATTGCCTTCATTCTGCCGAGAAAAAGAGTGAACCTATATGCTACAGTAGCAAGGGTTAGAGAAAATCGACAAAGAGATAAAAGGTTGTGCAAGGCAGCACAACAACAACTGAGAATACTCCTGTGTTAACCGGTGATAATTTTCAGTAGAGCACAAATAGAGATCACATCTGGCTAAGCAGAGCCTTTTGTAAAGATCTTGATTCTATTGTTTTCTAACAAACTACAATAGACAAATCCCAGTATTTGGGTGGACTCTAATAGGTCCCTTGTATCAAAATCCCTTAACTGGGTGACATCTTTCAAGGTGTTTGAAGTCCCTTAACCGGGCAGGTCTTAACAGACCTTACTGTAACAAATCCCTTGATCGGGTCGCACCTAGCAAGTGTGTTTTATCCTTTCACCGGGTAAGCTCTTAACAGGGCGTACTTCAAAAGAGTACAAATATTGTGAGGTCTCCTCACACCGTGGTTTTCACCCTAACTGGGTTTCCACGTGATAAATCTGGTGTCACTTTGTGTTTGTTCACTTGCTATTTTATTTTCTTAGAACTGCTTGTTTTTGTGCTGCAAGTTTACTTCTCTGGATTAAAGAAAAAAAAGAAAGATTTTTCAAGTGTTGATTCACCCCTCCCCTCTCAGCACTAGTTGGGACTGTCAATTGGTATCAGAGCCTTGTTCTATTTTTCTTTGTTGCTTAACCGCATAGAGAGAAAGCTATGATGATGAGAAAGGAAGGACCAAAGTTTTCAAAAGAAAACTTCACCTTATGGTGCAGCAGAATGAAGCTATATATGAAGACCAACGGTGACCAGTACTGGAATCATGTTACCAATGAGTACAGTGAGCCCGCTGGCACCTTGACACCTGATGAAGAGAAAATTAAGACTGAGCACACGGCTGCCATGGACATGATAGCTAGCACCTTAACCGACCACATGTTTGCTGAAATTGAACATCTTAACTCTGCCTACAAAATGTGGAAAAAGTTACAAACAGTCTATGGAGGAGATCCCAATGTTCAGAGAGCCAAGGTCGAAAGCCTCAGGGGAAAGTATGACAACATGAGGATGAATGATGGAGAAGATATCAAGCAATATAGCAACCGAATCAAGGAAGTGATCAACTCCATCAAAAGTGTTGGAGGCAAGCTGACTGAAGAAGAGGTGGTGAGAAAAATACTATGAACTCTTAGACCTCAATATGCCATCAAGATCTCTGTCATTCAAGAGCTCAGATCCGTAAGCAACAATCAAGTCACCTTAGACTCCCTAATCGGTAAGTTGGCCGCTTTTGAATTAAGCAACTTTGGTAATAGCCTATCTGTTCAAGAAGCAGCATTTAAATCATCGGTCAATGCCTCTTCCACCAAAAAGGGAAGAGAAACCGATAACTCCTCTACCGGTAAGATCGGCAACCTCATTGAGAATCCGTCTCTCAGAGGAGACGGAGCAAGATGAGTTTGAAGCTCTGATTGCTAAGAGATTCTCCAGAGGGAAAGGGAAGTATAAAGGGAAACTCCCTTTAAAATGCTTCTCTTCCAACAAAATAGGACACATTGCTGCCCGATGTCCAGATAATGAAAACAGAGACAAAAGAGACCGGTTCAAGAACAAAGCAAATCAGGAATGCTATCTTGCAGAGGAAGGAGTCACAAACAATGAGTCTGAAGACTCAGAAGATCCAAAAATTGCATTTGTTGCAATAAAGGAGGAGAGCGCAGCTCTTAATGAAGTTGCACTCATATCCAGATCTCATCAGTATGACGATTGGATCATTGACAGCGGATGTACTCACCATATGACTAGTGACAAGAGCAAGTTCATCAACTTGGAGCTCAACAACAGTGGATCAGTCACATTTGGAAACAATGCCCCTTGTGCCATCAAGGGTAAGGGATCTATTGTTCTCTGCAATAATGCTGTCTGAGAAGACGTGTACTGGGTCGAAGGACTCAGGTATAACATGATGAGTGTTGCACAGCTAAACAACAAAGGTTTTCAGTTGGAATTCGGTCAAGGCTCCTGCGTAGTCAAAAATCAATCTGGATCTCACGTTGCAACCGATAGACAGAGCAAAGGCAATCTGTTTTACCTAGACTCAACAGAAGGAGCCTGTTTAATTGCTTCTGTCAAAGGAGAATCAAGCAAGATTGGTCTTATCTCCAAAGAAGAGAATAGCTGGCTATGGCACAAGAGACTCTGCCATATAAACTTTGATAGCATTGTCAAAGTGAGCAGGAAGAAATCGGTCAGAGGACTCCCAGAAATTGCAAAACCCATAGGAGGTATTTGTAAGGATTGTCAGTTAGGAAAACTGACATGAGCAAGTTTCGGTAGCAAGTCCTTCTCTGTTGAAAATGTCCTAGATCTTGTACACACAGACCTGTGTGGACCAATGAGGACAAAGAGCTATCATGGAGACCGGTATTTCATGTTGTTTGTAGATGATTTCTCAAGAATGATGTGGACACTTTTTCTCCATGAGAAATCGGAAGCCTTTCACATGTTCAAAGTTTACAAGGCTAGAGTGGAAAAGGAAACTGGTAGAAGCTTGAAATGTTTGAGGTCAGACAGAGGAGGTGAGTACACCTCTCAGGAATTTACTCATTACTGTGAGGAACATGGCATACAGAGACAGTTCTCTGCACCTAGGACTCCTCAGCAGAATGGAGTAGCAGAAAGAAGAAACAAAATGCTGATCGACTGTGCCAGAACCTTGTTGATCCAAAAGAATCTTCCTCATCACTTTTGGAGAGAAGCTGTCAGCACCGTTGTGTATACAATCAACCGAGTTCAAGTAAAAAAGGGAACCGGTAAGCCACCTTACGAACTATGGTTTAAGAATACTCCCAGTGTAGGCTACTTCAGAATCTTTGGTAGTAAATATTATATCAAAAGAGAAATGTTTTCTGGGAAGTTATATCCCAAGAGCAATGAAGGAACATTTCTGGGTTATTCTACCAAAAGCAAAGCTTATCGGTGTCTAAACAAAAGAACAGGCAAGATAATTGAAAGCATCAATGTAAAAATTGATGAATCATCAGAACCAAACAAGAGAGTCGGACATGTCAATCATGAAAATTTTAAACTTACTAATGGAGGAGATGTCTTTGAGTTTCATAAAGCAACAACTGAAGAAGAGGAGGCAACTCCCACTAACAGAAATCAAGAGCGAGAGACTGTGCTCGAAGCTGACAGGACACCCTAGGATGGTGAACAAGTAGATGTTCAGAAGCATGACGAAGATATTGCTCAACAAGATGAGCCGGACCAGGAACAGAGGCCGGCTCTTCCAAGGTATGTCACATATCACTCTACTGACAATATAATTGGTGACAGACATGGAAACATCCTGACCAGGAAAAAGGCCAAAGAGAACGTCTGTCTTCTCTCGTGTGTTGAGCCCAAAACCACCAGAGAAGCCCTTGAAGATGAAAATTGGGTCAAGGCTATGGACGAAGAAATTGAGCAAATAGAAAAGAATGACACATGGGAACTTGTGCCAAGACCTCATGACAAAAACATAATTGGGACTAAATGGGTTTACAGAAACAAACTGAATGAGGATGGTAAAGTCATAAAAATAAAACAAGGCTGGTTTGCAAAGGCTATGCTCAGGAAGCTGGACTAGACTATGGAGAAACTTTTGCACCAGTAGCCAGACTAGAAGGGGTGAGAATTCTTCTTGCCTATGCAGCTCACAAAGGCTTTAAAGTGTACCAGATGGATTCATCAAAACCGGTGACAACAACATGTATCTTAAAAAAGGAAATGATGGAAATCTAATTGCTGAAATCTTTGTTGATGACATCATCTTTGGAGGAGATGACAAAATGAGCAAAGCATTTGCTGAAGAAATGAAGAAAGAATTTGAGATGTTTATGATAGGGCCCATAAAATTCTTTATTGGACTACAGGTCCATCAGCTAAAAGAAGGTATCTTCATCTCTCAGTCCAAGTACATAAAAGAAATTCTCAAGACTTTTGGACTAGAAGAATCCAAACCGGTTGGAACTCCAATGATAACTAATCTTAAGTTATCAAAGGAGGATGATGCCAAAGAAGTAAATGAAACAATCCACTGCTGAAGCTGAATATGTTGCCGCTGCAATAAACTGCACACAGGTGATTTGGATCAAACAATTGCTGGAAGGTATTCAGGAATAGGTACCTGAACCGATCGCAATTCATTGTGACAGTACCAGTGCCATTAACATATCCAAAAATCTTGTTATGCACTCCAAGACCAAGTACATTGCCATCAAGTATCACTACTTGAGGGAACTTGTACAGAACAAAGAAGTAAGATTGGAGTATGTGTCCACCAAAGAAGAGATTGCTGATATATTCACAAAGCCATTACCAAAGAGTACTTTTGAGTATCTCAGAGGTAGACTGGGGGTTGTACCCCTCTCAGATCATCAGTAATCATCAACAGGAAGTCATCAGTTCATTATGATTCAAACAAAAGGTTACATCTTATCTTTTATGAACTGATGAAAAGGACTGCTGCTCGTAGGGGGACCAGAGTATACAAATCTCCCTGATTAGCCTTTTGGCATTCTATTGTCAAAAAGGGGGAGAATATGATTACCTATCATATTTTAGCCATCAATGCCAAAGGGGGAGATTGTTGGCATCACTAACCGGTAAGCTCTCTACCAGTCCAAGTGTTGTCATTGATTGGCAAAAGAGGATAGAGATTTGTTGTCTCTATTATAGAGGGGACTCTTCATCAACAGAGGCTGTGAAACCGGTCACTACACTAAGCATCAGCAACCGGATAATACACTCAGCAGAGAAGAGTGCATCCTAGTATCAACCAAGGACCGACCTTCAACCGGTATAGACAAGTACAAATAAAAGCATATCCAACTAATGTCTATAACACAACCGGGATAGTGCAACCGGTAATCTGCCACACCAAGGGCGTGTACCCGGTAAGCCAAGAAAGAGACCAACAGTTCTAAGACTCTTACCTGTTTATAGCATGAAGAACTCAACCGATATATTAGAAGACTCTGGTATGAACTGAGGAAGTCATAGTCAACTGTCTATTCCAACCAACTCTTCTTGACCGGGATTTATTGCAGTAAATCCGAGTGATCTTGAGTTGTCTTGGTGATCGGTTTGAGGCGCAGGTAAAGGATTTAAAGCCGGAATCAATGGTTTCTTGAGGTGCGACTGAAGGATTTAAAGCCGGATTCAATGGCTTTAAATTGAAGTGTTATCTCTTATGAAGAAAGGTTGCTTGACACGCAACTATTGTTTTCTTCATGTAATGGATGATGCCAGAGCTTGCTCAGAGAACAAACACTCCACTGAGTGATGGATTCGTTGGATCTCAGGATTAGGTCATGCATTTGAGGCGCAGTTAGGGCAACAAAACTGAATATATTCTTATGTTTGTTGAGAAGAAAAATTGCCTTCATTCTGCCGAGAAAAAGAGTGAACCTATATGCTACAGTAGCAAGGGTTAGAGAAAATCGACAAAGAGATAAAAGGTTGTGCAAGGCAGCACAACAACAGTTGAGAATACTCTTGTGTTAACCGGTGATAATAATCAGTAGAGCACAAATAGAGATCACATCTGGCTAAGCAGAGCCTTCTGTAAAGATTTTGATTCTATTGTTTTCTAGCAAACTACAATAGACAAATCCCAGTATTTGGGTGGACTCTAACAGGTCCCTTGTATCAAAATCCCTTAACCGGGTGACATCTTTCAAGGTGTTTGAAGTCCCTTAACCGGGCAGGTCTTAACAGACCTTACTGTAACAAATCCCTTGACCGAGTTACACCTAGCAAGTGTGTTTTATCCCTTGACCGGGTAAGCTCTTAACAGGGCGTACTTCAAAAGAGTACAAATATTGTGAGGTCTCCTCACACCGTGGTTTTCACCCTAACCAAGTTTCCACGTGATAAATCTGGGGTCACTTTGTGTTTGTTCACTTGCTATTTTATTTGCTTAGAACTGCTTGTTTTTGTGCTACAAGTTTACTTCTCTGGATTAAAGAAAAGAAAGAAAGATTTTTCAAGTGTTGATTCACCCCTCCCCTCTCAGCATCGGTTGGGACTGTCAAAGTGGTTTTGGTGGTACGAACAGTGGGGTTGCTTGTTCCCCTTAGGCCAAGAGCACTTATTTACTTCTTTCTTTTAGGTTTTACAAGCATTGCTTGATAGAATCTCCTAGTACTTCATAGATGCCACAAAATAATTTATTTAGACAGGTCATTTTTGTGTGACCTACTTTATAGTCAATGCATCACACTTCTTTGTTTTCCTTGGGGCCTTCTTTCTCGACCTTCAACTCCATCATTTGTAGCATATCTCGTTGGAGGGCTTGTACTATCATTGATTCACCATGCCTATTGCTATCTTTTGTACTTTTGTTATCACTTTTTTTCCTTCTCTCATAATGTTTTGTTTTCACTTTCAATATCCATCGCTCGATTTTAAGCACCAGCATATGTTGGTAGGGGTACTACCTTCATTTTCTTCCTTGGTGAAGGGATCAATCCTTTGATGAATCAACATTTCCTCAATCCATCAGCAAGTTGGTTCTTCTTCTTACCAAGAAAATCCTTGATCCTACGATTGTAAGCTCATATGTTTTCAATTTTTCCTTGTTTGGCATGAAAATTTTGGCCACAGTTTCATTGTCGTCCCTTGAGAGGTTAAATTCCTCCTGTAATGCCTTCTTCAATTTTTGCTAGGATTTTGTGTGTTTATCTTTCAAGTTTGTAAACCAATCAATGACTATTCCACGTAACTTGGTGGGAAATGACCTTATCCAATAATCCTTATCCATCTAACCAACATATCCTTTGATCCATTCTTCGTGAACTTACGGAGTTTCTGCCTATCATTACTGGGACTTGTCGAGAGGGTCACCATTGTTCCGTATTGAGTACCAAGGAATTGACTAGAGTACTTTGCTCTTGCCTAAGTTCTCACGCTTCTTTTGCACTCTCGACCATGTGCAAGCCCTCTACACATCCATCGTCAGCGTCCCTTGTACCTTAGTTACCTTTCTCATTCTTGAACTCCCTCCTTGAGGCCTTTGGCATAAGACCCCTATTATTGGTTCCTCTATCATAAATAGATTCTCAATGCAGCAAATTGTTTTCAAGTATATGGCTAACCTCATTCTCGAGGTTCCTTTCGTCATTCTCTACGTCATGTACCAAATGTATTGATAGGCTACTCTCTGTAGCCTCAATCTCTGAGTCTTCTTTGCCTGACACTACTAGTGTGGATTGATTTTTTGCTTGGTAAGATCTTCCTCTACTCCATCAAGGAGTAGTAGGATTCTAGCAATTTCCTCCCACTCACTCTGCGTGCATAATGTTGTGTCCTCTTCATCTAACACTTCTACTTTTATTTCTTGTTGGACTCTTAGATTCTTTGACAATTCTCTACAACCGTTGTCAACTTTCACTTTACTCTCTGATTCGGCAAGATCTTACCAATCCCTCTCTCTTCTCGAGTGTGCATAGTACGCTTTTTGTCTTTATTTGGCAGAAGGTGCAATAATTATCGAAGGTGTGGCATTTTCTTGTATCACTCTCTTCTTCCTCCCTTCCATTCCTTTCATCGTATCATTGTAGTATCTATTGCTGACATTCCTCTCAGACTTTGTCCTCCCAAAGATCTCGAAGGGTAATGAAGTTGCGTAGCAACAACCTTGGTAGTTGGTTGACAACAGTGTTTAGTATCAGGTTGTCACTTATGGTGCTCTTGGGACCTCTCATAGGAGAGCTTCCCTTCAAATGTACTGGTTGACGAATGCTTCCCATAGATATACAAGGTCTTCTGTCAACTTGTCTTCGACCACGTCTTCCTCTTCCTCAGATATGTCTAGTTGTTTGATCAATCAGCCCATTGCACTTCCATACCACTTGTAGCCATTATTCTCTACAGCTTAGATCTCCAAGCTTCATAGAACGACATCAAAATGTTTACTCCCGTAGGGAACTCACTAATTACTATGCAGAGTAAACAAAGATATCAATTGTAGAACATAATAATGCCAACACAATATATCCCAGAAGGATATGTTGTTTATTACCTAATGCAATGTATACAAGATTAAAACTAGTCCCTGATATACAAAATAGATACCATAAATACTATTGAGCAGTTGGTTAAGACTATCACCTGCCAAGAACTGCCAACAAGCACCCACCGAGAGAAAATGTCATTACATCGCCAACTAAACCGTACTTAACACACATTGTATTTATGAACACACAAAACTGCCGACTACACTCCTAAAACGTAGGACATCATGTCCATTTGGGATTTTGGAAAATCCAACATGGAATAAAATACTACATGGTAGCACATTGCTTTCAAATAGACAAACTCCAAGTTGAATTTAGGAGTCCTACAACCCTAGTTTGACCTAAAGATTTGGGTTACACTATTGCAAATTTATCTAACTGCTCATAATTCTCTCAGATCTTGGATTCTCAAACAAATAAATTTTTAATCTTTACTCATTGATTTGTTTAATCACCCAACTAAGCTTCCAACCATTTTCATTCCATTAAAGCATTTGCAAAAGAAAAGGAATGTCATTTAGATAACGAATAAGATAAGAATTTAATTTTATTGCTTTGACCTCTTATTCATCTAGCCCCAGAATGTTGCAATGCATCAAAGCATATTATTTTGGATGCTCTAATGCCACTCATGGTAGTAGTTACCTACAAGCATCTACTTATGCGTGCTAATTGGATGGTTTCCCCCTTACAGCCAAGAATTGTGTATGATATAGAAAAAAAATATAACTACATGCACGTCTAATTGAAGTCTATCATGTAAGATGGCTACTAAATTACTTGTTAGACTCGATATTATTTCTCTAGCCAGAATATATGCTTTTCTCTATTTATCTTGAAAATTCCGTGCATGAAATCCAAATGATATTTTAAACAATAAATATATAAAATTAAGGACTCGACAAAAACTTGGGGAAACAGTCAGCAATAACATAAGAAATTTTTTCAAACAATATAAAATACATAAACTTGTAAAAATATTCTTCAAAAATATGCATACTCTTGAATTTATGGAACACATTTTTTATTTGCTTTGTATATAGATCAAAATTAGAGTTCAATATGCATCATCAACTAAACACAATTTTAGTACACGACATAAACCAAAAAATGAGTTACATATGAACCTTGTAATGTCCCCGTTTTTTCAGGCTCTTGGGATTAGCCTATTATATGACCCTCGTAGGTTGATGAGGATGGACAGAGGGTCTCTTTCAGTGGGCATCTACTTCAGGATTCAGTATGCTTTGGTTTGGCTTTCGTTTGGCGTCATTCGGACTTCATTTGCTATAGTTTTGCCACATTTACTATTTATAGTAAGCTTGATGTTGTTCGAGAAGGACCCTTTCTATTTTTGGAAAATGCATTTGGTCACATGGGGAAATAATAGGTGTGACTCCTGTTTCAGACGACATATTGAAAGGATAAGTATTTTGGGAGCTATTATTATTTTGGTGGCCAAATTATTATTAAATCATTAAATGGCTTATTATAAAGTTATAATTTAACTTTATAATTTCATTTAAGGGTTGAGTCATCATGGGAAGGGGCCATTTATTTAATTAATTCATAAAAGTCTAAGCCAAGGTATTAATTTAAAGTATTGGAGTAAATGAATTATTAAAAGGAAAAGTATATCTTTTTATCCCACATTGGTAAGAATTGTGTTTGAGCTCTCACAAGAAAGAATAAAAAGGGACTTGAGAGCTCATTCTAAGATATCTATGGATCATTTGATAAAATTTGGTTGTGAAGAAGATGGCTAGGGTTTGAGGACTGATTCCTCTCTTTGGCAATTTGAATCATCACTGATTGATGATGAATTTTTGCAAATTGAATTCTGAAATTTCATACTGAATCTGCGAATTATTATAGTTTGGAAGTCGAAATTCTTCATTCATCAATTTATTAGAGGCTAGAATTATCTCTATGGGCTGTTGAAATTGCTAAACAAGCACAACTCTTGTTTTGGAGTGCTGCAAACTGGTTGCTAATGCAGCGTTTTTTCATTATGAGGCTGCCGTACTGTTTGGAGAACATCTGAAATTGTGGTTAAGGCTGCGTTCTTCTTCCTTGAGGCTGCCGTACTGTTTTCCAAAGGCCGCGTTATTCCTTGTGGTTGTGTGATCATTAGAAGAGGCTGTGTTATTATTCTTAGTGGCTGTGTGGATCATTTGCTGGCTGCGTGGACTTCTATAAGTCACGTTCCTTCCTCCTAAGGCTGCGTCAACTCTATCTTTTGCTGGCATTATTATTAGAGTGGCCATATTTACTAGCCAGGTGCCTATTTTAAATGAATTGTAATGTTTTAACACTTGCAATAATTTATTTGTAATTATTTTGGATTGGAGAGCTTTGAGGAAATGGAATAAAATTGTTATATGTTATTTATTTCTAAAAATGACACGAGAAATACGAACATTATCAAAGACAAACAATAAACTCACAAACAATTCTGGAAGAGAAAATTAATTTATAATAAGGAGCCAGGCAGGCTCTTTACAAACTTCAAGCTCCAATATAAATAAAAAAATAAAAATCATAAATTTCTTTTATGACTCAAGCTCAAAAAAGTGTATAGCCATTGTGTGAATATCAAGGAGCCTTAGGTATAGAATCAAATTGTGTATGCATTGAACCCATCCATGATGACTTGCCAACCTTGCCTTTTGCCTTTTCATAGCTGCAACCGTTGTTTGTCATTCAGCTGCTTCTATTTCCAGATTAGCTATCATCTAAAGCCTAGAAGCACATGCAATTGTTGAACAACCCATAACTGTGAATGCCTTAAGAAAAATTGAATAGCACTAAAGATACTACCCCATTTGATCAAAACACAGACACAAAATATACTTGAAGTTTTAAGCTTGAATGAGTTCCTTCTGTCCGTCTGACTGATATAATACCTGTAAGGATTCCTTTTCTCATTACTTGCGAGGTATTTGAGCAGTATAAAACCCATTAATAAAACAGCCATGATTCCTCTTTAAAGATTGGATTCAGACCCATCAAACAAACCCTCACACAGGAAACAGAGCAAACAAACTATAGACAAGTTGTAAACAAGCTATCAAACAAAAGACCTGAATTTTTCTTAACAAAAGTCACAAAATGCCCTTTTTGACTGTGGTTATGTTTCTTCCTCGAATTATGAGTTTTCCTGCAAGAGTTTTGTCTCTTTCTGAAAACTGTGTGGGGAGTTTCTAACATTACTAACTGCTGAATGAGAGGGTGAGTTACTCACAAGCCTAATTGACTCACAAGATTGGCAATTATTGTGATGACCCTCGGCTAATCTGGTTACTTTGTCAATTAAGAATAATATTATCCTTGTCAATTACACATACATTTGCACTATTGTTTATTTGAGATTAATATTAATCAAAATATTCTAATAATATAATAAAAAAACACGATGCATATTAATATGTGGATATACATGTTAATAATTAAAGAATAAATTAACACATAAAATATATATATTAATATATTATAAATATATATATATATATATATTTAAATGTATTAATATATTAATTAATATATATTCATATACTATTAAATAATATATAAATATATTTTAATAAATATATATTAATATATTATTATATTAAAATGGAATACATATGTAATTTTATTAAATTAAATTATAAACAAACAAAAGAAAAGATATGTTAAATGCCCTGTGAGGGGAATGCGACTATAGTCGCAGCAACCAAAGGCTGCGACCATAGTCGCAGCCCCTCACGAGGGACTGCTGCCAAACGCCACCGTGGAGGGGGTGTGACTTCCCTCCCCACGGCAGGCGAGTATTAAACTCCCTCATTCAAATGAAAGGAAGGGGGGAATGAAAAACAGAGAAGATACAGTCAGCTTGTAAAGAAGGAAACTAGCGGCAGAAAATGACAAGTTGGAATTGCAGGTATTAAGTGATATAACATTAAATATGCTGATATATATATATATATATATATATATATATAATGTTAAAATTAATATCCTGTAAATCAGAATTACATGTGATTTTGATCGTTTTTAATGATAAATAGACGAGTATGTACATAAATAACTGAGGCTTATACTCTGATTATTATGATTTAATTCAGAATTCTGGGATAAAATTCCTTATACATTTGTATGTGTATCCACTAACTAGTATGATGATATTGAGATCAAATGAATTTTATATTCATTAACGATTGATCCTATGTCTGGAGGGGACTAATGGAGATTACTATAGTTTCCTTAGTCCTGAGATTGTTATAATCTCATGTAGGCAGTATATATATTGTTATCAGTCATCTGCATATGCGTAGGCTTGGATAACATTTATCGTTTCCAAGAGGACCTTAGGAGCAGTGCTCTATGGGAAGACATGCCAATAGTCCGGGTTGTTTAGAATGGATCCTATATCCTTCAAGCGGAGAACTTGGAATCCTCTGAAGCCCGACCTAGAGGCATCTCTTAGGATCAAATCCCCCCTATTAACTTAGAATATAGAAATAATAGGTTGAATATTATATAATCTTATACTAACGATGGTTTTTGCAGGGAACATATATAAGGAAAACAAGCAGGGACATTACAATTATTGCCTAATTTTGCAACCATGAACAAAACATCTTTTGAATTGGAACCATGGTTCAAAATAACAACTTCAATTAGCAAAATCTTGAGCCATACTAAGTCATATTCTAGAAAAACATAGCTTAACATTAAAAATATTTATGGGGACAGCGTAGCTTAAAATCTCTGATTGGGGCCCTCCTATTTATAGATTACAAACCATGTAGTACTGCCATACAGTGGAATGTTAAAAGATTTCCTCAACATTTAGCCATTCAACTTTAAAGACTTTTGCATGTTGTTCCCCACAAAGATATTAGTTGCACAGTACCTTTAAAATGGAATCTGCAGCATAAAGTGGTGTATTACCAATCTTCAGAAAAGATAACAAGCTTACATGTCAGATGTTGATAAAATAGGTCTAAAGCCACGAAATACATTGTCTGCATGATTATCATCAAGCCACTTGACCCTTTCTGATAGGACACTCTTTGGCAACTTATTCTTCATTCTGACCTGTTTGGAAAGCAGTGAATTAAATTATAACTAGTAATGAATTATTAAATACAATGTATTTGAATAAACAAATTTGTAAGAAATGTTTAAAAAAAAAGAAAATTATCAAATCAGAAGCAATAGTATAATATCTACGATAAGAAACAACTTGTATTACAACTCAAGGAAATAAATAAAGGAATTCAAGGAACAAAAATATCAATTACAAATATTATTAGGATCTAATGACAGCTACTCAGATAAACACAACTTAGATATTATGAAATTAACTAAACAAAACCATTTTTTATTGATGGACACAAATATGTTATATATACATAAAAGACCGTAATTACTAAACATTTCTTTAAAACAACCAAAAGAGTGCTCAAGGATAATCCAAAACAAAGTAGAACACAAGAAAATGATAAAACTAAAGAGCTTATGTTTTGGAATGTAGATTAGAACACAGGTAGAGAACAGTATATTTCTGAGCTGTCAAGGTATTTTCTATGCCTGTAGCCAATGCATGACATCCATTCCTTAAGGCGGGATGGTGGAGGGGAATTTCGGTAGTTGGTTACATAAACTTGCAAACATGTACTTCAAAAAAAATTCAGAAGTTGTCATTACCGGAGGGGCCTAGCAAAGGTCACGTATGACCACTAGAAGGTTCCCCAGGTCTTCCTTACTACCAATTGACCCTTTTACTTAATTTTGAAATTGGTACAACTTCCATGGGAAGCACAAATAGTACATAAAGGAATATTTACTTAGTAAAATAATAAAATAAAATATTGATTTTCTCAACTTTATAAAATAGTGCTTTATCATTAATCTAAGTTACCAGTCCGGGTTTGGGTTCGGGGATGGACGCAGGTACGTGAACCCGGTATACGTGGGTACATGAAAAAAATTTAGGGGTTCGAGTACGCGCGCATGTGTAAATATATATATATATATATACAAAAAAATAAGATAAATATACAGAATTGTAAAACTAAATCATTTCATAGTATGATACTTGATCATTGATCAATGCCAAATGCCAAAGATAAATATTAAATGCCAATTGATAGTTGAAAATATTCAAATAAGCCATATCAAGTACCCAGCAAGTACCTACAGATGCACCCATACTGAGTGCGTACTCGAACCCGGTTCGGAGCCTGTGGGTAAGAACCCGGTAACTTGTCATTAATATTACTGCACACACAATTGCGACTATTTTCTGCTCCTTTTCACCATCAGAACAACACATTCACAAATTTATACCTAATAATCTGGGAAGAATCTAAAGATAAATCGATTTACTCCACACTCTCCAAATCTAATTCAATCTACACATCTGTGAGCCCTATACAAATTTCCCGAGGATTGATTAAGTGGGTTTTCATCTACGAAACCAATATCCACCTTGGAGTTTTTGTCTTTAGGCTGAATTGATGAACCAATTCTCAGGCTCCCACATAGGATGTCTTCAAAATGGATAATCCAGAAATGATCAAATGAGCTTCTACAACCCACCTTTTAAAACCCTCTAGGAACTTTCTGGAATTTTAATTATTAAAATCACTTTTAAAATATTATTTTTGTTGCTCAAAAAAGTGACTTTATACTATTTGATTTTATTTTTTACCCCAAGTCATTTATAAAAATAAAATATTCAACTTATAAACATAATTAGTTAAATAAAAGTTCTCAAAAAACATTAATTTGGGTGATTAATTTCATTAAAGTTCTCCAAGAACCTAGGCTGAAAATGGAGGCATCACAAAATCTCATTTTAACATTCTCCAACTTGTGAAGAACAACAACATGAGGAGCACTTGTTACAAGAGGAGAATACAGTAAAAGAAGACAATAGGGAATCAAATGCGCTACAGTTAAGGTAAGTTTACTATCTACTATTTGTTTGTTCAATTCTTTTTGCATTTTTTTAGCTTTTTTGAAATTTCCAGACACATAGACAGACTATTTTGTTCACTTTTTTTCCCCTCTATTTGCACTTGCTACTAGATTTTAAACTATTAGCGGGAGCAATGAGAATGAAGAGATTGAAGTTAAAATGTAACAAAGAACAAGAAGTCATAGAAGTATGGCTGCCAATTTGGATTAAGAGCAGAAGTATAGCAAGGTCAACAAGTTAACTAACTCATTTGAATGCCAAAAAACCACTCTTCCAATTCGCAACATGAATATAGAAAAACAAGAAATAAAAGTATTGGAATATGGCTGTGCCATTCATGCAACAAAGACTATAGCGACAACTATATGAAGGTTTATTCTAATCTTCTATGCATTGGTGGAAGGTTGTGAGAAAATTACCCTATTTAAGAAGGCCAAGGTAACTAGGTTGCACATGTAGGGGAAGGCAAGAAAAAAGGAAATTTCATTGCAGAGTGTGCAACCTAATGTGTTGTTGCCTATGGTAAGTATGGATGTTGGAATTCAAAGGAGAGGGGATTTTACTTCTACCAAGGGAAAGAAAGAACTACTAAAGTTGAAAGGTTGTTTAATGTACAATCACAACAGGTGATAAAGTCTTCTATTGCTATGTGTTGTGAGGTCTCGCATCATCGCCCCAAACAATTTGGGGACCCCAATTTTCGATCAGGTTTTGGCTTTTTCAAGTTTTTTGGCCTTAGATGGGTTGAGTTTGAAAAATTGGTGAACTCAACCTTAGCCTTGTGATTTTCGATTTTAATTGTGTTTTGGGTCTTGTGAAAATCTTGTAAATTTTGGATGTGAGATGGATTTGATTTGCAAAATAACATTGTAAGTTGCAAAGGATAATTGGAATAAAATCGAGAATTTAGCCTCTTGTGTACACTTAAATGTAAAATTTCCTTTGCAAATCGAAAAGCCCTGGCAATTAAATTCTAAAATCTGAAATCAAGTTTGAAAACATGGCCAATTAAATTTCAAAATCTGAGATCAAATTCAAAATCTAGGCAATTAACTTTGAAATCTATGCTTTAAAAAAATAAAATTTGGCCTTTTAGTCAAAATCTGGGCTAATAAAAATCAATTTAGAGCCAATAAAATCAGAGTCTAGGCTATAAATTCGAAATCTGGCCTTTAGAAAATAAATCTGGTCATCAAATTAAAGATTGGGCATTAATTTGTAAAATCTGGGCAATATCTAAAAATCTGCTTTGAAAATAAAAAATCTGGGCTCATAGACTCTAGATTAGCATTTAAAATTAAAATCTAGGCTTACTAATTTCGAAATTTGCATGGAAATCAAAAAAAATCTGGCCACTAATTTCGAAATTCTGGGCCTTCTCATAATAACGCATGGCATTGAAAAATAAAATAGGGCCTTCATTTATAGCTTGTGGCCAGTCTAGGCCCCAATTCAATTCGAAATCTAGGCATAGTAAGAGGTTTCAATGCAAATTTATTTGTTTTAGTGGGTCGGCCCCTGTATTAGCATTTAAATTTAATGTTTTGTTGTTTGCTTATGCTAGGTCAGCCCTCTAATCAGGAGGATTTTAATGAGACAGAGTTTGGATCGAGATTGGATGAGTTGGGGAAGGTTGCCGTCAGAGAGAAACAGTTGGGCATCCTTGCCTCTCTTAGGGCCCTTATCGAGTTTGCAAGAGATGATGAGAAGGAGAGTGAGAAGACACTACAAGCAGCAAAGAACATGATGAACACAGCTGAGCGCAGGATGAGGCATACACCTTGCCCTCCCATGGAGGAAGTCAACACCATGTTAGCTAAATTCATTACTTATGCTAAGAAGATGAAAGAAAAGGGTAGAATTGTATTAGAAGATCATTTGATGTAAGCCCAAGTGGCAAATTCTCCTTTCTTCTTGGGTAGGATAGGTGTCTGATTCTGATTGGCTACCATTTTGGTGCCTTCTCATTGGTTGCCACTTTTCTTTTTTTTCATTGGTCCATTGATGAGGTGGCGTCTTCTCATTGGCCAGTGGGCTGGCAACCCTATTTAGGGTTTCTGGGATTTAATCTAGATCGTTGATTTTGCCTCTTAATCTCTACTGTTGGTTGTAATTTTGAGCCTCTATATAAGGCCAAGTACTCTCATTTGTAAAGGGTTGAAGAAAATTGTTGCTAATATAATACCAAAATTGCTTCTCTTGTCATTGTTGTGTCTTGCATGGTGATTAAGAACACTTGGTGTTATTGCATGGTTTCTACTTCCAATAGTTAAAGTTAGATTTCATTGAGTTGTTAAAGTAGATTTCATTTCAGGAAAGTTTTTAAAGTAAGAATAGAGGTAGATGGATAGTTGTATGGTGATATTGGTAAATGTTTGATAGGGATCTATATACTAGGCCACTAGCATCTTAGCGGCTTGTTAAGGAGCCTTGTGTGGTAATCTAGTCTCATTCCCCTTGAATCATTGCATCTATGGAGGTAGCGCCGCTGGCAAGCTTTCATTAGGTTGATCCTTGTCCATTTGCTAATCTTTCCATTCCATAGGAGTAGTAGTAAAGCAAGAAGTAGTTTAGTAGTTGAAGTTTGAAGAGCAAAGTTGGAAGTGATATAAATTTGAGTATACATTGCAAAGCTAGATCCCATTATCATCACAACGAGAGTTTGATATCCTCGAAAGAACAACGTAAGCGCGCCTAAGTGATTACCAGCAAATCACATTAATATAATTGAGTTAGTATCCACAGGTGTAAGGAACCTTGGAGTTTTCTCATGTTCTTCATGAGTATTTACTTTTCAAGAGAGGGTTGAGTGTTTGGTATTCTATATCAAGTATTCAATTGCTATATGTTATGTAGTGGTACAAAACTGACATCAACATTATTTGGCACTAGGAGGGCCTGATAGTGTTTCTTTGAGGACTTGTTGGCATTCAACTATGATGAAAGGTGGTGCTTCCGCATAGAAACATTGTACCAGTCTTGCAGCCTAACCTCGGATTTGAAGACGACCAAGAAGATATCATCTCAGGATTGAACTCACTCGCCTGGAGAGTTAAGAGAAGTGCACCTGAATATATGCGACTAAGCTTTGTGTTAGAAGAGGAAGAAAAGGCTCAAAGAATTGAGAGAGAAATTCAGAAAAGATTGGAACGTCAAGGAGAGCTAGAAAGGAAGCTTGAAAGAGAAAGGAAAGCACGAAGGTTATCCCTATCTAGTGGTGAGAGTGAAGTTGAGGAGATGAACTAAAATGGTACTGCCTTCTTATGCTCATTTCCCAGTTGGACAACCAGGACTAGGTATTAGCTGGACACAGGGGGATATCGTTTCTGATTTGGGGGAGTTGATTTGGAATAACAAAGAAGACAATAAACATTACCAATTTGCTAGAATTATCTTAGACCAAGAGAAACAAGTTGGCATTGCATTCCAAAGAGAGCAACAAAGGATTGAAATTGAGATTCGACGAAGATGGGAAAGAGAACAAGTAGAAAGGATCCAGAGAGAGAGAGAAGCTCATAGACTAGCTCAGCTTACCCTTGGGGAAGAGCCAATTTGGGAAGGTCAAACAAATTGAACTATAATCAAGCAGGATAAAAGAATCGGATCTTTCTCTCCCGAAAGGTTTGAGAAATTACAATCAGATAGGAAGCAAAGGTTACTAAGGTCTACACCACACCAAGAGGAAGACCTAGTTGAGTTGCAATTTCACAAGAAAGGAAGGAATCATTGGGTAGCTAATACTGCAAATTTGGCAAACTCCTCAAGTAGCCCAGTTCAAGTTCCAAAGGTTTCAAGCATACAAACTCCAGTAGGTCAGCCAGCTCAGGCTCGAGCCAGTCAAGTTGCAATGGCGCAACAACAACAACAGCCTCCATGGATTCAACAGAATGCCTCACCTATCTTGTTTCAACAATACCATGACCTACCAAAGAATCCATCGGGATTTTGCTCTAAGTTCTTCGCCAATGACCCCAACCGCACAGCTGAGAAGCATATTAAAGTATTTGAAGATGCATTGTGGAACCGAAGGATTCAACATGAAGATGTAGCATGTAGGCTTTTCCCTTACTCTTTGGCGGAAGAGCCCTATTATTGGTTTGTCAATTTGCCAGTGTCATCTATAACGGGATGGATTCAGCTCAAAGATGCTTTTATAGGAAAATTTGGCATGCCCACCACACCTTTGGAGTTGCATAGGCTATTTGTGGACATTAGGAGACAAGATAAAGAATCAATAAGTTCCTTCAACAATCGTTTCCACAAGGCTTTCACAAGATTGCAAGCCCCTTACACAATCCAGGAGGCGGGTGCTTTGGAGGCATACTACAATGCCTTAGATAGTCAGACGGCTATGTTTACAAGGATGGCAAACCCCTCCCCTACAACGTTGAATGAAGTTTATGCTAAAGCAATTGAGATAGGGAAGCAGCTAGGCCAACAAGGATTGGAACCCCCAAGTGTTAGATATCCAAACAATCCAGTTCCACAACTTACATACCAGGCGCCTACAAATCAGCTTGTGGTACATCCGGAACCTCCATTGTCTCAAGCACCACCATCAATGCCAGTCTATCTGCAAGGTGCAAGTTCATCAACGAGAACACAAGAGGAGAAAGATGAAATAAAGGAATTGATTGAACAAGTCAGGAAGCTATCTACGGAGGTCACTTATTTGAGAAATCAAAACAATCAACTCCAAGCCGCTCAGAGGAATAATCAAGGAGGTTATCAAGGTGGAAATCATCAAGGAGGGTATCAAAGGAATAATTATGAGGGTGGATACCAAAGGAACTATCAGGACAGAGATTATCAAAGAAACAACCAAGGTGGTGGTTATCCAAGGAACAATCAAAATAACAATCACCAAGGTGGTAGCCATTCACAAGATCAAGGATACAACAATCAGTCTAATCAAAAGAGGACGTGGAACACTGGCCCAAACAATGGAAATGTGGTGTCGCCACTTGATAATCAAGCTCCAACAGATAGTAGGCCAGTGGAGAGAATATTTCTAGCTGAGTCTGCCTTGTCTCAATATTGTAGATTCCATGAGACTGATCAACATTCAGAGTTAGGATGTGCTAAGTTCAAGAGGGCATCTAACCTATTTCAGAAGGTGGTGGATGAGTCAATGAATCAAGAAGATATTAAGGTCACGAGGTATGAAATTGTCCCATCCCCAAGTTATGCTCAATGCTTGACTTTTGAAGAGGTTTCATTTCCACTAGAATTTGAGGCTTATGAGGAACATCAAGGGAGGTTCCCTCCCGAGTCAGCCAATGGACCAATTAGCGAAGTAATAGATCAAAATGGGTATAGCAATGGGTCTGAATTTTCATTCCCACCATTGGGTGACTCTATTCTAGTTCAAGGAATAGGTGGGAACCAAACATTTCAACAACCGGCTAGCAATGCAAGGTTTTATCATAGGAACAATAACAGTAAGAGGAATGATGGACCTTTCACATCCTCCATACCTCCGAACAACTACAATACGCCTCCACATCCCAATGCAAGTAATGTACCAAATCCTCCAAGGGATGCACTTGAATACAGACAAGGTAACCACAACCATGGTAATGGACAACAAAGTTCTCAACAGAGCACACAACAAAGTAATCAAGGTGTTCAAGGGTCACAAAGTGCCGTGACAACACAAGAAGTAAACAAAGGAAGGATGGTAAACAATTCAATGAATAATGATGAGTTGAAAAGACTAGGACAGAGTGTGATAGAAGAGATGAAGAAGATCAAAATTAGTCTCCCTTTGTTCAAATTGTTGAAGGTAACGGAAATTAGGGATACATTCCTTAATAGTTTGAAGGACAAGTCGCAAGGGTCTCACACTCAAGGTGCAACAATACCTACCCAAGCAACCCATGCAATCGGGAGGCCTCCTCCCAACCCAATACATGTGATTCAAGACGTTCCATGTGGGAACACAGCAAATTCATCTCAAGGAATTTCATATGGTGAGATGGAGAACTCTACACAAGAGGTTGCATATGGCGACATCAGTAATTTCAACAGACAGCCAGAGCCTCAACGAGTTTATGTGGCTCAAGGATCAACGCCAATGGCACAACAGACTCAAGGGAGTCAAGATTCGGTAAAGAATAAAGAAACAGTGAAAGTAGAGGAGGCAGTCCAACCAACAGATTTCAGGACAAAGCCTAAGCAAGTACACAAGACACTAGTAGTATTTTATTAGGGGAAAGATGAACCAGCCCCATTCCTACTCTCAGTCAGGATATTTGGAAAACTTCTTCACAACTGTTTGATAGATTCAGGAGCTTCGAGTAATGTCATGCCCTTGGCTATTTGTAGAAGGCTGGGAATCACACCTTTGGGATCAAACAAGGTTACTCAATTGGACAAGACTGAGGTCCCAATGGTAGGTGAACTTCATAACATACACATGCAGTTGGCATCTGATCCAAGGATGGAACACATGGTAGATATTTCAATGGTGGATGTGGCCGACTCCTATGGTTTGATCCTAGGTATGGATTGGTCTAGAAGGTTGAATGGATACATGGCAACTGACTTTTCTCACATGTGGCTCCCATGGAGATGACTAGCCAACCAAATCAAGATTGATAGCACCCCAAGGTTGAGATTGACAGATACTGAAAATGGGGAACCAAATGAAGTATTGTTTGCAGAGACAAGCATGGGCGTCTATAGGCCTAGGAAGGCAGAAGTGTTGACACTGAATGTCATAAGTGAAGCAAAAGAATCCACGGAAATGCTAATTGAGTCTGATCCCGACACTTCATCCGACGAAGGTGAAGGCATGTTCGAAAATTTTAGAAACTTTGTGATTAGAGATGTACAACAAGGTATAGAGTTGGGTAACAGAACATCAATGAGACTTATTATTGCCCAACTGGTGCAGAATTCACAATGCCTTCCATTCGGAATTATCTTGCTCCTTGTGCAAGGCTGCATTAGAACAAGTGGAGAAGAGAATTCCAGGGGCGCTGAAACAAGATGATCGACATGGCAAACAAAAGGTTGAAATTCCACAAGCTAGTGAAGCAAAAAGTAGCATGATGGGTGAAACAAAGAATCAAATAGCACCACCCAATATCCAAGTGAGGAGAAATGAAGAATCAGACAAGTCCAAGTATTCCCAAAAGGGTCATTTGAAAAGTGATGGAGTATGGACACTAAGGTTCGATGGTTCTAAGACTAAGCAAGGAGCTGGAGCCGGATTTGAGTTAGTCAGCCCAACCGGGGCAACATATTTGGCAGCACATAGATTACAATTTCCATGCACCAACAACATGGCGGAATATGAAGCTTTGATTCTAGGTTTGTTGTGTGCTATAAAGAAAGGTGCTAAGATACTCCATGTGCTTGGAGATTCATATTTGGTGACTGAGCAAGTGAAGCAGAAGTTTGCTTGCCATGACAAAAGACTAAAAAGATACAGGAATAGAGTATGGGATCTGATAGAAGACTTCGATGCCTTCAATATGAAGTTTAACTATAGAGCAAGTAACCAGGTGCCTAATGCCCTCGCGTAGGCTGCAAGCTCACTAGCACCAATCAAGTTGGAAGGCTTGAAGAAATTTAAAGTTGAGTTGGCATTGGTCCCATCAATGCTAGAAAATGTCAAGAACTTCCAAGTGTTCGAAGATGACAAACATATCCTCAAGTTCTTGACCAATTCAGACGTTTTCACAACACAAATCATTGACGGAGAAGTAGATGAAGAAGTGGAGATCAATCCAGAAGAAATTATGAACTTAAAGACAAACACTATTCCAAAGGGAACGATTGAGTTAGAAAGAATATTCAACATGGACCAATTCAACAAAGTATCATATCAACCCACTGGGGGTGATAGTGCGAAAAGGTAAATCTGGGAACAGAGTCCTAAAATAGTCCACATTGGGAAAGTTTGTACACCTAAGGAGAGGACTGATATACTTGGTTTGATGAGGGAATTCCCAGATGTGATTGCTTGGGGATATGAAGATTCGAAAACGTACGATCCTTCCATCATCACACATACAATCCCACTGAAGGAAGGAAGCAAGCCATTCAGATAGTGGCAGAGGCCAGTTAATCCTTTGCTAGAGCCATTGATTTTCCAAGAGGTGAAGAAGCTGCTAAATGCACGAATCATCTTCCCAATGAGGCATTCAACGTGGGTCGCCAATCTTGTCCCAATTAGGAAGAAAAACGAAGAAATAAGGCTATGTGTTGATTTCAAAAATTTGAACAGAGCATCAGAAAAGGATAATTATCCATTGCCTTCATTGGATGAGGTTTTACAAGTTGTGAATGGAGCACAAATGATGATATTTATGGATGGGTATTCAGGGTATAACCAAGTTATAGTAGAAGAAGAAGATAGATTGAAAACGACTTTCACCACGAAGTGGGGAACGTTTGCATACAGGGGAATGCCTTTTGGCCTAATCAATGCGGGTGCAACATTTCAAAGGGCCATGGATTATGCCTTTAAGGACTTAAAAGACAAGTGTATCATCATCTACATGGATGATATCACAGTATTTTCAAAAAATAGAGAGGATCACATTTTGGACTTAAGGAAAGTTTTCATGAGGTGCAGGAAGTTTGGAGTTTCTTTGAATCCGAAGAAATGTATGTTTGTGTAATGACCCTTACTATAAAGGCCACTGAAACCCTCAAACTGAACTTAGGAATTTTATCAAACAGTTGGCATGCATTGAAAAATCTGCTTGTATTGATGTGTTTCAAGGTGTATAATGTTTGAGCATCTATAACAATTGAGATAACAATACCAATATGCAACAATTGGAGAACAATGCTAGGGTAATCATAAACTCACAAAAATCTGATTGCAATAATCAATGGACTGATAAATCTGATTACATATAGTTGTCCATGAACAATGATAACAGCAAGTCCTTCTAATGCAATTCTTTAACCCTCAACAACCACTAACTCAACTATGATAATACAATAAAATTCTGAGACTGTTTATTGCCAATTCTGGACTGATTATGACAGTGATAGTACAACAGCAAATTCACCATAAATTGACATGTATTTTCAAAACACAAGAACCTGATTCGAAGCACTATGGAAGACCACCATGTGATGATGCAGATCGCTGATGTAGACCCCCAACCGCACCCCCAAACGGACCCACAATTTGCTGCTGCTGTGTCAGACTGGCAGGGCCGTACCAGGCCGTACAGGTACCGCTCCCCTAGAAAATAATGGCAAGGTTTTTAGGGCCCCAAAAAGGTATTAAAGGGGGCGCCTAGGGTTAGGTTATGACCTCCCAAAAGCATAAAAATGTTCTCCAATCGGTTGAGAAGATATGAGCAAATATTTGGTTCCAAACCCTAAGATGACAATTCTGAAAATGAGCCAAATTTGTCTTCAAACCCTCGACAAATGCTTCACCAATGCTAGGGTAAAACTGAAACCCTTATTCCAACTAAAATAAACCTTTCAAACAATTTCTCAATGAAGTGCCAATGAGATGGCTGAATACCAACTCCAAATATGCAACCCTTCAGTAGATATTTCACTACCTCAGTTATGCCAATCCAAGGGAGTTATCGTTCCCAAAGACCGAATAGTATTTGCAGATCCAAAAGACCACAAATGGCTTCACAATGAAGAAGTAGAGGAAATCTCAAATCAAGCATGTCCAAATGAGAGGCCCAGCCCTCTATTTATTCACTTTTTTGAGAAGTTGCTAAGAACTTCTAGAAGTATCCTTTATAAAATCATATTATAATGCACTTTATAATAAAGTAACTTTATATTATAAAAAGTGCAATCTCAACTTAAAATTATAACGTATGGGCCCCACAAAACACATAATAATAAAATATAATCTCTTAACACTTCTTCAAGAGCAAATACGACCATCTGATCCGCAAAAATGACTCTCTCTCCAAACCATTTGCCTACGAGAGTCGATAATAGGCAAATCCATCCTGAAAGCACATGTCTCTAGAAAGGGGACATGACAGTCCGCCCCTCCAGAAATTGCTTGTCCTCAAGCAATCTCAAAGTTGGATGCTGCAAAATCTCCTCAGACTCCCAAGTAGCATCCTCAATAAGAAGATCTCTCCACTTCACCAAATACTCTCTGATAACTCTCCTGCGAAGCTGCTTTTCCCTGCTATCCAATATAGACTCTGGCACCAAAACCAACTTCCCCTCGTCATCCAAAGGAGGTAATACTGTAGAAGGCACAACATGCTGACCCAACGCTTTCTTGAGGCGCGACACATGAAATACATTGTGCACTCTACTATCAGCTGGAAGCTCAAGCTCATAAGCCAACTCTCCAACACGCCTAATGATCCTGAAAGGCCCATAGTATTTCGGCTTAAGCTTCTCCGACCCACTCTTCTTGAGAGTAGACTGTCTATATGGCTGAAGCATGAGGTAAACCATATCACCAACCTCAAAGCTCCTCTCAATCCGCTTCTGATCTGTATACTACTTGTACTGATTCTGTGCCCTGGCCATATTATCCTTGAGAGCATCAACAATGTCCTTGCTCTCCTGAAGCAAATCCTCGGCACGTGGGACTCTAATATCTGACATGAGCAAATCAAGGAAGCTAGGCGCATCATACCCATATAGTGCTCTGAAAGGCGACATCTGAATCGACATGTGAAATGTGGTATTGTAACAATACTCACACAAATATATCCATCTCACCCATGCCTTCTGCTGACCAGCCACATAGTTCCTCAAATAGCCCTCCACCCACTTATTGACTATCTCTGTCTGTCCATCCGTCTGCGGGTGATAACTGGTGCTAGGTGTAAGCTCAGTGTCACAAAGTCTGAATACCTCCTGCCAAAAGTGACTCAAAAATCTGCTGTCCCTGTCACTCACTATG
Source organism: Chamaecyparis obtusa (assembly GCA_027943335.1). Lineage (NCBI taxonomy): Eukaryota > Viridiplantae > Streptophyta > Pinopsida > Cupressales > Cupressaceae > Chamaecyparis > Chamaecyparis obtusa. The sequence goes on along the minus strand of BSBK01002309.1, from coordinate 175,831 downwards.
CTGCGAGGTATCCTATGCAATCTGAAGACCTCTCTGAAGAAGACCTCAGCTACCTGTGCTGCTGTATAAGTAGTAGTGATGTGAAAGAAGTGTGCATACTTCGTCAGTCTATCCACTACTACATAAATGCAATCCCGACCTTGGGCCTTGGGCAAGCCCGTAATGAAATCCATGGATATGCACTCCCACTTCTGATCAGGAATGGGAAGTGGTTGTAGGAGCCCGGCTGGAAAGGTGTGCTCTTGTTTGTTCTGCTGACAAACAGGGCACTCACGAACATACTGCAATACGTCTGACTTCAGCCCTTTACAAGTGAACCGCTCCCGAACCTGTTTATAAGTCTTGAAGTACCCGGGATGACCAGCTGTAGGTGAATCATGAAGTGCTCTCAATATGGACTGCTTCACCTTCGATCCTGGTACTAGAAATATCCTACTCTTGTAGATGATCAAATCATCTACCAATGTATACCGGGTATCAACAACTGACCCGTCAACTATCCCTGACGCCCATGGATCTCTAGCATACTCTGCCACTATCATATGTCGCCAATCCTCTGATATCTCAATCAATGCGCTGAGATGTGGTCTACGTGATAATGCATCTGCTACCACATTCTGAGTCCCTCTCACATATGATATGTCAAAATCGTAGGCTTGTAGCTTACTCACCCACTTCTGCTACCTATCGTTGAGATCTCTCTGACTAAGGAAATGCCTCAAACTGTTGTGGTCAGTTTTAATGCAAAACTTACCACCCACCAGATACTGTCTAAACTTGGCCAACGCATGCATGATGGCTAACATCTCCTTGTCGTAAATGCTGAAAGATCTCTCAGGTCCACGGAGTTTTCTGCTCTCATATGCAATAGGGTGCTTGTCCTACATCAACACAGCACCTATACCATCTCCGGAAGCATCACATTGAAGCTCAAATGGCTTCGAAAAATCAGGCAAAGCTAACACCGGACATGAACTCATGATCTCCTTGAACCTGTCAAAGCAAGCCTGCGCCTCTGGTGTCCAAACAAATGCCCCCTTCTTCAGCAAATCTGTCATAGGGGCTGCATGACGTGAATAACCGCTCACAAATCTGCGGTAGAAGCCACATAGGCCTAGGAACCCTCTCAACTGTGTCAGGTTCGCTGGGATAGGCCACTCTACTATAGCACGGATCTTATCAGGATCCATCCGCACTCCATCTGCACTGATAATGTGTCCCAAATACAAGAGCTCTGTCATACCCAGATCACACTTGGACTCCTTAGCATACAAGGACTCCGTCTGCAATATACTCAACACAGTCTCCAAGTGTGCTACATGCTCCTGCCAAGTCCGACTGTACACCAAGATATCATCAAAGAAAACTAATACAAATCTCCTTAGCTGATGATGGAAGACCTTATTCATGGTGGACTAGAATGTCGCTGGCGCATTGGTCAACCCAAATGGCATGACCACAAACTCAAAATGTCCACAATGGCATCTGAATGCAGTCTTCTCTATATCCTGCTCTCTGACTCTGATCTGGTGATATCCTGATCTCAAATCTATCTTGCTGAAGTAGCAAGCCCCATGAAGCTCATCTATCAACTCATCAATCCGCGGAATAGGGTATCTATTCTTGATCGTCCTCTTGTTCAGCGCCCTGTAATCAATGCACATGCGTAGAGAACCATCCTTCTTCTTCACCAACACTACTGAAGAAGCAAAAGGAGACTTACTCGGTCTAATGTGCCCCATCTCAAGCAGCTCCTTGATGGTTTTCTCTATCTCATCCTTGAGCCTCCTAGGATGTCTGTATGGTGTGATCATCACGGGTTTAGCGCCCTCCTCTAGCTCAATGATGTGCTCAATACCACGGTCAGGTGGTGCACCAGGTGGAATGTCACCGAACACCCTATCATACCGCTCTCTCAACCTCTAAATATCGGGGTGATACTCTGTCATCTGATGCTCCTCCTGTGTAGGCATGAGAGTACACATGGCTGTCCATCCAACGCCATCGTGTCTAACCAACCTCTCCATGCGTCTGAAAGAAATAGTTCTAACATCACTATTTCTGATAGCCCTCAAGACATGCTGCCTACCATCTGCCTCGAACTTAATCTCCATGTCCCTGAGTCTGAAAGTGACCTCACCCAATGAATGCAACCAAGTCATTCCCAAAACAATATCTAGGTCACCCATACTGACCACATGGTAATCCGCCTTGAACTCATAATTGTTCAAGCGGAGAGGCATATCTCTGATCATCCTGTTACACTTAAGAGTGTAACCATCTGCAACCTGAACTCGGAGTCCCTCAAACTCCTCAGTCACAATGCCATGACGCTCAACCAAACGTGCATCAATAAAATTGTGCGTAGCACCTGTGTCAACTAGGGTAATCACCTTCTGTCCTGCTAGAACTCCACGCAATCTAAAGGACCCCTCCTGCTGAATACTGGATAAGCGTGCCTGCTGCAAGTGTAACTCTGGCTCACCCTTAGGCTCTGAAGCCTCTGCCTCTACCTCAGGCTCTATGTCACTATGCTCATCCTCATGTGCAGTGCTATCTGATTTTGAGTCCTCGTAATATGCCCACATAACTCTATTGGCCTTCCCCTTAGGTCTCAACGGACAGTCGTGATCCCTGTCATATGGACCCTTGCAATAGAAGCATAGCTTCTTCCTGCGTAGGTCATTAAGTGCCTCAGTATCCAAGGGTGGAGTGGATTTCCCCTTGGTATCAACCTTCTTCCCGTTCCCCTTATCAAACTTCTTACTATCTCTGAATGAAGTAGAACTCCTAGGGGTAAATCTGCTAGAAGGTGCTGTAAGCTCCATACTACGAGCTTTCCTCATGGCCTCCTGTAGTGATGACGGATCAAATGCCTTGATCCAACCCTTGAGGGGTTCAGACAATCCCTCAGTGAACAATATGACCAAGCGCCTCTCTGAAACATCCTGCACCATAACTGATAGCCGCTGAAACTCACTGATATACATCTCCAAACTACCTGTCTGTCTCAGTTGTGCAAGATCACGGAAGAATATCTCAAGATCCTTCCTGTCAAACCTCTCCACCAATCTGTCTACGAAGTCCTGATATGAAGTCACCTGGTTATGCTGCAAAGTCACCATACCATGTGACCACCAGTCATGAGCTGCGCCCTCCAAATGCAATGTAGCGTGTCTGATAGCATCTATCTCCGACATGGGTCTCAAAGCCAAGAAGGTATCTAGCTTATGTATCCATGCCTGTGCAGTCATCTGTCCACTACCATCAAAGGAAGGTAAAGTGAGCTTGCTAGCAGCTCGCTGTAACTCACTGTCATGACCTCTAGGTCTCCTGTTCTGCTGTGCACTCCTCATGTGCTCTCTCCTCTGATTCAGGTAACGATCAAAATTAAGTAGCTCCCGTACATGTGCTGGTAGTGCCTGCCACTCTGCGGTAGCAGCTCTGAGATCGTCCTGAAAATCATCCTGTACATCTCCCTCTCCTGCCTCCTGGGCCTCCTCTCTAAGGAAAGTAGGCCAAGTAGGTCTATCTGCTGTCCAAGACCTGTGTCTAGGAGCGCCCTGTGAACCTGCTACACTCCTATTATCATGATCTGGAGTGCCTCTTCCTTGCTCTTGAGCTCTGGGTAGAGCTAATCTCTCCATCGTAGTGTGCAAAGCTCTAAGTGTTTGAGCTATCTCCTGCTGCCCAGTAGTCATAATCTGAAAGAATTCCCTCTCATTATCAGGAATTCTAGGTGGACTCTGTGATTGTCTCTCACCCATGGTAAGAGTGTCTCTAAACTCCTGTTCACCCTCTAGTGCTGCTCTTCTGCGTGTATAGTACCTGTGATGCCCAAATGCTGAAGGATGCATATAAGTTTCTTACCCAACAAGATGGCAAGAACACCGCTCTGATACCACTGTAATGACCCTTACTATAAAGGCCACTGAAACCCTCAAACTGAACTTAGGAATTTTATCAAACAGTTGGCATGCATTGAAAAATCTGCTTGTATTGATGTGTTTCAAGGTGTATAATGTTTGAGCATCTATAACAATTGAGATAACAATACCAATATGCAACAATTGGAGAACAATGCTAGGGTAATCATAAACTCACAAAAATCTGATTGCAATAATCAATGGACTGATAAATCTGATTACATATAGTTGTCCATGAACAATGATAACAGCAAGTCCTTCTAATGCAATTCTTTAACCCTCAACAACCACTAACTCAACTATGATAATACAATAAAATTCTGAGACTGTTTATTGCCAATTCTGGACTGACTATGACAGTGATAGTACAACAGCAAATTCACCATAAATTGATATGTATTTTCAAAACACAAGAACCTGATTCGAAGCACTATGGAAGACCACCATGTGATGATGCAGATCGCTGATGTAGACCCCCAACCGCACCCCCAAACGGACCCACAATTTGCTGCTGCTGTGTCAGACTGGCAGGGCCGTACCAGGCCGTACAGGTACGGCTCCCCTAGAAAATAATGGCAAGGTTTTTAGGGCCCCAAAAAGGTATTAAAGGGGGCGCCTAGGGTTAGGTTATGACCTCCCAAAAGCATAAAAATGTTCTCCAATCGGTTGAGAAGATATGAGCAAATATTTGGTTCCAAACCCTGAGATGACAATTCTGAAAATGAGCCAAATTTGTCTTCAAACCCTCGCCAAATGCTTCACCAATGCAAGGGTAAAACTGAAACCCTTATTCCAACTAAAATAAACCTTTCAAACAATTTCTCAATGAAGTGCCAATGAGATGGCTGAATACCAACTCCAAATATGCAACCCTTCAGTAGATATTTCACTACCTCAGTTATGCCAATCCAAGGGAGTTATCGTTCCCAAAGACCGAATAGTATTTGCAGATCCAAAAGACCACAAATGGCTTCACAATGAAGTAGAGGAAATCTCAAATCAAGCATGTCCAAATGAGAGGCCCAGCCCTCTATTTATTCACTTTTTTGAGAAGTTGCTAAGTACTTCTAGAAGTATCCTTTATAAAATCATATTATAATGCACTTTATAATAAAGTAACTTTATATTATAAAAAGTGCAATCTCAACTTAAAATTATAACGTATGGGCCCCACAAAACACATAATAATAAAATATAATCTCTTAACACTTCTTCAAGAGCAAATATGACCATCTGATCTGCAAAAATGACTCTCTCTCCAAACCATTTGCCTACGAGAGTCGATAATAGGCAAATCCATCCTGAAAGCACATGTCTCTAGAAAGGGGACATGACAGTTTGTAGTGACCGAAGGGAAACTTTTGGAACATGTAATCTCAGAGAAGGGAATCATGATAGATCCAGAGAGAGTGGAGGCGATTTCCAAGCTTGGCCTACCAGCTAGCAAGAAAGAGCTTAAATCGTTCTTTGGAAAGATCAACTTCGTGAGAAAGTTTATATCCGCATTTGCAGAAATAGGAAGCCGATGAACGACATGTTGAAGAAGGATGCAAAAATGGATTGGACTCCAGCAGCAAAGAAGGCATTTGAAGAAATAAAGCAAGCTATTGTCAATGCACCAGTTTTAGTGAGTCCAGATTATGAGAGGCCATTCAATATATATTCTTTCGCCTCTGATCATTCATGCGCTGCCATCTTAACACAGAAGAATGAAGAAGGTGAAGAGCATCCGATAGCATTCATGAGTGCACCTTTCAGAGAGGCCGAATTGAATTATCCAAATGTGGAAAAACAAGCTTATGCCTTGGTGAAAGCAATGAAGAAGTTTAGGCATTACATCTTGAGAAGCAAGGTCCATGCAATTGTGCCTGACATAGCAATAAAGACCCTTTTAATGCAAAACGAACTTGGAGAAAGAAGAGGAAAGTGGGTCGCCACTATCTAGGAATATGACATAGAGATTCAACCGATGAAGTTGGTCAGAGGTCAACAGCTGGCATAGACCATGGCGTTAGAGGGACCTGGACTTGTACAACAAGTATATGAGTTGGAGGAGGTGCGTCCCGATGAATGGTACCAGGACATAATCAATTATTTGCTAAATCATCGGTGCCCTTCACATTTGAATCCAGTACAGAAACGGGCATTGAAATTCAAAAGTAAAAGGTACATGTTGCAGGGAGTAGTATTATATAAAAAAATCATGAGGGAATATATTTGAGGTGTGTTGGGAAAGAGGAAGCTAGAAATATTTTGGAACATTTTCATGATAAATGGGGAACAGGACATGGATCAGATTTGGCCACAGCACATTGGATATTAAGAGCAGGATACTATTGGCCAACCTTATTCAAGGATACCCACAAACATGTGAAGACTTGTCATGTTTGCTAGACTTCGGCAAAGAGGGAGAGGAACCCAGCAATGCCTTTACAGCCGATTACCGAGGTGAGACCTTTCGCGATGTGGGGACTTGACTTCATCGGTCCCATTAATCCACCTTCCTCAGCGCAACACAAGTATATTCTAACTGCTACCAACTACTGTACTCGGTGGTTAGAAGCTCAAGCTTTCAAGAATTGCACTGCTGAGGTTGTTATTAAGTTCTTAGAGGAAAGAATCACTACAAGGTTTGGATGTCTTGCTTTTGTATGTGATAATGGTTCCGCTTTCATTTCCTTGAAGTTTCATAATTGGGCATTTGATCATGGGATTATTTTAAAATTTTCATCAGGATACTATCCCCATGGAAATGGCCTAGCTGAATCTACAAACAAGCATATGATGGCAAATAGAATTTCTAGATTGGTGATAAATGTAGCTAGTTCTGAAGATGAAGATTTGATCAGGACGGAGGCTAAATTTTTTTCCCAGGATTTACTCAAACAGGAACAACACTTGGATAAGGAAGATCAAAGGGACTTCCTAGATTATATTCCTTCTATTCTGAATGAGGATCAAAATGCTCTTCTCACTGCTATCCCCTCTAATGCAGAAATTAAAAGGGTTGTCTTTTCTTTTGGAGGGGACAAAGCTCCTAGCCTAGACGATTTCCCTTTGTTTTTCTTCCAGATGTTTTGGCATATTATTGAGAAAGATGTCACCAATGCTGTGAAGGAATTTTTTGGTTCCAGAAAGCTTTTAAAAGAAATGAATGGGACTTTCATTGCTCAACAAGGGGCTGATAAAATGGATTAGTTCAGACCTATAAGCTTATATAACTCTGCCTATAAGATTATATCTAAAGTGCTGACTACTAGGGTTCGTTCTATCCTACCCTCTATTATTTCTTGGCAGCAAAATGGATTTGTCCGTGGTAGGCAGATTTTGGACTCCATTATTTATGTTCATGAAAATGTCCATTCTCTTGTTATGTCCAAAAAGGAGGGATTTATTCTGAAACTGGATCTGTCCAAAGCTTATGATAGGGTGGACTGGGTCTTTTTGAGGTATGTGCTTCAGGCCTTTGGTTTTAATAACAGAAGTATAGAACTTATTCATCGGCTCATTTCCTCGACTACTTTCTCTGTTTTAGTTAATGGGTCTCCCACTCCTTTTTTTAAATCCTCTAGAGGATTGAGGCAGGGTGATCCTTTATCTCCTGTCCTTTTTGTTATCATGGCTGAATGCTTGGGAAGATTCGTTGAGAATATGGTTCAAAAAGGTGAGTTTAAGGGACTGTATCCCTCCTCGGCTAATCAGGTTTGCTCACACCAGTAATTTGTTGATGACTCTGTGGTGATGGGGGAAGCTTCTGTTAAAAATGCCAAAAACATTAAGAAGGTCTTGGATAGCTATGGGATAGCTTCTGGACAACTCATTAACTGGGGGAAAAGTTTTGTGTTCTTTATTAATGTTCCTGAACAAAGACAATTGAAAATTAAGAAGATATTGAGGTGTGAGATGGAGTCTTTACCTAGATCTTATTTGGGTCTTCCTCTTTGTTTAGAGCCTCCTAGCTCTTTTTGGAGTTCTTTGGTGGACAAATTTCATAGCAAATTGGCGGGCTAGAAGGGTGTTTTGTTGAGTCAGGCTGGTAAGATTCAGGTGTTGAGGTCTACTTTGCAAATTTTACCTCTTTATGCCCTCAGCATCTTCAAAATTCCCAGAAAGTATGGTGAGGCAATTGAAAAAATCCAGAAAACTTTCTTGTGGACAGGTTTGGAGAAGAAGAAAAGGATGGCTCTTATAGCTTGGGAGAAGGTTTGTAGACCGGTTAGGAAAGGGGGATTAGGATTGTGTAGAATCAGAAGCTTGAATGATCATCTCTTAGCCAAGCTTATATGGAGAAATTACAATTCTAAGGGCGAATGGACTACTATATGGAGGGCTAATGCTGCATTCCAGGGCTTAGTTCTTGCAAAGGAGAAAAAGTGTAGAAAACTTTGGCTTGAAGGTGACTCTTTGAACATTATAAGATGTTTAAATAATGATTTTATCCCTTCATGGACTATATATAATATCATTCATAAGGCCAAAAAACTTAATCAATTCTTTTGAAGAATGCGTCATCATGCATAATTACAAGGAGACAAATGTTGTTGCCGACTGGGCTGCCAATGTGGCTTGCAAGGTGGATTTGATTATGAAATGGGATGACGTTGGTGACCTGCCTTTTGAGGTGCAATCATTAATTGATAATGACCGATTTTGAAGTAGGTAGAAGGAGTTTTAAATTATTTTTTTAATGAAGAGTTTTGAATGCAAGGTGATGTTTAATGATTCCACTATCTGTGCGAGGGATTATGATGTGACTAGGTTCTTAATTTTGCACGGATTTTGGGTGCAATTTGAGAAGTATATGAAGAGGGCATTGTTCAGAATGGAGAATGAGGTGTTTTCAGAAGCATTGCGAGGGAAGAACAAAGAGGTAAAATGGGTGGTAGCAAGAAAAGGTTTGAACCTGCGAATTGCAAGGAATGGAAACAAAGTAAGGAGGTCTGGGGGATTCTGATGAAAGGGGGCATGGCGGGCTTCATGGAGAGGCTGCATGGTAAAAACCCTTATGTTTCTAAGGAATTCTTTAAGACCTGGAAGAATGGAAATGTTTTGGTTGGTAGTCAGTATATGGAGGTCACTGAGGAGATGGTTGTTGAGGCAACGGGAATGAGTATGGATGGGTTGAAATTCTACAGAGATAGGAGTATCTCTGACAAGGCTCCTTAAAGGTTCCCTGATACGGAAAAGGAAAGGAAGAGGTTGGTGAAGGTGGACAACTCCTACCACAATCTAAAGCATATCTCTCGGCCTTGGAGGTTTGTCCTATATGTTGTCATTGACTACATTACGCTTCATGGTAGATTTACCAGGGCTTATGGTCACCATTTTATGCTGTTAAATCATTTTAGTCATGATGAGCAAGTTAGTTTCCCTTTCTATTTGTTGAGTTCTTTGGACTACACTATTAAGAGTATGCAGAAGGACCCTCAAGGGGATCACGCCTCGCACCAAGGTTTAATGTTCTTGGTGTTTGATCTTCTTAAAACTAAAAAGGTGGAAAAACCCTTTCTTAAGGGTAGAGCTAGGGATGAAAAAGAGACTGAAGGGGATGAGGACGATGATCTGTACGAAGAAGAAACTGAAGATGATGAGGATGAGCCCTTCGAGGTTAAAACCATAAAAAAACTAAATTCAAGGGGTCTACCTCTAAGACTAAACAGGGAAAGATTGTTGTGGAGGACTCTGCTACTGAAATGGAAACTGAAGAGGATGAATGTGAGGAAGGAGAGAAAGTTGGAGGCAAGAGGAAAAGAGTGGATTTGAGTAGAAGTGGGTAAAAAACTAAAAGAAGCAAAAGCCCTCATAAGAACATTGTCATTTCTTTTGAGGATGATGAGGACTTTGGGCAGATGAAGAAACAAGGTAATGAGGATAAGATTGGTGAGGAGATTGTGGATGAAGGGAATATGGATGGGGATTTAGGCAATCTGGGTGAGGGCCAGAATTCTCTGCAAAGGGAGGAGGAAAGTTTGCAAGAGGCTAATCAGATTGTGGAAGATATTGTGGGGAGAATTGATAAAGCTGTTCGAGGGGCCAAGGGGACTAAGGATAAGGAGACAAACAAGGAGAATAGCGGGGTTAGTGCAGTTTTGAAAGATAAAAATTGCTTTGTGGTTTTCACCTCTACCCTGGGGAGCTGATGGATGATGTCGGCATGGTCAAAGAGAAAATGCGTAAGATTATGTGTGATGTCAATATTCTCAAGAAGGTGAGCATAGGAGATAAACCGGTTGTTAATTGCCTTGAGGAAATGAGGGATGTTGTTGGAAAAGAAGATGATTATGCTGCCATGGTTGAGAAGGTTTTCAAGTTGGAAAAAAGCTTGAAAGAGAAAGAGGCCAGGGTTACTGAAGGGGACTTCGAGGGTAGGCTTGGCACTCTGGAAAATAGAGTGGAAAAACTAGAGGAAACGATGAGGAAAATAGGGGAGCAAAGTAATGCTATCCTCAAAGCCTATGTTGATCATGGTAGGATCCTGGTCGACAAGATGGAGCAAGCTAAAGGTGAGAAGGAGGTGAAGGACTTGAAGGAGCCTACGGGACCTGGAAAGAGAATTCAGGCGAGCACTAGGAAGATTGAGACCAAAGATGACAAGGAGCTGAAAGAGCTCAAGAAATCTGTTGATCATATGCAGATAATGGTGGTCCAGGCTAGGGACCTTATAAAAAGTATTTAGCTATCGCTTTGTGTTGTCCTATCTTTTTGTTGCGCTATCCTTTTTCGTTTCTCTTGGTGCAGCTTTTTGTTCCTAGGCAGCTACTATGTGTTTTTTCCTGTTTCTGTTCTAGGGTGCTAAGGCACAATCTTTGTGAAGTTTTTAATGGATTATCTATAAGAACTATGTAAAAGGTTTTGGGTCCTTTCAAAACCTGCTTTTACTTAATCAAAACTTTAGCTTTATAAGCCCATTAAATAATATTTTATTTTCTCCATTACTCCTCAAATAAAACTATGACTAGAAAAGCGTCCCTTTTAATAAATTATTAGCCTATCAGGATGAGAAAATAGGCTAACCAAGCTCCTGTAGAATTATTGAGAAGGGGAAATTACAAGGATGCACTAAACTTGAGGATACCTGCCACTTGCCCCCTTTCACGGGTTGCTAGTTCCTCTACCATAGAGAGGAAGTTGTCCGCATATAGCTTCATCTAGTCAATCAAGAGGAGCACCTCTAGACAATTGGAGAAGTTGGTAGCCATACATATTGCCTTGTGGCTACAAGATTGACAAACCCCTAAGTATCGCTAGTCTCAAACCTTTCATTGGAATGTTGATCTCAAATATGTTATGTACATTAATGAAAAGGAGGCACATGAGGGATTAGTTGGTGTTCCATTCCCAAGGAAGCCCCTCATAGCGGCAGTGACTCGAAACAAACTCTAAATTTGACGCAAACCTATCAAAAGCAATTGTTTATTGGGGACAATAATATGTTTTCTATGTTTTCATCATTTTGTAGTTGAAACTTTCAGCCTTTGTGCATATTGTTTTTATTCTTATATAATAAATATGTACATCAATATAATTTTCTCAAGTTCCTTGTATTATATATACTCAACAAAAAATTATATTCAAATCCCTGATGGGCCACTCACTATGCTCACATGCCTTGTGCCTTCGCTGGACCATCGAGCTTGCGGGTTTGGACAAGTGAATTGTGTGGACGAGGTCCGTTGTTTATGGCCTCACTAGTTCATAGCTCCAGGTCAAAAGTGTTTCACGTGGAATCGAAAGGCTTTTCATGCCAACGTATTAGTTATAATTTTAAAATTAATGTATAATAATTATATATTTGATCTCATCAGAATCCATGGGCTGAGGCATGCCAAGAGCTTGGGTCATATTGAAACTGTGATTTAGAACAAATTCATTACCTGCTTCACTTTCTCACATGCCCCCCACAATTTAGGATGATTGAGGCCCTTTCATATTTCATTGATGACTACCATTGTTCCTCTCGCTCCTTTGCTTAGGGTTCTCTAGAGGTTGGAAAGAAAACTAAATTTTTCCATGCCAATTCTGCATTGGTTTTGCTTCCATCTTGGAATCAACCCTATTTCTAAGGGTTTGTCAATTTTGTGAGGTTTTTGTAGGGTTTTGTAGGTTTTTGCAATGATTTTTTAATGTTTTTTTGCCATTTTCTAGGGATTTTAATATGATTTTTATGTGCTTCAAATGCAAAAGGATCGTTGAAATTTGGGTCAATGTTTTTTTCATGAATTGAGAAAAAATCAGCTAGCTCTAGGATTTGGGATTAATCGGGTTTTTTTGAAGATTTCTACTTCTATGACCTAAACCAACAATTGATAAAAAAGAAAATGGTCAATGAGAACCATTTGTTAATGATAACATATAATTTTCTATATTAAATACAATGAAAAAAAGATAGAAACTATGGTTTTTCATTCAATTAAGACAATTTTGATACTATGGTTCCACTTATTTAGGAAATGACCGAGAAGCAACAAAGCAAATACTAATAAATGCTCTATGAAAAAAAAGATAGCAAAGAATATGGCCAAGAAAGCATTAGAATATTTGTCATGTACTGAATAGCATTTTATAGCTAAGCAATCTGCCTAATAGGAAAACCTGTTAACTTCTATTGAAGAATGGCTCACCCACTAAAGTCACCATAATTAATGCAGCACTGGATTAAAACTAGTTACATCACCCTTAACTTGTACAATTAAGAAGAATCACCTAGGACACCACCTAGATTTTATGACTTATGTGCTGTTTCTTTTATGAGTCCTGAGCCTTGCCCTTCTAAATCTTCATAATGTACAGTTTCTGAAAAGCTTTCGTAGATATGTTTTCCTATTCAATTCTTTGATCTGAGACATTAATGATTTGTATAATCATTTGTGTATTTACCAATTACATGTTTATCACATACTTGTCTGGGACCTTATTACTAACTTATTTTATGATCAATGACCTTACATGTATAGTAATAAATTTTATAAAGTTGAAATACATGTTTTAAAAATGAAAAACTAAAAAGACCACGATTAAAGAAAATCAGGAATTATAAGCTAATGCAGAGGACATATTCAGTAAATATACCTTCTGGTTTAAAGTCTCCATATATAACGTCTCCTTGATTGTTGATGCAATAGCTTCTACAAAATGTTCCACCTTTCCTTGAGCCTGATAAATTTCCGCTAGCTTCTTCTTAACTTTTCCATTTGACCACCATGGGCGCCATTCAGTGATGCTTGTATCATTGCTAAGTTGCTCTAGAGGCAAATACAAACAATATAAAATGAAAAATGAATAAAAAGACCATAACATTAAAGAAAATTATCAGAGTGCTTACAAATACAAAGAACTATACTCCTTGTGTCTAATAAAATTATATCCAGTTCATTGATGTTTCTATAAATTGACCCTTTATCATTCCTTTAGAGTATGCAATTACTCAAAATGCATCTAGAAAATACAATTAAAGATACCGATGGGCTGTGGAGGTAAAAGTAATTGTATCGCTTCATCTGTTCTATCATGTTCAACAAGCAGAGATACTAAGGTCAATCGTACATCAACATTATCTGGCATCCCATCTAGAGCTGCATACAACCAACAAAAGGCATAAAACATCAATGCTGTTGAAACAAATGACAAAAGCTACTTTACCAGTCTGGGTTCAAGTACACTGGTACAACAACAAAAAATAGGGTGGGGTTCATTTTGGGTCTATTTGTACAAACAAAATATAAGAATCATAATATATACATATTCTAGCGGTGTGTAAAGAATAAAGATAAAATCTCTCTAGATTGTACATGTATCGACTAAAAATTAGATATAAGCTAAAATTTTATTAATTATATAGGTTAAATAAATCAATAATATGAATAAGATTAGGTAATATTATAATTACAAATAAATCCCAGCAAAAAATCTAACCTATTATAAATATGTACCAATGATACAGGTGTGGTGAAAGATGGATGTGCAGCACGGTCAAGTAAAAATGAAGTGCAGACACAGGGCAAAGATTGAAAAGGTCAAATAAAGAACAAAAGGAGTGGTGGGTAATAACATTGAGATCCACTGGCACAAACAAATATGTGAGCATGGATTGTTCTGCAGAGAAATAAAGCTTGCCACAAAATGAATGTATGCAGTAATAAAATATGTTGGGCAAGGATTTTTAAAATAGCATTAGTAGGAGAAAAGCACATGGGTCATTTATTCATTTTTTTCATGAAATGTGATGATATTCTTCCTGGGTTTTTCCAGATCTACTGCAGAGCAAACCTTGGTTAATCAAGGACTATTTTGCAGGCCTCTACCCAGATCTACAGAGGACATAAAGCAGTAACCTTAACATGTACATACCAGACCTAAATCCACACTTCGAGAGGGAAAAATTGGCAACAGAGGACAATATTATTAATTGCAGCTGCTTAAAATATACTGGCACTGACAGCAGTCAGAAGTTACAGATGATTTAGAGTCATACAACAGTAAACAATATAATGACCCAAAGCTGGACCCGTGGAAGCATATAATGCATTTAACATTCTAAATGCTGTATTTCTAGCTATTGACCTATAAACTGCACAACATGATTTGTCAAAAGCCCAATCAAATCCATTCTGGACAGATCAAGTCTTTATTAATAAACCAAAGGTACGAAGCAAAACTTTTTAAAATTGGCAACAGAGGACAATATTATTAATTGCAGCTGCTTAAAATATACTGGCACTGACAGCAGTCAGAAGTTACAGATGATTTAGAGTCATACAACAGTAAACAATGTAATGACCCAAAGCTGGACCCATGGAAGCAGCATATAATGCATTTAACATTCTAAATCCTGTATTTCTAGCTATTCACCCATAAACTGCACAACATGATTTGTCAAAAACCCAATCAAATTCAGTCTGGACAGATCAAGTCTTTAATACTTTATTAATAAACCAAAGGTACGAAGCAAAACTTATTAATAATCAAACTAAATTTTGAAACCATCACAAATCTCCCTAAAATATCTTTATATGATAAAGGTTGAACACTCTCCAAAGATGGAAATATTAATAAAGTGATAAGTCCATCAAAAGAGGAAGTCCCACTTAAGGTGAAAAAGTGATAATGTAATAAACATTTCCAAGCCATCCCCGATGGAGCAAAATTTTCAGAAACCGTCTCGGAAACTCAAGGACGATCAATACAGGTTTTGGAAACCATTGACCATCCTGAGGACGGATAGCCGTTTCCGGCATTGGGAGGCAAAAATTAAGATAACTTTATAAAACATTTGCAAGGTTTTTTAATCTTCCGCAGGCCCCACACCTCAAGGCAACCCTAAATATTAAAATATGTTATTACTAATATCAAATCTCAAGCATATGATCTAAAATATCAAATCATATATTCCTTGCAAGTTGCGTATAGTTTGGCCTCAGTGAACAGAGTTATGCCCGAGTGAATAATCATTTGCTCTTGCTGCTGTTAGAATGTGAACAGAGTTACCTATGAATTTTGGAAGTCTTTGGTGAAAATCTGCAGGTTGAGAGTGTAAATCTGAGCAATATTTAGTATTCTCAGACCAAATCTTCGGGGCAACAACATATTATCTTTGTTTTTTATTTTGTCCTTGAAATTTGAGACTTGAGTCTTCTGACATTATATGATACATTGATGCAATGATAATGGAATCTTGATATATGATATGATACTTTAAGTCTTTCACTTTTCATTTTGTTGACACTTGCAGCCTTCGCGCATTTTGATATATGATATGATACTTTTAAGTGTTTCAGTGAATTATATCTATGAATGTATGAAATTGAAATTTAATTTTAAACTTTCATTTGATTCATTTGATGCTATTCTATGATGATTCGATTTGATTCATTTGATGCTATGTTCTGTTAATATTATGGCCTTGACGGCAAATATCAATTGCACCAAACAAGATATTTAAATTGTCAAGAGCATATATATCAATGTATAAATAATGATATTAAATATCTTATATATTTAATATCTATTGTTTATATGGAATTCGATTTTGCATTGTATTATTTGTTTGGGCCTAGAGTCAGCCTTCTTGGAATAATAATTCAAGTCGGCCCCTTTGGCAAGTCTCCCTTTGGCTCCTATATATAGGAGGACAATTCTTGGGAGAAGAATCACCAAAGACATAACGTGTTCCTTCATCCCAAGAATCACATAACGCAGTGGGGCAGCTGCGAACTCATCTAGGGCAGCAGCAAACTCATTTGAGGCTATAGCAAATTCCGAAATCCACAAGGCAGCAGCAAATACCATTCAGAAGTAGCTAATTCGGCCATTGTGGAAGCAGCGAAGTTATCAATTGGAGGAAAGCAATCTCACCCTCAAAAGGCAGCGAATCATCCGTTGAAGAGCAGCATCTTCACCATTGGAGGGCAGCGATTTCACAATCTAAGTCACAGCGAATTCTTTGCCCTACCTGCGAATTCGGAAGCAGATCTCAAGGCAAATCTTAGACTACATCAAATTGATGCCATTCTAAGCTACATTCATTCACCGAAGAGGAACTGATCTGAAGATCAATTCAGAGATCAATCTGGGTACTATCTTACCTTATTCTTAATTATTTCCTCATATCCTGTGCTTAGTATTGAAAGATCTTTATAGCTTGAACATTCCTAGGTAAATCTAGAAAATATTAACATGGTATCAGAGCCTAGGTAGAGAAAAGATCATTTCAGATTTAAGAATTCAAACTAAGTCTTTCGACTAAGTTGGTGATCATGTCAACCGGGATTAGACCCGAAGATAGGCTAGAGGGAGATGTTAATTTTACATCTTGGAAAATGAGGTTATTAATCATTCTAAGGAAATTAGAAATTATTGCAGTCATTGAAGGTCCTCCTAAAGATAATATGGATGATGATGAAAAGAAGGAATGGAACAAAAACAACAATAAAGCAATGAGGATAATTGTTGATAGTGTTAAAGACCACATTGTGCCAACTATTGCAAATCTAGAGAATGCATATGAGATGTTCAACTCATTATTTGGCATGTTTCAAATCAACAACACAAATAGGATCCTAGCTCTCAAAAATGACCTCTCCCGAATAAAAATGAATCAAGGGGCGTCTATCACTTCATACTTCATGAGGATCAATGAGTTAAGGAATCAACTATCATCAATTGGGTTCAATTATGATAATAAAGAGCTTGTTGTGACAGCTCTCAACGGATTGCCTCTTACTTGGGAAGCATTCATTCAGGGGATTAGTGCTCGTTCCAAATTACCTACTCTTGATAAACTAAAGACCGATTGCCTTCAAGAAGAAGCAAGATTAATATCAAGAGGCTCAATCTTCAAGGAAGACATTCAAGTTCTTTTCTCCCATAACTCAAAGTGTGTAATGTCCCCACTTTAGCAGTTGACCAAGCGTGTGTGCGTTAGCCTTGTTCTACATGGTCCCGAGGGCTAACGAAGGGTTTAAGGGGATCTTGGAGTGTTTTGGCCTGGTCATTTCCAGTTTGGGCCAAAATGAAGTTGATTTACTCAGTTTCAGGCATACTTACTATTTTTAGTAAGTCATCAGGACACATTGGAGGCCAGTTTTGGTGATTGGATTTGATACTCTTTGGTGAGAGCTTTCCGACGAGCTATCACTTGCATTATTCGGAGTCTGATTGCTAATACATTTTAATGCCTGAAGTTTTATTAAAGTAACATTTAATTTAATTGTAAAATATTAAAGTGTTACTTTAATATTTATTTTATGGGGATGTGTACCCAAGGGAGACATAAGGGGATATTTTAATATATGTTTTATATTGCACATCTTTTATCCCACATTGCCCATGAGAGTTGAACCGACCCTTGGAAATAGACTAAAAGGAAGCGTTTGTGGCTTCATTAGAGAAGTTGAATATGAGAAGAAATTGGTGTGTGAGTTGCAGATCCGTTCTTGGCATTTGAGGACGTTTATCCTCTCTTGTGACATTCTAGACGTCATTCCCTTGGGGTTTGGCCTTTGGAATCCATTGTTATTAGTTTCATTATCAGGCAGTTTAGTTGCATTTCCAGCTACAGGCAGATTTGGTATTTTGCTCATATCTTCTTCACTACTTGTCCAATGCTTATGCCGCTTTGAGGGAATGATTTTATGAAGGTAGTGGAATGATTGAAGGACAAAGTACTGTAGCGGCACTGTTCATGCGGCACTATTCATGCGGCACTAGTCACGCGACACTATTCACACGGCACTATTCATGTGGTACTATTCACGTCACTGTAGCAGCAAGTTCAAAAGCATGGGCTGCAGTATTATTTCATTAATGCTGGAGTAATTAGTGAGTTGATAAATCTGCCATGTATTTGGTTTTATTAATTCTGGAAATAACATTTTATCGGCAGCAGTTCATTGTCCACTTTGCATATTATTGTAGTTTATTTCTTGTTTATGTTGTATGATTCCTATTCCATGCACAAAACACAACAAACAAATAAATGTTTGATTTCCAGTGTTATAAGGGGTTTAAAACATTAAATGGAGAAATAAGAAGTTGAATGCAAACTGTTTGACATAATTCCTTTCAGCAGTGGGTTTCGTTTTTTGGGGCATTCAGGGGTGCCCATTACAAAGTGGGGGGTAGGAAACTTCAAGAAGAAGAGAGAATATCAAGGGAACGAAAAATGAAGGAAGTTCAAAGGACAAAGGAGGAAAGAAGTACTTTAAGAAAAGGAAACCTTTCAAGAGGGACTTCTCTAAAACTAAATGTTATAAATGTGAGAAGTTTGGTCATACAGCTGCAAATTGTCCTGAGAGGAACAACCTTCAAGCATCCTTTGTGGAGGTAAAAGTACCCGAATCTAAGCACTTTGCACTTTGAGAGGGAGTTGCAATTTGAGAGGGAGTTTTATATATGGGCTCACTTGTGAAATTATCTAAGTTTTAATCTCCTTCTGCTGGTTACTTCATCTACATCCTTGTATCTGTTGTTTATGAGAAGCATACTTTTCATTATGCTGCAGCTCTAACATATTTTTGTATATGTACATTCTGGACGCTACTAGTTTCTAGCATAACTAGTTTACTTTGATGTATGGGTGGCAACATACATAAACTATCTATTCAACTTAGACATTGGCATATATTATGTTTTCACATTACCTTGATTATGTTGTGTTCATGTGTGAACACATTTCTTTTATAGTAGGAAACTATATAAGTAAATACATATCTTGGTTTATTGGAATATATTAGCATTGATTTATATACACTCTGTGGCTCATAATCATGGTTATATCTCTGTTACAGGAAATCAAACATTTGATTGTCAGTACAGCTTACTGTTTTCTTTATGCACAGGTGCATACATTATTGGTTGAATCATTCTTACATTGGCATATGTTAGAATAAGAACATACATTTAGAGTTAATGTTGTTATATGCATGGAAGCATTCATTAGATGGAAATATGTTCATATATATGGATACACTATATTGCATCTTGTTGTGCTCACATTGCACCTAGTTATATGTTGGTTACGCCTTAGGTGGTAAAGACTTATGTGATTACTCTTATGCTTGTCTATAGATGCTGGAGAATTTATACTAGTTCTATGAGAGAAACTACTTAATACGATTGTATGGGGCATACGTCACTTATATGCTTGTGAAGCATACTTCAATTATTGTGTATGAATGGATCATACTTTCTTCCATTTACTAATTATAGCTAAGACTATATTACATATGGTTCTATGTGTGAACTTTACATTTAACTTGAATCTTATGATCATATTGGTTAATCTTATACTTATGTGGATTCACGAGATGAGGTTTTGTTTATGAGATTCATGTGGTTATGATTATTCATCTGGAAATACTTATGCTTATGAATTGAAGAATATCATTTGATATTCTTTGAGTCTAGGGGACTCGTGGATCAGGGATCCACATCCGAGTACTTGGTGATTATCATGGATTTGATATTCGTTAGACCAATGCTCGAGGATATCATTAATTTGATATCTGGTGAATCAAGGATTCACTTTTTAGCATATGGTGGACATCATGGATTTGATGTCTGGATGCCATTTGCTCTGAGTACTTGGTGAATATCATGGATTTGATATTTGTTAGGCCAATGCTCGAGGATATCATTAATTTGATATCTGGTGGATCATGGATCCACTTCTTAGCATATGGTGGACATCATGGATTTGATGTCTGAAGGCCATTTGCTTTGAGTACTTGGTGAATATCATGGACTTGATATTCGTTAGACCAAGACTCGAGGATATCATGGATTTGATATCTTGTGGATCAGGGATCCACGAATAAATGGTGGACATCATGGACTTGATGTCGGTAGGCCATTACTCCAAGCACTTGGCAAATATCATGGACTTGATATTCGTTAGACCAATGCTCGTAACATCACGCACTTGATGTCATGGACTTGACATTTCTTGAGTCTTGGTGACTCATGGATTTAGTCATCCACAGATTGGTTGGTATACATCATGGACTTGATGATACCATGAATATCATGGATTTGATATTCTATTGGCTGAGTCAAGAGGACTCGTGGATTTAGTTATCCACAAATTGGATAGAAATCATCATGAACTTGATGATAACTTGTGTTTGGAAAATATCATGGACTTGATATTCAAAATAGTCAAGGTGACTAGTGGATTTAGGAAATTCACAAATTGATTGGAAATTTGATATCATGGACTTAATATCACTTATATCATGGACTGATATTCTTGGGTCTTGGAGACCAGAGGATCTAGGAGATCCACATTTGGATGGTAAACATTATATGATATGATGTTTATGAGATATATGGTTATGAAGAACAAATGTGTTCTCATTATACCTTGTAGAGAGAGATCTACTATCATAGATGAGAGATGTATGCCTTCATTGGATTAGGAATCCATTTTTTTGTTATGTTTTGAGTCTCGGAGACTCGTGGATTTAGGAAACCCACATCCGGTTGGTAAACGTCTTGTTACCATGATTTTCATATCGATATGAAATCTATGGTTGGAAATGATGTAAGAACATATGTGTTTTACCTTTCATAGATATGAGATCTATGGGATATGGAATTCATGTTGTTTATGTTTTTGGCATCTCTATCCAAGGTTGATAGATGGAGTGCATTGAGTTGATCTTTGCCTCAAGTCCAAGAGGGAGTGTTAATATTATGGGCTTGACGGCAAATATCAATTGCACCAAACAAGATATTTAAATTGTTAAGAGCATATATATCGATGTATAAATAATGATATTAAATATCTTATATATTTAATATCTATTGTTTATATGGAATTCGATTTTGCATTGTATTATTTGTTTGGGCCCAGAGTCAGCGTTCTTGGAATAATAATTCAGGTCGGCCCCTTTGGCAAGTCTCCCTTTGGCTCCTATATATAGGAGGACGATTCTTGGGACAAGAATCACCAAAGACATAACGTGTTCCTTCCTCCCAAGAATCACATAACGCAGCAGGGCAGCTGCGAACTTATCTAGGCCAGCAGCGAACTCATTTGAGGCTATAGCAAATTCCGAAATCCATAAGGCAGCAGCAAATACCATTCAGCAGTAGCTAATTCGGCCATTGTGGAAGCAGCGAAGTTATCAATTGGAGGAAAGCAATCTCACCCTCAAAAGGCAGCGAATCATCCGTTGAAGAGCAGCATCTTCACCATTGGAGGGCAGCGATTTCACAATCTAAGTCACAGCAAATTCTTTGCCCTACCTACGAATTCAGAAGCAGATCTCAAGGCAGATCTTAGACTACATCAAATTGATGTCATTCTAAGCTACATTCATTCACCGAAGAGGGACTGATCTGAAGATCAATTCAGAGATCAATCCGGGTACTATCTTACCTTATTCTTAATCATTTCCTCATATCCTGTGCTTAGTATTGAAAGATCTCTATAGCTTGAACATTCCTAGGTAAATCTGGAAAATATTAACATGTTCTATGATGATTCGATGAATGATCATTAATTTTAGATTTATAAATGTTATTTTGTTGCTATGATGAATATTACAATGTCAAATGATTCATGAATATATTTGAAATTTCAGATTTCCTGGAAACCCGTTTCCTCGTCCCCCCATCCCGAAATCTTGGGGTAACATAGGTAATAACACCATCAAAAGTGGGAATATTCCTGTGTGATCCCTAAGTAAACATAATTAACATATGTATTTAGAACCTAGGAGAAAGACTTACTAGGTACAATACTTGAACACGCCAACAACTCTTCATGGCTCCATCAAGATACTAAGAAAAAAGCAAGATTGGCCCAGCTTTTGCACCGTTGAGGATGGTAGAAAAGCAACATAGAAATCCTAAATATGATAAGTACTTGAAAGTGCACACTTTTTGTAACCCATCACTAAAATCAAGCTCCTCCTACATTGCGAACCTTTAAATAGGCTTCTGCTTTTTTGCTAAACTTTTCAAACCAAGGAGCTTAATGTGTTTTTTTCTGTTTTTCTAGTGATGCATACTCAAGACGATTCTTTATAAAACATTTCAAGCCACAAGGAACTTGGCATTCTTTTCTATCATTGATGCATGTTCAATGTGTTTGAGCACAAAAGACAAAGTTATTTGATAGCTATTTGACTTGCTTGCAACTGCATATTAAATACAGTTATGTACTACAAATGGCATAAAATCAACCTAGTTCAAGTGCACTCCATCCTATCTTCCCCATTTGTTAGCTAATTTACTTCAAGATGGAATGTTCCAGCAATGAGTATTCAATCCTTAAATCTCACATGGCCCCATATGATCTCAAAAAAAATTAAATCATATAATGTATATATTTAGATGCATTATTTTCTTTTTCTCAAATAGTCTTATTATTTTTCTACACCTACAAACTATTCTTCCATGCATATAGGGTGAGCAACATGCACATTAACATTTACAAATGTTAGCATGGAGATGATCAAATAGAATCCGCTCTTCAAGAATTTACATAGAAACAATCAGTATAAAAACTGCAAGTAAGATTTTTGGTTTACATTTTCTAATAGCCAGACTTGTGATAACCCTTGAAATCAACATAAATAAATCCAATTTGAAAACTTGATACATATACAAGTTTCAGTATTTTTTTGCTTATAATAAAGGGTGATTTCAACAATCAGTTGCAGCACCACTACAATCATTGGGTTTATCACCATTCTTCACCTGGAAACTTTGCTCCTTACCGCACAGAGCATGCAGAAATGATTTGGGGGTGACATTATTTAGGTTTAGGGCAGAGGAAGCGATAATAAGCCATTATCATGTGGTTACAAGCCATTAATTTCAGCATCTTTGCAGGATCACACAGCAGCCATCCAATTTGCCTGCTCTCTTTTTACTTAACAAGACATGTGTAAGGTTTAATCGAGATTCAGTCTTTTTAACTTCTACTTCACTTCATATATTTCAATGTTTCATCAACCAAAGTACTTATTTATTTATTTTTATTATTTTCTCGAATTATGGGTAAGATAAATTCACATCCCCTTTCTTGCATAAAATTTTTTATTTGTTTCCAAACTTGAATATGTTAATCTGAAATATAATAGTTTATGTGCCATTTGGAGAATATGATGACTACTGAACTATTCTCCATCCTAAATTTGTAAAAAATAGCTTGTATAATAATCAGAATTACTACCAAGACAATATATTTTCTCTTTAATGTTCCATGAGATCTCACTAGTTTCTTATTTCTATTGTTCTTTGTTACAGCATAAAAATGTAGATTGATAAAAATATACCTTTATAATAGAACTTTATAGCATCTGAATAAGCATTAACAACTGCATGGCATTGAGCAACCTTCAACCATAAATGGGCCTACATGCATTGATCCAAACAATATCAGAGGTTTTTTTTTGCAAAATAAATCTTTAAAAAAAAGAAGTTAAAAGGAACTTTCTGCCCAAATGAGCAATTCAATGACCCTCAACAAAATACCTATTTTAAAATATGAGAAGATTCAAACATCAGATGAGAAAAAAAGTAATGAGCGGTAAAACTGTTATCAAATAAGTTGAGCAAAAAAAATACAAATATCAAAAGTTAGAATGCAACCACCACCATATGGTTATGGCAAATACAAATGATACAACATGAGATTTACTAATTGCAAACAGGAACATTATTTGTATTAGTCGCTCCCCAAATTTTCACCTATAATTGGACAATTATCTCGGTCACTGAGATTACATGCAGTATGGATTTGTGTATTCTAGGGATCACTAGTTGTGATTTGAACTCCAAGATTCCCTAGTGGCTAAGGTAGGATAATAGAATATCCTTTGTTTGTAAAAGGGCATATTTTTCCTTCAGGTTGTCTTGGAAATTGGCCAGTAACAGAAGAACAGATGCATCTTTGGAGGCAGAACTGGAAAGAATTTTAACAAAACTGAAGTCATGATTTGGTCCATGAAAAGAAATTACTTCAGCTAATAACTCCCCAGTAAAGTCATTTCTCACAGTTAGACAATTAGTTTGGATATTTACCTAGCCGGCTTGATGTATAATTCATCTACACAGCTGATTCGATGGAAGATAAAAAAATCACACAACAAATAAGTGTATTCCATATGTACTTCTTCCCATGATACCTCTAACTCAACCAAACATGGAGCAAGATAAGATGCTTTACATTCTCAAACTGGGTTGTTCCTTCCAGCATACAATAATATTTCAGAGCACGGTGATGATGTCCAAGAGTTGCATATGCATCAGCAACATCAATTATTGACTCTGCAAGCTCTTCTGCTTGTTCTGCATGGAGATCCTCAAAAAATGTCTACAGTGAAGGGAAAAATGCATTTGTTAAAAGTTTATAACAATCTTTGCAATTACAGAAACATGCAATTCCAACATGAGATTATGATTATCTACATCACGGTCAGCAATATGTTCAAGAAAATGTGAGCTAAAGTTTAAGCCAACTTATATTAAAATGATCCCTACACCGAAGGCAGCACAAAGATTAAGCACATTGTCTGTTATCAGAAGCATACCTCAGCTTCTTCCAAATTTCCAAGGTGCGCATGGCAAATACCCGCTTTGATAGCAAGTTCTGGTGGTAATCCCTGTCCAGAACAGTAAATCATGCGTGCATGCTCAATATGTTGAATTGCTCTGGAAAAGGTTTTGTTTTCCATGTGTAGTGCAGCCAACAAGTTAACAACTGTCAGATCAGCCTCTGATGGATGTTCATCAATAAGCTTTTCTAAAACCTCTCTTGCTCGTTGACTGTGACCACTTCTATGATGCATCTAGAACACATAAGAAATGCAAGTTAAATATTTTGTATGATGTTAAAGAAAACAAAGTTGAAGGTAATGAAGGAATTTGCAAAACATTACCAAATCTTTGCCATCCCAAACTGACAATAAGAACAGAAGTGATCACATCTGTGAATCATTGTACCACTAGAAAGCAAATTTCATGCGCAGATAGAAATCCCAATTGTCAACCACTCACAAGTGCATACCGTATTTTACAATTACATGACAATGTTAGATAAACAATAACAATAAAATTTTAGTATTTTAAGTTTAAATAGTTACGCAAACTGACGAAGAATCGGATAGGAGCATGGGAACAATAGAAACTGCACATGTTGAGCACACTGATATGCTGAATAAATATATGCAAAATCTCAATTTCAAATTCGACTCATCATTAGCAACGTTTCCGAATTTACTTTTCATTAAATTAACTATTCAAATGATAAACATATACAGATATCCACACAAGAGTACACCAGATATTTGTGAAACCCAGAAGGGAAGAACCACAGTGAGAATAGCTGATTGGATCTATTGTCCAAACCCAGTCTCACAAAATGATAGATCAATTACAGTATGAAGTAAGCACCAACCTACCGAAGACACCAATCCCTAATTGTATTTGTATGTACCAACCTATAGGAGACACCAGTCCCCTCATCCCAGATGTGAGCACCAACTCAGCATATGAGACACCAACCTCAACACTATACAAGAGGTACGAATTGCAGACCTCCAAACTAAATACACAGCTTTCTTTTGATCTGAACAACTTCAAAACACTCTCACACAATACATATTATCTTCTGATGAAACCGCACAAGGACTGAGATGCATCATTCATTGCATGGCTCTAACTCCACATCAAACCGGATAATTAAATTGACATGCTCACTCCAGGACAGAATGTGGCGAATTAATATATACAAAATCTCAACTTCAAATTCAACTTATCATTGGCAACATTTCTGGATCTTACTTTATCATTAAATTAACTATTTAAATAATAAACATATACACACATCCACGCAAGAGAACACCAGATATATATGGAAACCCAGAAGGGAAAAACCACAGTGAGAATAGCTGATTGGATCTAACATCCAAATCCAACCTCACAAAATGATGGATCGCTTACAATATGAAGTAGGCACAAACCTACCAAAGACACCGATCCCCTAATCCAAAATATGAGCACTAACTCAGCATATGAAAGACTCCTCATCACTCAATCTACTGGACCCCACAAGCTCATCCATACTAATACCAACCAGCCCTATCTTTGTAGCATCATCATCGATTTACGCTGGCTTTTTTCTCTCTACATCGGAACATCCCATCTGGTTGTTGGACTCTCCTTGTACATAGATGTATTGTGGTTGATGAGGCACAATGCACTATGTACTACCACAAGCTTCTCTGCCCTCCTAGATCTAAGCAAATTCCTCCTTTAATATTTTAATATCTTTAAAAACACTTTAGGATTATTATTGCTATAGCTTATTTAAGTTTCTTCGATGTTGAGGAAAGTTTCTATGATGTCGAAGGACTTTTGGGTGTCTCGGAGACTTCCCGACATCCCCCAACACCGTCCCCTCTTAAAGAAATTTCTCTTGGCTTGAAATCGAGGGAAACGTCCCCGAGTCGACGGAGAAACGTGGCGGAGGTGGGGGTGCAGTGGAAAAAATGTTTTGGAGGCGTCCCCTCATCCCCAAAACATCCCCATCTCGAAAACTCAATATATTTTTTTGGAGGGGGAATGCATCCCCGTGGAACACTACATTAAAACATATCGCACAGTACAAAATCTACTTGAAGGTGCGAGAGAGATCCTCATGAATATCTATATCATAAAAAGAGTTTTTGTGATCAAGAAAAGAGTTTGTTGGATTATTGCCTTCTAAACAACCATAAATAGTGTCTATTACTATCACCTAAGTCACAGGGTTTGCCAACTTTCAGCCATGAAGTTTGAAATTTGGCGAACTTCAAAACATTTTTAAAAAATAATTGAAATTTGTTAAATACTCATACAAATAAAGGACGATATCTTCTTAAAAGATGTTTTTTTACATTTTTCTCTTCGTTGTTTTTCGTTACACTAGAAGAACATGCCCTTTTCTACCATTTTTTTGTCATCTGCACTATTTGTTTCTTAGATGGACAAAAAGGAATACTTGGAAACATATAGACAAAGATTAGGAAGCAAATTATCTCTCATGAGTGTTGTACCTTGTATAAGTCCCTAGATTTGCCTTCAAACTAAGATTTTTCTATTTTGCATAGTGTTGTGCATCTCTATTTTATTATTTTTAGTATATTACTAATACTATTTATTTATATTATGTTTTTAAATATTTATATTTATAAAACATATTATTATATATTTCTAATATATATAACATTTATTATGTCTTTTTTATTTTAAATATTATTTGCCTATCTTTTTAATTTTAAATATTATTTTCGTATAGTTTATTTTATGTTTTTTAATATATTTTTTTTGTTAATATTATTTATAAATGAAGTCACATGAAATGGGGAGGCTCCCATCTACACTTCGTGCCACTGTAGCTAGGGTTTCAACCCTTGCCTTGTAGTGTGCTACAAACTAGCTCAAGGTGCCGCTGCAGAAATCTGAATAGATGAGAGATGGTGTGCACAGAGGGAGAGTGTACAAGAACGATCAGGATCTTTTCAATGGAGGATGCGACAGTGACACTTGGCATGACGAGGAATAGCTCTTATGCAAGATTAAAATGGAAACATTTAGGGATTCGAAAAAGGGGAAGTGTCTTTTGTGCATATTGGGAAGGATAGTCTTCAAGAGGGAGGCTTGGTTAACATACTCGCTCAAAGCCGCGATGCCCTAGGAAGTGGCTTGGCCCGACAAATGGAAAAGGCGGAGACAATCAAGGGCATTCTGAAGAGTGAAATCCTGGGAGAGGCAACTACGAGGGAGTGCAACAATGGAGAGCGGGGTATGAAATGGATTATGCCTCTTGGAGACAAGCCAATGGTATGCTTGGATAAAGAAATCAGAATAGAAGTTGCAAAAAACGAAAAATACTTTAGCAAGTTGGGGTTGATAGTTGAGGTTTCAGGGGTTTTGGCCAAGATTTGGAGAGCTTCATAAGTGGTTATCAGATTTTTGGTGCCCCATTCTAGAGGGTACGTTTCAGATCTATCCTATAGCCCAAGGGTTCTTCATTATAGTATTTGAAAATGTGAAGTCAGAAGAAAATTCTATGCGCAAATCATTGGAGTTGAGAAGAGAAGCACATGCTGCTATTGAAAACTTGGCACCCAGCCTTCAACCCTACAACTAAATCCTTTGACAAGGTTCCTTTATGGGTAAGACTACTAAATTTTCCACTCCATCTTTGGTTTGATTCTTGTTTAAAAGCTATTGGGAATACTCTTGGAGGATTTTTTGAGGTGGATGAGGGATTCTTAGATTTCTTTCATACTTCCTACACCCGCATTCTAGTCAAGATGGATTTGTCAAAAGCCCTTCTGGCGGATTTATCACTGAAACTGGCTTGTGGTGAATGGCCTCAACCTATAGATTACAAAGTCATTCCCTTTAGATGCAGAAGATGTTTTCAGACCAAGCATGTCGCTGCAGATTGTATCAAGAAAAAAGTTCACAAGAAGGCTACTTGGTGGAGGGATGTCCCCCCTCTTTCAATGGAAAAAGAAGCTTCTAATAAACCTAGTGAGGTAGAAGGTGTACTATAATCCAGCGAAGCCTAGAGTCTAAATCTGCAAAATCCCCAAAGATTGTGAAGGGACAAGAAGATGCTTTGAAACAATATGGTATGGAGTGTATTGTCTAAAATGCCTCTGTAGGGGATATGATAGACGAAAAAATAATGCTAATGTTGTTAACTATTCTCTAGGGAGGAATGAAGCTAATCAAGAGGATAAGGAAAGGTGCTTTGGCACAACTTCTGATATCGTATGAGGTGTAGTGGCAATGGATAATGCAAATTCAAGCGATGTAGGTAGCTATGAAGGTGTAGGAAAGAGTTTAAGTGAGCGCTCTAACTGCTTGGTTGACGGGGTGGTATCAACCTCTGAGGATCCAATGGTATAGCAGGAGGCGGTTACAAAGGTGGAAGAAGGCTAGCAAGTAGTAAAAGAGAAAAGGGAAAAGGGACAAGAGGGAAAAGCAGGCAGGCACCTTTGATATGCTTCTCCACTCACATACTAAGAGTGGACTTGGTTAAAATACTTGGTTCTTAACCTGTTGATAGGTCTTTTCTCTAGGGAGCCTTGCTATCTTGGGCAATGGCACCCTATTTGCAGCCACCCCTAGTCCAGGATAGGATCAAAATCTTGTCTAGATAATCTTTTACCAATCAAAAAAGTATATATCTATCTATCTATATATATATATATATATGTATGTATGTATGTATGTATGTATGTACGTACGTACATATGTAAGTATATATAAATATAATTTCTTTTACTAACAAGAATTTTAAAATAATAAATCTAAATATATGTATGATTGTATGTATGTATGTGATGGTCTCGACCGGTGTTGAGAGGGGAGGGGTGAATCAGCACCCACTAAAACTTAAAAGTCAATTTGATATAATATAACTAAAACTGTAAGCAGAACAAATTCTATCACAGAAATTAGCTATCACAAAATTAAAGCAATATACAACACCAGATATATCGCGTGGAAACCCAAATTGAGAGAAAACCACAGTGTGAGGAGACCTCACAAATTTTGCACTTTTCTGAAGTGCGCCCTATTAGGAGCCTTCCCTGTTAAAGGATTACAAATGCACTGTTAGATGCGACCTGGTTAAGAGATTTAAGAAATAAGGCCTGTTAAACCCTGCCTTGTTAGAGGACTTAAAACATCTACATAGATGTCATCCGGTTAAAAGATTTAATACAAGGGACCAGTAAATGTCCACCTAAATTCTGGGATTTTGTTATTGCAATTGTTAGAGAGCAATAGAGGCTTTGATCTTCTTGAAATGGCTTTACTGAGCCTAATTAGATTGTTGTGTTTATCAACTGAGAGTCATCACCAGGCACCACAGGTATGCTCTCCAAAAATTGTCGTGCTTCCTTGCACACTCTTCTCTTCTTCTCCTTTTCACCTTTTTTGTAGCTTCTCTCAGTGTACAAGGTCACCCTTTTTCTTCTTGGCAGAATGAAGGCAAAATATATTCTTCACAGGCCGAAGAATAAATAGTCTTCTTGCCCTTTCCATTTTTGCATGCGCGATCTCCACAAAGATCTCCTTTGAATCCATCATCCAATTGAGTCTTAGTTCACAAAGGAAAACAACAAATGCATGCCATAGCTTTTTCTGTTTTATAAAAGAAACGATAGATGCGTCTTGCATACCTTCCTTTACACAAGTTTTCTCCATGTTTTAATGCCTTAATGTCGGCATTAAATCCTTCAATTTTACCTTGCTCCAATCTTCTTTATAACACAGTCTTCCGGATTTTGTGCAACAAAACTCGGTCAAAGACTCACATAAGTGTTGGTGAGCTGTGACTTACACCGGTTCATCAATCTCGATGATATCTCACTGATCAGAGATGATCGTTTTTTATCCTTAGGTAGTGTACAGGTTAATGCCATCACCTGTCACTCCCCCTTTCTCTGTCTATACCGGTATAAGTCCTTGGTTCCGGTTATATACTTTATTGATCACAGTTTTGCATGTTCCGGTTACCCTCCTTGGTTACCGGTTGCTCCGATGATCGGTTAGAACTTTATCGGTCACAGTAACAATACTCCTTTTTGCTCAATATGTGTCACCGGTCTCTTACCCAGTTTCTCTTGTACATTGCAGTTGTGTACTAACTTATTATTGTCAACAGTTCCTGCTATTCCAGATTGAACAATGTTTGCATCCCTAGACATCAATGACAACACCTCTTTGCCATGTACCAATTACATCCTTACCGGTTAATGCCAAAAATCTCCACCTTTAGCATTGACGGAAAAACGCCTTACCAGTTCACATCCTTACCAGTCATAATCTCACCCTTTGTAATGTCCCTATTTTGAGCTAGCATTGGAGTTAGTGGATTTAGCCTATCATTGGGTCCTTGTAGGCTAATACTGGTGATTAGAGGACCTTGTTGTGGGTTTTGGCCCCTTTTTTAGGGACTTACTATTTGAAGTAAGTCAATTTATGTTTCTACTGAGCTCAGAGGATTTAGAGGAGTTATATGATGCTTTCAGATTTTATTTCCGGCTTCCGGTTTAGACTTCAAGATTCTTGGAGGGAGCGTCTATTTTTAGTAAGTCACCCCATCAAGTTCATTCATCATCTTTCATCATCATGATCACTCTTGTGCTATCAGATTTTGATTTTGATGCTTCCTCAGTTGTTTTTGCAAGATGGGTGAATTATGATTATTATTTAATTAAATCGGCTAACGTTGCCATTTTTATTGGGAATGTATTCTGGGCATTGTAGTGTTATAGTTGGTTGGGACTGGGTTGAGAAGTTTTAAATCCTGAGCTCATAAAATAGGGACCCTATGTGTCAGAATAGCATTATTGTAATAAAAATGGTCATTTTCAGCATTAAAGTGAAGAGAAATCTAATAGTTTATTATATTTCAAATGTGCACATAAAGCAAAGTCTTTTGTAAGTGAAAAGTGTGTGAGAGAAGATATCTTTTATTATAAAAGCAATGATTTGAGCAAAAAGGAATTCATTCTTGACTTGTGCATTTTTATGAAGTTTGTGATGTGGAGAAGTTTGGCAAGGGTTTGAGGACTGATTCCTCTCTTCTGCAATTTGAATCATCATTTGTGGTGGTGAATTTTGCTACTGAATTCTGAAAATTCAATACTAATTTTGTGTATGCAAATTTGGTGCTGTTGTATACCAAATTTGAGAAGTTTCAAGCAACTACAACTAAGATTGAGGGTTTTAATATTCTGGTTCCAAATTCTTCAAAGTTCATATATTCTTGGAGGCTGAATTATCTCCAAAACAAGCTGCGATTCATGCCATAGAAGCTACACACCAATTCTCATAGGCTACGTTTATCTCAAGAGCCAAATAAAGGTGTTTTGGAGGGCTGCGTATTGATTTTGGAGGCTTGCGTCCCTTGTTTGATGGCTGCAATTTCTTGCTGGCATGCTACGTTCCTTTAAAAGGTGCCACTATGATTTTAGATTTATGTAATGTTATTTGAGCAAGGATTTATTCCTGAAATTGTTCATTTTGTGAATTGGAAGTTAGAAATTATCGCTGTTATTGTTATTTATATTCTGAAAAAGAATTTAAAAAATCAAATATTACCAAAACAAAACACAAAATTTGAAAACGATTCAGTATCTTCAGCAAAGAGCCAAGCAAGTTCTTTACAGTGGTATCAGAGCTTTGATCTTGCCAGCCTGGAGGTTATGAGGGTTTAGCTATGGTAGACATGTTTGTGCCTGGCATGCATTATGTCCGCAAGGGTAGAACTTCACCCCCGCCAGAAGGAAATGAACAGGGTCCACAAGTTGATCGTGCAAGCAACAGGCACAGAGATAATATTGGCAATGATGTTGACAGGGAAGCCAGAGATGCTTTTAGAAATTTAGCAGAAGGTCAGCATCATGTTGCAAATGTATTGCAACAGCTTTCAGACACTCTTCAATGTATTGCATTACCAGGTGATCGTGCTAGAGACAGAGGTGCGTGGAGTTTTTCAGTTAGATCACACAGGTCACGAGCAGATAACAAGCGTGATTTTAGAGCTGACCATATAGGTATTTATGATAGGCCTCTTCGTCCTACTTTCTTGAGGCCTAAGTTGGATGCAGTTAGTGTAGAAACAGAGCTGACACCATTCGTTGATGACATGGTGGCACACTTTGTAGAATGGGATGCTCTTCCAGAAGCAATTAAGAGGAATTTGAATTTTGACAAGTACTTGATACAGAAGAGAGAGCATTCCAGAGGCTCTTTTCAGGAGCATGTGGCTATGACTGACTTGCTTGAGGACTGTTGCATTAAGTTTCATCATTTCCATGAGACAAGAGCTCATGATCATGGGAATGCTGATAAAATGATAGCCACCATTGATGGCAGCCCTACTTCAACGGGTAGCAATGAAATTACTAACAATATAGGTTCTGATTTTTATGACAGCGGTCCTATGTTTGAGCCTATTGATGACGTTGATGACAGGGCAAGTGTAGAGGATGTTGTGGACATCACTATGGGTTTTGACTCACATGATGTGAGTGTTAGTTTTCAAGATTGCATGCTAAATGCGAGTTCTTCTAATTCTGATCTCTATGACAGCAGTGAGTCACGTTGGCAACGGCATGTGATATCAGAGGTTTTACAGATTGGTGCTATTGGCATTGATAATGTGGACACTATTGATGTTATCTACGAAGATGATTCATGCTGCAACGAGTTTGGTATATCATATGAGATATTGGATGATGACTCAGAGTGGTTATTGGATGATGATAGGTCCCATGATCATAGTTTACAGGGACTTATTGCACATAGTGAGGATTCTCAGAGACATGAGTCCATTCAAGTAGAGCAGATTTCACATCATGTCTCTCACAGTTCGCAAGTTTTTATTGCAGATCAGCAGATGGGATCAGTTCACTTTGTAAACAATCCCTTATTTGATGTGGATGTCATTATGACTTATGACAATCCGTTGTTTGAGCTCAGTGATGATCCTTTTCAGGAGTTGTACGATGATGATGATGTTGGGGATCCTATTAGTACACCTGGTTATCAGATAGATTTTACAGGAAGCCAGTCAATTTTTACTGAGCAGTTTACAGAGCTGTACACAGTGAGGAGTGCTTTTAGTTTCACTTTTAATCCTCATGTTCAAGATATCTACCAGTTACAGAGTTCTTCAGTGCATCCATTTGATGACTGGTATGATGGTTTGGTTAGCACGAAGACTGGGGACAAGTCCAGTCTATTAGTTGAGTTACTTCCGTGTGGGTTACTATCGATTGAGTTTCTCCCACGTGGTGATCCTATTGCAACATCTTCAGTTTGGGTGTTGAGTGCAATTTCTAAGTTGCTGATGTTTGTATTGTTGATGCTAATGATTTCTTCATAGGAATATGGTGAGGACAGGGACATTACTCCATTCTATCCTTGGGATCGAGGTGGACTTCTGTGTTTTGTTTTCTGAGATTGCTTGAGGACAAGCAATTTCAGGGAGGGAGGACTGTAATGTCCCCATTTTGAGCTAAAATTGGAGTTAGTGGATTTAGCCTATCATTGGGTCCTTGTAGGCTAATACTGGTGATTAGAGGACCTTGTTGTGGGTTTTGGCCCCTTTTTTAGGGACTTACTATTTATAGTAAGTCAACTTATGGTTTTACTGAGCTCAGAGGATTTAGAGGAGTTATATGATGCTTTCAAATTTTATTTCCAGCTTCCGGTTTGGACTCCAAGATTCTTGGAGGGAGCATCTATTTTTAGTAAGTCACCCCGTCAAGTTCATTCATCATCAGGATCACTCTTGTGCTGTCAGATTTTGATTCTGATGCTTCCTCAGTTGTTTTCGCAAGATGGGTGAAGCATGATTATTATTTAATTAAATCAGCTAACGTTGCCATTTTTATTGGGAATGTATTCTGGGCATCTTAGTGTTATAGTTGGTTGGAACTGGGTTGAGAAGTTTTAAATCCCGAGTTCATAAAATAGGGACCCTATGTGTCAGAATAGCATTATTTTAATAAAAAGGGTCATTATCAGCATTATAGTGAAGAGAAATAAAAAAAGTTTATTATATTTCAAATGTGCACATAAAGAAAAGTCTTTTGTAGGTGAAAAGTGTGTGAGAGAAGATATCTTTTATTATAAAAGCAATGCTTTGGGCAAAAAAGAATTCATTCTTGACTTGTGCATTTTTATGAAGTTTTTGATGTGGAGAAGTTTGGCAAGGGTTTGAGGACTGATTCCTCTCTTCTGCAATTTGAATCATCATTTGTGGTGGTAAATTTTGCTACTGAATTTTGGAAATTTAATACTGATTCTGTGTATGCAAATTTGGTGCTGTTGTATACCAAATTTGAGAAGTTTCAAGCAACTACAGCTGAGATTGAGGGTTTTAATATTCTGGTTCGAAATTCTTCAAAGTTCATATATTCTTGGAGGCTGAATTATCTCCAGAAGAAGTTGCGATTCATGCCATAGAAGCTATGCACCAATTCTCATAGGCTACGTTTATCTCAAGAGCCAGATAGAGGTGTTTTGGAGGGCTGCGTAATTAATTGGAGGGCTGCATTTCATGTCCTCAGGGCTGCATATTGATTTTCGAGGCTTGCGTCCCTTGTTTGGTGGCTGCGATTTCTTGCTGGCATGCTACGTTCCTTTAAAAGGTGCCAATATGAATTTAGATTTATGTAATGTTATTTGAGCAAGGATTTATTACTGAAATTGTTCATTTTGTGAATTGGAAGTTAGAAATTATCTGCTGTTATTGTTATTTATTGTTGAATTTTCAGATCGCTGCAAATGTAATAGAACTGTTGTAAAAGTATGTATTTTCCAAATGCAACAATCTCTCTTATTTATATTGGGAATGAGGCTATGAGAGACATGTCCCTTCATGGGAAATGTCTATTCATATTATAATGTTTCATTAATCAATCATATATTAGAATAATATAAATTTGAATAATATATATTAATAATAATATAACATATATATATATATATATATACAATATATTATTATTAATCAATATCTAAGTATTATATGTATTCTAAGTGATCATACGACTGAAGCTACAAACATTAACACTCCCTCTTAGCTAGGAAGGATGATCAAACAGAATGTGTTGTGGTCTCCCTTGTCAATACATATGACCCTAACTATAGCCATACAAAACATCAGCACTCCCTCTTAGCTAGAGAAGATAAAATCCATCAAGGTAATAAATCATTAATTTTGAAAGAGAGGAGATATCACCCCACTGTGATATCAGGAGATATGGTATATGCAAGAATATCAAGTCACATGATGTTCACCATAGCTCATAAATATCCATGGTATGTCTAATGACAATACGTCTCATGATGTCTGTCATATGGATACTAAGTTTACGTAGAGACATGTCACTATGTGATATGTTTCATAGGGTCCAATCAATATGTAATACTAAGTTCATAAAGGATCCTAATATGAT
Source organism: Chamaecyparis obtusa (assembly GCA_027943335.1). Lineage (NCBI taxonomy): Eukaryota > Viridiplantae > Streptophyta > Pinopsida > Cupressales > Cupressaceae > Chamaecyparis > Chamaecyparis obtusa. Next base: position 139,416 of record BSBK01002309.1, on the reverse strand, counting down.
TCATATGGATACTAAGAAATCATATATTACATAATTCGTGATACCAAGTTTTACATATCACCTAACATGTGATATGAGGAATCACCTAACATGTGATACCTAGTTTTCACTATCACCTAACATGTGATATGAGGAATCACCTAACATGTGATACCCAATTTTCAATATCACCTAACATGTGATATGAGGAATCACCTGACATGCGATACCCAATTTTACATATCACTTAACATGTGATATAAGGAATCACCTGACATGTGATACCCAATTTTACATATCACCTAACATGTGATATGAGGAATCAACTTAGATTGTGATACCTAATTTTCATACCACCTTGATATGAGGAATCACCTTAGATCGTGATACCTAATTTTCATACCACCTTGATATGAGGAATCACCTTAGATCGTGATACCTAATTTTCATATCACCTTGATATGAGGAATCACCTTAGATCGTGATACCTAATTTTCATATCACCTCAAATCGTGATACAAGGATATAGTAAATAAGAACATTACATTCCATTTACATATAACCCTATTATGGTATGTGCATATGTTGGAATATTTGCCGTTGCGCCAAAAGCTCGAATTGTCAACGAACGTCACAAACACCAGATTTACCCAGATCCATGGTAACCGCAAAGGAGGTGCTGACCACCAAGTCAACAATCTCCCCCTTAGCACCGACTGAGGGTTCCGCACCAACGGAATGAAGGAGACTCTCTCCCCCTCAGCACCAACTAAGGGTTCCGCACCAACGGAATAAAGGAGACCTCTTGGGATTCGAACCTGTGACCCAAGGCTCTGATACCAATTGTTGGAATGTTTGCCGTTGCGCCAAAAGCTCGAACTGTCAACGAACGTCACAAACACCAGATTTACCCAGATCCATGGTAACCCCAAAGGAGGTGCTGACCACCAAGTCAATAGCATAGACATATAACTGTCTACCATAACGAATCTCCATTACAAGATCGTCACCATGTAACATCAAATACAAGTGTTCATTGTCGAAAAGTTGTCACCTTTCTCCAATGTTCATGGGGGGCCCATAGGTCCTGGAGTCACACACGTGAAATCCACCTTGACTCATGTCAGAGGGTGGATCCATCATGGCTCATCCCAAAGGGTGGAAACAAGGGCTTTCACCTTAGACTTCTCTCTCAAGGAGAAGACTGCAGTAACATACAAGATAATAGATGAAACTCCTTTTCATCTAAGGCTTCATTCTCCAACATGCCAAGTTTATCTCGATGGTACACAACCTTACCTCTAGCAAGAAACTTGGTGAGAATATCAGCCATATGTTTTGTAGGGATAATGTACCTTGAATAGCATACTTATGCACTATATTTCTTATATAGTTTGCATCACTCTAGGTGAACCCCAAGTTATGTAGGAGATAGCATATCCTTGGAAATCAAATAAGGCACATCCTCTAGATGTTGTACTGACTCCCTCTAAATCTTTGAGTACTAACATCAACATTTAACCTTCTCGTCCAAGGTTTCCTCTGATGGTTCATTATACTTCTTCTAAATGTGATATCAACCTTTTTGATCTTCTCGTCAAAGGTTTCCTCTAATGGTTCATTAGACTTCTTCTGAATCTGGATCCTTGGAAGTTCACAGATGTAGATCCTGTAGATTCTCCCTCGGAAGCTCAAATTCGTGCATCCATCTTGACATCGTCAGACTCCCTTTGAATCTAATATCAACTCTCAACTCAGTTCCATAACTGAATGCATTAAGTTCTTTCTCCTTTGAATGCAATCACATATGCCTCTTGATTCATCCTGAAAGTATTTCAAATAGAGATTTACAAATAGTTCATAAAACTAAACTATCCTGAAGAGAAATACCAAAGATAGAACTATGCAAGATTTACTATCCCAATGTTATAGCATGAATTAATGACTGAAAGAACAATTCATGAACATTATTCAGGGGTATGAAATACTTATCTTATATTCAAGGATAATGCCCTCAAGGCGATACTTGAACTCCTTGTGCAACAGAGCCTTCAATTGGAATTTAGGACAATCCTCCTTAATTCCTCATGGACCAAATGATGTCCATAATCATAATCAAATGAAAGACTTCCAGGCAAATTGAGTTTCAAAGAGACTTTCTATTTCGAGTAAGGCATTATGTCTAGCACAATAGCCATGGTTTTCCTTTGTTATGGGGATATATCAAAACAAGTAACCCATATGCTTTCGCCATGAGCCACCCACAAGAACATAAATGAAATGATAATTTCATGTTCATGTTCTAAATCTTGAGCAATATTGTCAGAGCAATCGGCTCCCATGAGAGAGTTGATATGGAGACTGATCTAATTTCTCTTTTGGATTAATATAGGACTCATATGTCACTATCATTTTCAAATACACTCTACTACAATACCCGAGGATGGTATTAAAAAGTATACATAGATCCTTAAGGATTTTTCTGCACAACTTTGAATGATTCCAAGAGGCCTTGCAACTAATGTATCCCTTCTCAACAATATTTTCCAATCCTTAGTTGGTCCATTTCCACAGAAGCAAATTCACAAGAGCCATGTTTAATCCATTATTGCACGAATAGACAAAATACATCAATGGAGCCTTGTTCAATCATTGCATATTCAAATGAAAATAGAAACTAGCAGAATATGTCTGACGCTGTCACAGGAAAAACACTTAGCGATTCATTCTCCCCCTTATGCTTAATTTGGATTGATTGTCACTTCCAGAATTAACATGTAACAACCTACAAAGTCGAACCATGGACAATCTTCAGTGCTATCAACAGTATGAGATCAGCCTTATGTGTGTTGAGATGGAAGTAGCTTGTTCATTATGCAACATGAAGCTACAATTCACCTTTGGAGCTTGATCTGCTACCTGTATGCCACAGAGCCAGCCCAACTTCTGTTAATAATAAATAATGTGTAGTCTTCTAGGTCAAAGCCAGATAGCTAGATGGGTATTATTCTTGTTCAAATATCACACTTGTGATACTCATGGTTTGCAAATGGGTTTATTTAGTTACGCACGCAACAAGGTGTAAGCTTACAACAATCTCGTCATGATCTCCCTGGTCTAACATGTACGGCCGCGTCAACTACTGCAGGTTGAGAAAATAATAATGAGTGTCATTCCAATTAATGGAACCGGTGACTTCCCCTTGTAAGATCATATAGTCATCAAGAGTACTCTGCTAGCATTTCACTCAAAGGGAGATTCAGTGCTATGCAGAATCAAGAGAAAAACTCAGATGGTGGTTTGCATTTGAAGCGACAATTTCTATATGACTTCGTGACTAGAAAATAAACCTCCAAATTAATCCATACAACAATGTTTTCTTCTATGTTCAAAGACAAAAGTGATTAAGCCTTCAATACACAGATTCTTATAAAATGACTTGAATGCAATAGCTTCACAAAGATGGAAGACAGACATAGCTTGATAATCCAATAGTTTGAAAACTGATTCCCAGACTTACGACAACATATTCTCATATTGCATTTAACTGATTAGTTCCAATATCGTCAAACGTTCAAATCCAAACTTTGAATCCACATTGAAGTTTGGTGGATGCCTATAACTCTTCGATCGCATAAAACTACAAATACCTAGCATCTCATGAGATATCATCGCTGCAACAGTGAGAAGACATGAATATTCACATGATACAATCACACTGTTTCACCATATTACAAACCAATTTTGAGATCGATCATGATTTATTTGCCAACGTAATCCTGGCCTATTTATTACGGCTGTGTCTTGACCATGTAGACGACTTGATTGCAAATGAGAATGCTTGCCCAATATCATCCTTAATAGTCTCTTCCATACACATCTTCATTGATGATCATGTTCAAGTCGCAACTCATTTCGAAGAATTTGCCAATATTAATCGGGCCTCTTCAACTCACAGTTGTCTTCTTATAGTAGTTTGGGCTAAATGTATCAAGTATGGATATTAACAATAGTGGTTGAATTTTAACTCCCAACCATTTTCAATGATACATGCTGCAAATTCATTTCTTTCACCTTATTTTAGACCTCTACGCTTAGCAGACGCTTAGATCTCCGCAGCAGACATGCGACATCACCAAAGCAACTCGAGACCCTAGAGTGCACGGCCCTTCACCCCAACTCAACAACACTAGCCGCATATCATCCAGCGAGTATGGGACTCTCCATTCCCCATAGTCGTCAAACACGGTCAATCCTCTGCACACATTTGGACACAGGCGAGATAGAAACATATTGTAGATCGGGGTTTTGGGGAAGTACCACTTGATCATCCCTACCAATGTCAAGTCCTTATTGTTATCCCATTTCTATGGAAATATCTTTGGTCTAGATATCAGTTTCTTTTTTTCACTAATCTTTTTTATATCTTGGTGTTTCTCACCATCTACCTTTGCTTGATTTTTAGTATATATGACAGTAACTTCATACTTTTCTTTTGTCCTTTGCCTCCCCGCTATTGGGCCCCGATGACTAATATATGAGCTGGGGTACACAGTTTTCACTGATTGTGCATGCTCTCACTCTTGTACATGGGGGATGGGACTTAATCATCTTACTGCAAGATTTGTAAACTGTTTGATCTCACCCATATGACTATCTAGTTTTTTGATCGGAATATTCATCCCATTCACTTTTGTTTTTCCCTTTTTTAGTTATTAATAAAAAGAGGGAAAAATGAATCTCATATTCCAACGAATCACACGTAGAGATATAGATAACACACATAAAGCTAAAGGAATTTCATAACTAATAGCTTGAGCAGCAGCTCGGAGACCACCTAAAAAAGAATATTTATTATTGGATCCATATCCTGCTATAAGCAGTCCAAGGGGAGCAATACTTGAAATTGCAATCCAAAAGAAAACGCCTATACTAAGATCAATTAAAACAATGTGGCGACCAAAGGGAATTACTAAATAGCCTAAAAAAATAGGTATCACTACTACTGCTGGACCAATGGTCAATCCAATGGTCAATCAAATCGGCGACATAGCAAAGGCATGTCTATATTCACTGGTCTTGTCTTTTGTATCGTTGTTAATGCAACATCTACCATGGTTCGTCTACTTCAGAACTCTTGTTATTTATGTCAATCGATATTTCAGATGTCTTTGATTTCCTCTATTCTCCATTTGCAGCCTGGCATGGCTCTGATACCATGTTGAATTTTCAGATCGCTGCAAATGTAATAGAACTGTTGTAAAAGTATGTATTTTCCAAATGCAACAATCTCTCTTATTTATATTGGGAATGACGCTATGAGAGACATGTCCCTTCATTGGACATGTCTATTCATATTATAATGTTTCATTAATCAATCATATATTAGAATAATATAAATTTGAATAATATATATTAATAATAATATAACATATATATATCATATATATATATATATACACAAATACAATATATTATTATTAATCAATATCTAAGTATTATATGTATTCTAAGTGATCTACGACTGAAGTTACAAACATTAACATTTATATTCTGGAAAAGAATTAAAAAAATCAAATATTATCAAAACAAAACACAAAATTTGCAAACGATTCAGTGTCTTCAGCAAAGAGCTAGACAGGTTCTTTACACCCTTTGACAATAATGCCAAAGGCTAGTCAAGTGACTACCTTTTTTTTAAAATCTGATCCCCCTTCAAGCAACAGTCCTTTGTCACCAATCCTATTAAGATCAGCCTAAGTCCTCTATTGAAGCTCAATGGATTGATGAGTCTGAGTCCTTTTACTGAAGATCAAGAAGGGGCACTACCCCTAATTTACCTCTGAGATAATCAAAGGTACACTCTTCGGTAAAGGCTTTGTGAATATGTCACTAACATGTTCTTTTGTGGGAACATATTCCAATTTCACTTCTTTATTTTGCACCTGCTCTCTCAGATAGTGATACTTTATAACAATGTGCTTTATTTTTTAGTGCATGACATGATTCTTAGATATATTTATTGCACTTGTGTTGTCACAGTATATTGCAATTGGTTCAGGTACCTATTCTTGGATTCCTTCCAAATCTATTTTATCCAAATCAGCTTTATGCAATTAATTGTTAAGGCAACATACTTAGCTTATGCTGTGGAATGTGAAATGCAGTTTTGCTTGTTACTCATCCATGACACAATCCTCTTACCAAGAAAGAATGAACCTCCACTTGTGCTCTTTTTGTCATCAATGTTACTAGCCCAATTTGCATCAGTGAACACTTTTATCTCAAAACCTCCTTTGTGAAGAAAACATAGACCATATTCCTCAGTACCCTTTAAGTATCTGAAGATTCTCTTCACTGCTATTAAATGTGTCTCTTCACTGATATTCCTCAGTACCCTTTCGCAATCATTTCATTGAATTCCAAATTATTATTAACATCATGATCCTAGCGAATGTCTGATTCATCATGACTATTCTTTTCCCTCGGTTCTGAATATTCATCTATCTTTACATTGGCACTTTCCACTATTTTTCCTGTCCTCTTATTCAGACACCGGTAGGCTTTACTTTTGGTAGACTAACCCAAAAATATGCCTACATCACTCTTTGGCTAAAACTTGCCAGAGTAGACATCTTTTTTTATGTAATAGTTGCTACCAAAAACTCGTAAATAGCTTACACTGGGGGTATGACCAAACCACAACTCATATGGAGTCTTACCAGTTCCTTTCTTGACTTGAACCCAGTTTAGTGTATACACAGCGATGCTGATTTCTTTTCTCCAGAAGTGATGGGGAAGATCCTTCTGAGTCATCAGAGATCTAGCACAGTCTATCAAAGTCTTGTGTCTTCTTTTAGCGACTCCATTTTTTCGTGGGATTCTCGGTGCAGACATCTGTCTTTTTATCCCATGTTCCTCACAATAGTGAGTGAACTCTTGAGAGGTGTACTCACCTCCTCTGTCTGACCTCAGACATTTCAAGCTTTTACCAATCTCCTCCACTCGGGCCTTATAGATTTTGAACATGGAAAAGGCCTTTGATTTTTCTTCAAGGAAGAATGTACACATCATCCTTGAAAAATCATCTACAAAGAGCATAAAATACCTGTCTCCATAGTAGCTCTTCATCCTCATGGGTCCACAAAAATATGTGTGAACAAGATCCAGCACTTTTTCAGCAAAAAAAGACTTAATGTTGAAGCTTGTACCTGTCAATTTGCCTAACTGTCATTCTTTGCACATAGCCCTGTCAGGCTTTGTAATATCAGGAAGCCCTCTAACTGACTTCTTCTTGCTTACTTTGACAATACTATCAAAGTTTATGTGGCAGAGCCTTTTGTGTCACAGCCACATAATGTCCTCTTTTGTCATGAGACAAATTTTCTTTGTCTCCCCTTTTGTCGTAGCAATGAGGCAAGGTCCCTCGGTTGAGTTTAGGTAGAACAGGTTCCCTTTACTCTGTCTACCGGTGGCAACATGAGCTCCTGATTGATTCTTGACAATGAAAGAACCTTGCCCAAACTCCAACATGTATCCTTTATTGTTTAATTGTGCTACAATAATTAGACTGTACTTAAGTCCATCCACCCAGTACACATCTTCACATACAGCTTCATTGTTGAGTGCTATTGAGCCTTTTCCTCTGATTCCACAGAGAGCATTGTTACAAAAGTCACCGATCCACCATCATTAAGCTTCAAGTTGATGAACTTGTTCTTGTCACCAGTCATGTGGTGAGTGCATCCACTGTCAATGATCCAGTCATCACATTGATGAGATCTTGAGATAAGTGTCATTTCACTTATCACTGTGCTTTCTTCTTTTATTGCAACGAAAGCAATTTCATCGTCTCCTGATTCTTAAGTTTCATTGTCCATGACACCTTCCTCAACAAGGTAGCATTCCTTCTATCCTTTGTTCTTGAATCGGTTGATATTTTCCTTATTTTCATTTTCTAGACACCTTGCAACAATGTGTCCTATCTTATTGCAAGAAAAGCATTTTAAAGGAAGTTTCCCTTTGTACTTCCCTTTTTCTCTTGGAAATCTCCTTGCAATGAGTGCTTCAAACTCATCCTACTCTAGTCCTTCTAAGAGTAAATTTTCAATAAAATTTTCAGACTTACCGATAGAACTATTACCGGTATCTCTTCCTTTCTTGCTAGAAGAAATATTCATAGAGGACTTAAAAGCAACATCTAACATGGGTAAGTTGTTATCATAATTGCTTAATTCAAAAGCAGTCAACTTACCGATAAGAGAGTCAAGAGTGACTTGAGATGCACTCACTGATCTAAGCTCCTGTATCGCTGAGATCTTGATAGCATATTGTGGCCTTAGCGTCCTCAGTATCTTGATTACCACATCTTGCTCACTCAATGTTCCTCTAGCGCTTTTGATGGAGTTCATCACTTCTTTTATTCTATTGTTGTAGTGCTCAATGTCTTCTCTTTCGTTCATCCTCATGTCATCATATTTGCCTCTGAGGATTTCTACCTTTTCTCTTTGAACATGTGGCTCACCTCCATACACAGTTTGTAGCTTGGCCCACCTTTTGCAAGCCGTAGTCAGATGTTCAATCTCTAAATATACATGGTCAGGTGGCGTACTTGCTATCATATCCATTGCAGCTGTGTGTTCACTACTGATCTTATGTTGATCAGTTCTCAAGGTACCGGTGTGTTCGATGTAATCATTGTGTACATGAGTCCAACATTCATCTCCGATGGTTTTCATGTACAACTTCATTCTATTGCACCATAAGGTGAAGTTTTTCTTAGAAAACTTAGGTCCTTCCTTTCTCATCATTAGATCTTTTCCTTGTTGTGGTTAAGAAGCTTAGAAAGGTAATTGGCTCTGATACCAATTGATGGTTTGAACCGGTGCTGAGAGGGGAGGGATGAATTAGCACCCACTAAAACTTAAAAGTCAATCTGATATAATATAACTAAAACTGTAAGCAGAATAGATTCTATCACAAAAATAGCTATCACAAAAGTAAAGCAAAAGACAACACCAGATATATCACGTGGAAACCCAAATTGAGAGAAAACCATGGTGTGAGGAGACCTCACAAATTTTCCACTCTTCTGAAGTGCGCCCTGTTAGGATCCTTCCCTGTTAAAGGATTACAAACGCACTGTTTTATGCGACTCAGTTAAGGGATTTAAAAAATAAGGCCTGTTAAAGCCTGCCTTGTTAGAGGACTTAAAACATCTACACAGATGTCACCCGGTTAAGGGATTTAATACAAGGGACCAAATGTCCACCCAAATTTTGGGATTTTGCTATTGAAATTGTTAGAGAGCAATAGAGGGTTTGATCTTCTAGAAATGGCTTTACTAAGCCTGATAAGATCGTTGCGTTTATCAACTGAGAGTCATCACCAAACACCACAGGTATGCTCTCCACAGATTGTTGTGCTTCCTTGCACACTCTTCTCTTCTTTTCACCTTTTTCATAGCTTCTCTCAGTGTACAAATTCACTCTTTTTCTTCTTGGCAGAATGAAGACAAAAGACATTCTTCACATTGCGAAGAATAAATAGTCTTCTTGCCCTTTCCGCTTTTTGCATGCGCGACCTCCACAAAGATCTCCTTTGGATCCATCATCCAGTTGAGTCTTAGTTCACAAAGTAAAACAACGTGCATGCCATAGCTTTTTCTGTTTTATAAAGGAAACAATAGATGCATCCCGCATACTTCCTTTACACGAGTTTTCTCCATGTTTTAATGCCTTAATTGTCGGCATTAAATCCTTCAATTTTACCTTGCTCCAATCTTCTTTACAACACAAAGTCTTCCATATTTTCTGCAACAAAACTCGGTCGAAGAGTCACATAAGTGTTGGTTAACTGTGACTTACACCGGTTCATCAGTCTCGATGATATCTCACTGATCAGAGATGATCGGTTTTTATCCTTAGGTAGTGTACAGGTCAATGCCATCACCTGTCAGTCCCCCTTTCTCTATCTATACAGATTTGAGTCCTTGGTTCTGGTTATATACTTTATCGGTCACAGTTCTGGATGCTCCAGTTACCTTGGTTACCGGTTGCTCCAATGATCGGTTAGAACTTTATCGGTCACAGTAACATTACTCCATTTTGCTCAATATGTGTCACTGGTCTCCTAACCAGTTTCTCTTGTACACTGCAACTGTGTACTAACCTATTATTGTCAACTATTCTTGTTATTCTTGATTGAACAATGCTTGCATCCCTAGACATCAATGACAACACCTCTTTGCCATGTATTGGTTACATCCTTACCGATTAATGCGAACAGTATGTATGTATGTATGTATGTATGTATATATAAATATATAGATATATAGATATAATTTCTTTTACTAACAAGAATTTTAAAATAATATATAAAGTCACATGTATGCTATATAAAATAAATACTATAAATTATATTTGATAGTTTGGTAGATATATTACTTATATTTTAAAAAACCAGATTTATTTAACTACAATTATTTTTAAAAAAAACATTCCTTTTGGAAAATTTCATCCAAATTTTGTTGTTGCCAAATACAAACAAAAACTCGAACCTTGTGTCATATACAAACACCAAATTCTTGCCTTAACCAATTGAGCTATGTGAAGCTATAATTAGACTTCACAAGTTACACCTTATCTTTGGCCAAAAAGAGTTGAAGATCTTCTAGAAAAGGTAATAAATCTAGCGATACTAATCTATTTGTTGAACCTATAATAGATGCAATGAAATTTGATAATCCTAAATGATTGAACATTCCAATCAGTTCCCAAAGCATACATGCAATGGTTACTAGTATAATCATTCCAAAACACCAACTGCATTGGAAAACTTATCTTCATAGAATGGTTGATTTGCATAAATCAAGCTAGGAAACAGCCTAGGAAATACAAATCCATAGGTGCAAATCTCCATGAATGATGGAAGCTACACAATGGTTCATTAACTAATGCAGTGAGTGCAAGTGTATCAGTTGAGTTCGTGTGAGATTAGGCCTTGTGAGTTAAATTATAACTTAGTAAAGATGGGTTATTGAAGGAATGAGTTGTGTATTAATTAATTTACATAATCCCAAAAAATGCTTCTCTGAACTAAGGAGTACCACACTATCTTTAACAGTTCATTTAAAAGGTTGTAAAAACTAACTAAACTATAAGAAGAAAATTTAAAAACTTATCAATTTCATTTTCTCAAACAATTCTTAAGACATTGAGCAATCTATATCAGCTAGGATACCGAATTCCTCTAAAATGCCCCGGAATCTGATTCCGGTTCCGGTTCCGGTTCTTTCTGGATTCGTGTTGGGTTCCAACAAGGTCCCTCCCAACCGGAATCTGGAGGAACCCACAGGCAACCAAGGCTGTGGGCACCCAAAAACGGGTCCCACATGCCATTTTTAATTTTTTTAAAATCTAAAAACCTTCTAAAACCCTAATTTCGATTATAAAGCATGCACTTGGTCATTTGATGATATTTCATTCATCTCTCAAGCATTTTTCACCATTTTTCATTGTGTAATGACATTGTGAGACTTTTACAAATTATGAATATGACATTTGAGGTATTTTATTTATCATTTTATTGGCGATTATGGATTTATGAGTATCACACTTCTAACTTATTATTATTATATGTTTAAAGGTTTGAAACAACAATGAATGAACATTGAACATGTTACATGTTTGAATTTATGATGTATATATAAATTTATAAATATCAATGTGTATGTGTGTGTGTGTGTATTTGAAAATATCTATATATATACCTGCAGTACCGGAACCCGCGAACCCAAATCCTAACCCAAATCCATATCAAAGCCAGGATAAGTAACTTAGTATATCAGGAAATCTTTTAGTCTCTCAATTTCAACATAAGAGACAAAAACTAGCATAATTATTGACTCCAACAAATTGCACTTTAAAATTAAAACAACCCATTGTTCTATATTTTTCAAAATCCAATAAGTTGTACAATTCAAACCTTTGCAGCCATCTTCCATGCTTCAACATCAGATGGACGATAAGCTGCTATTTGATCGAATGCTTCTGCTGCTCTATGGTAATCATTAAGATCAACATACAAGGAAGCACGATCCCATTTGATAGCCATGTCATCTGGATCTGCTTTCATTGCTTTAGTAAGACAATAAATCAGCTGGCCTGTGTTTCCTTGCTCCCTGTATATGTCCAATTCAAGTTAAAAAACTTATTTTGGTTAGTCCAGTCTCCAGCTACAAATAACATGAGTTGCAAAAATTTCAACATAGTTAGTAGTTAGTACCAATAATCAGAATTCTTTATAGTCTAACATTACCAATACCAATTGTTCTAGATGTCTACCATGTAACTCTCTGTCTGCATAAATTGGCAAATATAAATGTTGTATTCTCAACATCACAAAACAGCACGAGTGCAAAGGCCATAGTATATATTTAAAATTATTCAGCTTCGTCATGTCAAGTTATGCTCTCCTCTATTTCACATTGTGCAAACTTATTGGACAAGGTTTTATGCATACATGCAATGGCAATGAACAAATGAATTGTGCATGGGACTTGCTATATTAAATCCAAGGACAACAAACTAGACAAACTACAAGCAACTAAATTTATCCAAGCATTGTTCACAATGTAATAAGTTTTAAGTTGCAATTATATACACAAGAATAATGCATGTTATTATAATACTCAGTTGTAAAATCCTTGTTTCAAGCCAATTCAGTATGATTTAATCGAATTAGAGCATAATATCAATTTTAAATTTTTAAATGAAACAATACAACAGCTATTGTAGAATCACAGAGATAGCTTGAGGTGGGCTGGTCATTGCTAAACATCAAAATTCTTCTCATCAAAGCCAACACATTCAATGCTAGTTAACTCTAACCAACACAATTAAGTATTGACATGAAAAAGGTTATAAATAATTTGCTCCATGATGCTGGGTAAGCTAGAAAAGTCAAGCAAAGGTTTTGAATTGCAGTCTAGGCATCTGTACACCTACAAATTAAAACAAATTACTTAAGCAACTCACCATATTATACTCATTCCAGCTATTTGTTAATGGAGATCTTCAATAATTAACAATTTCATAAAATTGTTAGCATTAGATAGTGATACCATTCCCATCTAAAATGGCCGATCAAGGCTTTCAATAACTACAAGTGCTTGGAAAAATAATCATATAATGATTATAGATTTACCATCAATACCTTGTGCTGGCAGCATTATGTGTATTTCAGTTTACATTTTTTATAGTTATATAATGTCCCCCATTTGTAACTTTGTCTGTTTTCTGGTTTTTTTGTATTTTCTAGTTTTGGAAGCAAGAAACTAACTAAAACAGAAAACTGAAATTCAAATAAGTGGCTTGAAACACGAGAATCAAACCTCAATATGCTGTAATAAGCTCTCAAATACATCAACAGCATTGGATCTAGCATGTAAACAATAATCTTCCACAAGTATGCTTGCTGATTTGAACTTATTTGAGCATGTACAGCTGGTATACAACTTTTGACATAATAACAATACTCAAATCTAAATGTGAATAGCCATTGACTACTTGGAAACATCATTTAGAAGATTCAGATGAGAATTTTATCAACTATGGCTGTTGTAGCAAAATTACAAATTTACAATGATGAAACAAGTCAACCAATGATGAAATTACAATTCATAACTTGTATGGCCAGATCAAAATGGAATAGCAGTTTTGAAACTCTCGGCAATCCTTCTGAAAATGCTGTTCAAACCCCCAAGATTTGCTAATAACAATTCAGATCCAGAAACTCTTGACTTATTCCTTGCTTGGGTGGCAAATAGGGTGAACGGACAGTTCTAGTGTATATAATGCTAGCACAAAAGTCTATGTAGCAAGTATAATGTCTGAAAGTGATGTGGCAGCTGCCAATTCATTGTGCAGACCTGAGTTTGATGTGTGATCCCCTATAAAACGATGATTGACCTTTGAACTGTACAGAAACTGTGGCTGGTAGGTACAGCTGGCTGGACGCATACAATTTTACTGATGACAAATACAGAACGGCCATTTAATTTGCTAGATATACCCTCTAAATGATGTTATCCAAGATATATGGTTGGAGATGAGGATTGTAGAAAAGCATAGCCCATAAAACACATTCAATATGCCCAATATGGCACTTCACTCCAATATGCTGGTCATTATGTGATGGCTGATATGATGTAAACGAGCAGCTGCATAACTGATCTCTAGACTGGAATTATCTGATTTTACTGCTCCAAAGGTATGATCTGCTATGGTTTGTTGAACTTAGTATAAAGTCCTTAAATCCAACAAATGGTGATGCCAAACAACTGATAAAATTCTGAAAACTGACCTAAAAACTCTCCAATTTCATATAACAACACTATAGCAGCACTATAGCAATAACATATAACCCTTCAAAAGATGAAATCTTCAACAAATCACTATAGCAACATTGTAGAAGTAGCAATCAAAGTTGAAAAATTTCTTCAAATCCTCACTCAACAAATCAGCAGATTTGTGATCCCCATATGGAATCACCCAAAATGGGAAACAAGGGTTTTCTTCCTTCATCCCAAATGTGAAATCCAAGATGGTTTTAGTCCTCTCAACCCCTGAACAAACCAAAGGTTTTCATCCTTGGATGGCAGAACTCAAATGCCAAAGCTCACAGTGAAAATGCCAAATGAGGCTAGATGCCTCTTTTCATACTCTTCCAACTTGGGCCCTTGATTGAATTTCCCTCCAATTACTATTTAAAAATATATTTTTTTGTTTTGTTTTTGGTATTCAAAAATACTTTTTATTTTAATTTTTGTGTTTAAAAAACATTGTTTTAATGATATTATTTAAGTAGCCCCTCAGAAAAAAATTAACAGGCCCAACTTAAAAATATTCAAAATTTCAAATTATTTCCCTTGCTTTGCCCTTTATCCTATGGGAAAAGAAAAAACGCTAGAAATCTTCTCCATGGCACTATTTCCAAAAAGGGGACATGACAAGTTAACACCAAGTATTTAGTATTTATGATGCCACCAGAAAATTAATTTTCAATTCATATGCTAATTGTTAGCTTAGAGGATTTTCGGGTAATAAAGTATCCATGTTTTGCAACCGATTGTCGTTATACGTTTACACATATTCATTGTTTGCTTATATGCTGCTGTAATTTAAAATATAATTTTTTTAACAGCAGCTTCGAATGCCAAGCTATGATTTGAAATCAGAAAGCAAGATGATCTGGATGGTTGTGGAAACAAAAGCATCCTGTTGATATCAATATCTATCATATTCCTGTATTAAAAACAGAAGAAAATAAATTGTCTCCACAGCTTGGACAACTTGAAGTGCCCCAGGAAGAATTGTTTTAAGGGTTAGAAGCATAATAGCAATGTAATCCAAAAAATTGTGATTTATCTCAAGTGTTTCCCAAGTTCGTCAAAAAGTGCTTGCAACTTTTACTTTATTAAGATTTATATTAGAATTAAAATTTTAAACACTTTTGAGGGTTTCTCTATAAATTAATTTATTCTCTAATGATTGTTCAGGAAAAAGCATTGGGCTGTCTCTAAAATACTAGACCCTGCTTCATGATCGCAGGGTCTACTAATTTGAGACCAGCCCTTTGCTGTTACATAAACTCTCATTTATTAAAGTAAATTAGTTCTTTCGAAAAATGCTATCCATTTTTCTATGATTTGCATTTTGCTATGTAATATATTTAGTTTTACCTCTACAGTCTACACATTATATTTGACATGAAATAACAAAATCATGGTTATCTATTTATACAAATAACATATTTATCCATGTTTTGCAATCGATTGTCGTTATACGTTTACACATATTCATTGTTTGTTTTTATGCTGCTGTAATTTAAAATATAACTTTTTTAATAGCAAGGATAGAATTAATATATGTTATCATTGATGAACCTGATAGCAGCATGAGAAAAATTTATGTCATCATACATTGACAGCAGCTTCGAATGCCAAGCTATGATTTGAAATCAGAAAGCAAGATGATCTGGATGGTTGTGGAAACAAAAGCATCCTGTTGATGTCAATATCTATCATATTCCTGTATTAAAAACAGAAGAAAATAAATTGTCTCCACAGCTTGGACAACTTGAAGTGCCCCAGGAAGAAATGGTTTAAGGGTTAGAGGCATAATAGCAATGTAATCCAAAAAATTGTGATTTATCTCAAGTGTGACCCACCACATTTACGGTGCAGTTTCCCAAGTTCGTCAAAAAGTGCTTGCAACTTTTACTTTATTAAGATTTATATTAGAATTAAAATTTTAAACACTTTTGAGGGTTTCTCTATAAATTAATTTATTCTCTAATGATAGTTCAGGAAAAAGCATTGGGCTGTCTCTAAAATACTAGACCCTGCTTCATGATCGCAGGATCTACTATTTTAAGACCAGCCCTTTGCTGTTACATAAACTCTCATTTATAAAAGTAAATTAGTTCTTTCTAAAAATGCTATTGATTTTCTATGATTTGCATTTTTCTATGTAATATACTTAGTTTTACCTCTACAGTCTACACATTATATTTGACATGCAATAACAAAATCATGGTTATCTATTTATACAAATACCATATCGTTTTCCATTTCCCCAGGCTTTTGACATTTGAAATGCGGGTAATTAACTTTCATTTACACTTTTGCCATCCCATGTCAATGCCATGTAACTGGAATGCTACTATGGTTAGAAGGGACCTCCACTGAAGATCTAGAACCAAGAATCTACACATATGACCTAATTAATAAACAAAATTCCATTGAGCCAATTCTCTGTTCACAAAAGCAGAAAATAGCATCAGTCAGTACTAGACATCTTCTGAGAAAAAGAATGGAAATCATGCCATCACTGATTTCTATTCAAACAAGGAACCTAATCAAGAGCCAAAAATACACTGCTTGAACTGGAGATACAATTGGAAAGCCACTAGGGTAATAGAAGATAAAGCGCAACTAGATTAATTTCAAACAACCATACAACATTATGCTATAAAATGGTATGCTAGATCAAAGAAAAAGAAAATCACCAGTGGTCTAAGCAAAGAGTGCCTTTTTAAAAGATTTGAACAGAGGCAAATAGGTGTCCATGTATTCAAGGAATTAATGTGTCTTAAAAAAGGAAAAGATAAGTCCGTCAAAGACTAACACAAGAATGTTAAACCTAGTAAAAATAGTGGTAAATTGCCAGGGAAAGATTTAAAACAACAGTATTTAGTACATCAACTAATGAAAATAGTCAATAGAAATTTGAAAATATTAGCATTTTCATTTACAACTTTCAATGTAGCACATAACAGAATGAGTAGGACGATCAACCTCTCTTCAAATTGGAAGTGGAAGCTCCCTATTAAAAAACCCTAGAACCTATGGCTACAACCTCTAGATTTTTACAAAATGTACAATCCAACTCTGGGGGTTTTGAATATATACATTACAAAAAGAAACTAAAAAGCCATCTATCTTTTAATTTTTAATCAAGGGTACAAGGTTTAACAACACTTCACAAGATGTGATTTTTATGTCTTAAAGCAAACAACCTACTGCCACTATTAAACACCACCCTTTCCAGCTAAAAGCAGAGACCAAAAAGTGAGAGTGCAATACAAGGATTAAGCTGGCTTAAACAAAGAACACATACAAAATTAACCAATCAAATGAAGGAAACTGAAAAAAAAATGCAAAGACCACACTTCACTAAAGTTAACAATATAAAGCAAATTTCATGGAAAACAATTTGATTTACATAAACAACACATACACAAAATCATGAAAAGTAATTTCAGCAGCAAATTTGGCATACAAATTCTTGTCATAAACGACTAAGTGGATATGGAACTTATTTTGAAGCATTTACAAAATTTTGCATGAGAAATAATAAAAACTAAAAGTTTAACTAGAACTTATATGCTAAAAATAGTTTGCTTGCACACAAAGAAACAAACTTATTGTAACATCTCAAATTGAGTCAGTTTTGTGTGTTGTGCTTGAGATGATTGTGTCATTTTACTCTAGATGGCCATTTCACTAGAGCTTTCGGCCACCACTTTGTGCTACTTAACCATTTTAGACTCAAAGTGAGAATCTCGTTTCATTTTTTCTTCCTTTCTTCAATTAATGCCAGTACTAAGGATCATATGAAGTACCCTAAGAAGAATTCGGTCGTCCATGAGGGTTTGTTGTTAATTTATGAACATTTGAAATCCATGCCCTGTCCTTCCAATATCTCCCTTGTTTTTGTTTATGATGATGAGGAACTAGGGACTAGCTATTTAGAGGAGGAATGGAATACCGACATGGAAGATTCTAACTATGAGCCACAGAAGAAGAAAGGAAGTCTAAAACACAGAGGAACACCCCCCCCCCCGTTTTTGAGAACAATACATGTGTGTAATGATCCCTTTCTTGAATTGTTCTAAAATTCCCCTTTTTGGGTTTGAATCATACTTAGAGATTGTAATCAACAACTATCATGCATCATTAAGCATTCAAATCATACTATATTAAGAATAATCTCTAATTCATAATATATACTTAAGCCCTAATTCCTTACTTCACTCCTAATCACAAACCTTAAGAAATATGGTAGATTTAGTGTGCTAGGACGCATGCACAGTCTACAAGTGGATTCCCTCAAGGCTCTACCTATCTCGGGATCTTTCCATCATGTGACCAATTTACCTGCCTTTTCCTACACGCACTCTCTATCCTCTTAACAATAATTAATGAGTTATTAAGAAATTGACCAAGTATATAAACATGTATATATAATTTTGATTTCATTCACATTCCCACAAATATATATATATATATATATATATATACATATGTATATAGATATATATACATACATATATATATACATATATATATATATATATATATATATATATATATATATATATATCATGCATTACCACTATATATACAAATAAGTTAACTCTTATATTCTGATTTCATTATCATACTTTTTATAAGTTAACTCTTATATTCCTTATATATTAGACCATTCACTTATATAATCTAATATATACTATATATATAATTTCAGATATATATTTGATATCTATATAATTCTTATTTAATTCAGAATTATATTTTATTCTTTAGATATTCTATTACTGCTATAGTTCAGATATATATATATTATAAATATATATATATAGATAACATAACCAATACATATAATTCTGATTTCATTATTAATATATGTTTACACATTTATGATTCTAGTATCATATCTGATATTTATACTAATATAATATAATTATTATATTATAATTCATACTAATATATATACATATCATTCTGATTTTATTCTATACACATACGTAATCATACCACAGTTTTCTATACTTAATAAAGATTCACATTTAATATTCTATAATTGCTTCAGTTCCTAGCTGCTCACCAGCAGTATTAAGAATTTCCTTTGTGAGGCTCAATTATATGTACTACTCCATATTCTTTATTTGATGATTATTAATTGCCGTTAGTTTCTGATCTTTGTTGTTGAAAGAATGTGTTTATGGTATTCCTCACCATTCTCTAATTTTCCATGATTATAAAAGATCATATTTCTGGTCCATACCCGATACCCCTCTCCATTTTCTATTTTAGCTTTTCTTACCTATGTGATCCACCATCAATTATTCCATTATTCTCTCTGTGTAAGTGGATTGCTGGTGGTGAGAGGAGATGTACCGCTCCTGCAATCATCTGTTCTATCCTCTGCCATATACGATGCCTTCTACCGTTATGGTGTCCTTTTCTTCCGTGATTAATACTTCATATCTTTCAAACCATATATATATATGTTTAAGAGTCGTGACCATACTTTCCATCTTGCCGACGCTTTGTATTGTCGATTACCATTCGTTACATATATTCCTCGTATTTAATATTTAGAATTAACAAAGTCAGTTAATGGATTCCTTTATTATCATCGTGAGTATTTTTGTTGACTCCCGTTTATAAAATGTATCAATAATATTAATATTAATATTAATATTATATTAATTTTATGATCATTTAATATTAATAGTTGTTGATTAACATTATTGATTTATATATGTCTTTATTATATATTCTAGCAATTCATGTGTCTAATTATCATGGCTCATGACAACCCATATTCTATTTCTTCATTGACTTAAACTCATAAGTGAAACAGTGATGTATACGTAATTTAGGTGATTGATTTCTCCATTGATATTGTAATATGCAGACTTTTATGACTTGGAATATATTTTGCCTCCCAACATGACACTAGACCCCTCCCAAGGGCACCCAAGCTTCTTGGAGCCATTATTTCTTGATCTTGACATTGCAATATGATTTCACTAAAAACGCATTACATCATTTTGACATAAAATTCCCTTTAAGTACTTTTTATTACATTTCTCCATGTTGAAACAACTCTCTAAAACCCTAACATACATTTACTTACATTAAATTGATCTTCCCTACATCTCATCAAAACATTCATCTTCTTGACATGTCCATAAAACATTATTTCTTTAGTCTTGCACATGCGTCAACTCAAAATTGACCATGACAAAATAAACACTTAACTAACAAGAAGATTTTAGAAATGGCTTACAGATGAGGCATTATATATTGTGTACTTAGAAACTGACTTGTGAATGAAGAACAAGCAACTTTTGTTCAATAACTTGACACGATATGAAAATTTGCATATGGGTATAACAAAGAATAGAATCCCATATTCTAAATGCCACGACATGTATCAACTATTTTGACAATATCAACATCTACAAAAAGAAAAAATTGTGACAATTTGCATGCTATTCTAAAAAATGTTGAAATTGGTATATAAGAAATAAGCCAAAAAAGTGCATGCAGAAAGAACTATGTATGGTGTCTAAAGTGTAACTAAAGGCACAAAGATGTGTATACCATTAAGTACCATGTGACTGACAGTCCCAACTGGTGCTGAGAGGGGAGGGGTGAATCAACACCCACTAAAACTTAAAAGTCAATCTGATATAATATAACCAAAACTGTAAGCAAAACAGATTCTATCACAGAAATAGCTATCACAAAGTTAAAGCAATAGACAACACCAGATATATCACGTAGAAACCCAAATCGGGAGATAACCACAGCGTGAGGAGACCTCACAAATTTTGCACTCTTCTGAAGTGCATCCTGTTAGGAGCCTTCCCTGTTAAAGGATTACAAATGCATTGTTAGATGCGACCCGGTTAAGAGATTTAAGAAATAAGGCCTATTAAAGCCTACCTTGTTAGAGGACTTAAAACATCTACACAGATATCACCTGATTAAGGGATTTAATACAAGGGACTTGTATATGTCCAACCAAATACTGGGATTTTGCTATTGCAATTGTTAGAGAGAAATAGAGGGTTTGATCTTCTTGAGATGGTTTTATTGAGCCTGATAAGATCGCTGCATTTATCAACTGAGAGTTATCACTAGGCACCACAGGTATGCTCTCCATAGATTGTCGTGCTTCCTTGCACACTCTTCTCTTCTTCTTTTCACCTTTTTCGTAGCTTCTCTCAGCGTACAGGTTCACTCTTTTTCTTCTTGGCAAAATGAAGGCAAAAGATATTCTTCATAGGCCAAAGAACGAATAGTCTTCTTGCTGTTAGCCGTAAAGTTGTGTTACCATCAAATGTTAGCTGCCGACGGAGGTAAAGTTGTGTTACCGTCGCATGTTAGTTGCCGACAGTTGAGAAGGGTGACAACGTTTGGTTGCACCGCTTCGGATTGTATATGAATACTGTACTTGTTCATTAGAAGCATCACTGTTATTGTAACCTTTGGGAATGATTAATGAAAGCTTGATGTTATTTGGTTTAATTCTATCTCTGCATAATGTCTGTGTATCTGTAAATGAGTACCTAGTAGGTAAAACATCTGGCGCCGTTGCCTAGACGTACTCGGGAAGAGAAGGGAGGAAAGGATTTATGCTCAATGTTTTAAATAAAGATAGAAATAAAAAGGCACGAGATGACGAAGGCGAGGCCGCACAGAAGGCTTTGATCTCCGCACAGCAACGTGAACGTCGGTATAGGCTGAGGCAACTTGCCAAGGACCAGCTTGCCAGAGGGTTGCTCGAAGGGAACCTCGGAAGTGGTACAGAAGGTGCAGAGGCCGACGGGGAAGAGTTCACTTCGCCGGAGCATTGAAGAGTGTGGAGTAGGGAGGAACTACTCGAGGAAGCACGATTGAGAAAGGGTTTACTTTAGGAAGAGCAAGACCAGTTTGAAGATTTAACCCATACACTAGGTGCGGAGGACCGAGACCACGAAGGGAACCATACAGTCAAAGGTGATAGTACTGCCGGAGGTGCCAATGACAGTACGGCCGAAGGCGCTGTGAACGCACAGGCGAACCCTCCGTTGGAACCAAGGACTCCACACAGTACAGTCCCACCAATCACACAACTACCGCAAGGGCAAGTGCCACCTGTGAACACTACACACAATACTCAAGGAGGAGGTGGTGTCGGAGTACCGAATCCCCTGCGGAGGCAACAACCTACCATGGCTGCGAGTAAGCAGAAACTACCCAAGTTCACAAGCCAAGCGAAGGAGGATCCTGTTCGGCATTGCCGGACCTGTGAGACTACATGGGCTGCCAATGGAGTAACCGACTAGGACGAATGGATCCGCCAATTCCCCGCGACATTGAGGGAAGGAGCCATCGATTGGTACTCGGATGTAGACAAATCAGGCCTGACGACATGGAATGATGTGAAAAAGGCCTTCCAGACGGAATTTCAGTTGTTAAGGGACGACAATGAGATTCTGGCGGAGATTTACAATACAAAGCAGACAAAGAGCAAGTCTGTCCGTGCCTATGGGTGGCGACTAAAGGAACTCATCAGGAAAATGGAGTCAGCCCCAGCAGACGAACTCAAGAAGAGGTGGTTCGTGGAGGGACTAAAAGCTTCCCTTCGAAAGAAAATGAAAATTGTCCCACCCACGTCATACAGTAACGCGTATAACCATGTAATGGACTTGGAGAGTGAGTGTAAGACCTCCAGAAAGACTAAGTCTTCGAATGATGAATCGGAGGCAGAAAGCAACGAGGTCGAATCCAGTAAGAAAGTGTTGGCCCTACAAAAAGATCTGGTGAGGATGATGAAAGAACTGAAGGCCACCAAGGGAGGCTCGAGCAAAGCAGCGGAAGACACCGTGTGGTGCATAGACTGCAAAGAAGCAGGCCACACGAAAGGTTCTTGTCCCAAGAAAGCCTTTTGCGACATCTGCCAAGTTGCGGGACATTCCACTAAAGAATGTCCCTACAACCTGAGGGCGAGAAATCAACAAGTGCTCTTCACCCAGGAGCAACCCTCCACGTCCGGGACCGGCGGTCAACAAAATGCTGCATCATCCAGCGGCTACAAAAACAACTAACGGGCAGGTCGAGGCAATGATGAGAACAAGCCGCGGGTCCAGTATGACACGAAGGGGAGGCCCATGATACAGTGCAGAAGTTGTAACCAATGGGGACATTATGCCCATGACTGTCAGAATGATTCTACCACTCCACTAAAATTGTGTCGGTGGTGCGGACCGGGGGACCACGAGGATGCTAGTTGTCCGAAGCTCGGCTGCAACATCCTAGACATGGAACGAGGGGGCATGGAGAAGGTCCTGACAATCACACGCAGGCAAATGAAGAAGGCCACATATCCTCACCCTCCGACGGAAAAACAAAGGATGCTCGAGGCGAAGGTCAAGATCGCGAAGGGTATGGAGGACCGAAGGGACTCCACAGACGCCGGCACTTCTACTCGAACAATGGCCGAACAAAATATTTAAGGCAGATGATGCAAATCGAGGTACCCGTAAAGGTCAAGGACCTACTGGAAACTATGCTGCACTTGAAAACGGGCCTATTCCTAGGCCAAAACATTCCAGCAAGCACGGTTGAACGGACGGAGGTTCCCGACGGCTCCGCTGCCGACCCCATGATGTTATCAATAAATAATGGATGGAACTCCGCAGTGGTGGAGATGGGTATCTTGGGTACCATCCTCACAAACACGATCGTAGACGGTGGATCCGGGGTGAACGGTCTACCGGAGGAAACCTGGAAAAGCTTGGGAAAACCAACACTGTGGCCGCCGACCTTCAACCTACTAGGGGCTGACCACAACGGCATCAAGCCCCTTGGAACTTTGATGGTACAACAGGTAACCATCGGGACCCAACCATTCATCCTTGACTTCGTAGTAATTCCCCTGAAGCAGAAGGGGTATGACGCCATCCTAGGGAGGGGGTGGTTGGTGACTGCCAGAGCCAACCATAACTAGAAAAAGAACATCCTGTCATTTGAGAAAGGGGGAAGGAAGTTTGTAATAGACCTCACAATGCAGATGGTTGGAGAAGAAATGGCATCCTCCTCCGATTCAGAATCAGATGACGGAGTAGACGGAGGGGAAGAAACCATGGAGCCCAATGCCGAAGGGATACTGAAAGTGGAGGTGATACAAATTCGATGGACGGTCTATTCCACTGGCAGATGGGCGATTATGAATTATTTCCGCCGTCCTGCAACATACAGAAGATTGAGGAAGCCCAGAGTGAGTTCGCTCTAGAATATACAGTATACCGAGAAGGGGAAGTCCGCATGAAAGAGAGCCCTGCACATGAGTTTCGGAAGGAGGAACCCATCTGGTACAAAGAAGAAAAGTTGAAAAAAATAAACCTCGGGGATGAGAGAAATCTAAAAACCATCGCCACGGGAGACGACTGGAATCCTGTGTGGAAGCCTTCAAACTCTTGATTCTCCTTATTATGTACGGGAAGGAGACCGTGGTCCCTGTAGAATTTATGGTTCCAAGCTTTTGGATCGCCATTGAAAATGGACTCGGCCACAGGGAAAGCTTGAGGGAACAGTTGCACAATGAGATTAAGCGAGGAACATTTCGGGAAGCCGGCTACGATGGGGCTGTCAAGCTGTTGACTCTCGACGAACAGATACATGACGCCAGCAATGGGACCAAATTAAAATCTCCCCCGGAGAGGATGGACCCAAGAGGAGGGATAGAGCAACCGAGAGGATGGAAAATGACTCGAGCGGTCAGGCAGGCGACCCGAGAGCCGTCCGTACGGGCGACCAGAGAAGCCTCCAGATAGGAAGTTGAAAAATACCCATATGGCTATGCATGACCGTACGGTGGGAAAAAAAAGAAAAAGAAAAGAAAAACACACCGTACGGCCAATGTCCATATGGTGGAGGGAAAAAAAAAAGAAAAGTAAAAAATTTTTAAAAAAAAAGAGAAAAAGAAAAAAAAAAGCTAACTAGAATGCGACCGTACGGTAAGTGATAATCGTAAAAAGAGGCACCCCATGGCAACAGAAACGAAAAGCACCGCACGATCGTACCCGTACGGCAAAAGCACAGAAGACCAAGTCTCCGTACGGTAATGTGACCGTACAGCATTAGGCCACCGTACGGCAAAAGTCCATGTCACAACTTGCTAACCGTACGGCAACAATAATATAAACGTCATGTGCAAATACCCACCCTATGGTGAAGGGCAAGGGGAATTTGGCTTTTCCATACGGTGAAGGGAAGCCACCACAGCAAATAAAAGGCCACGTCCGTACGGCTACGGAAACAGCGATTGGACACATGCAAGGAGGAAGGACTCGTCGTATAGTGATAGGAGAAGGAAGCATCATACGACAGCATAGCATATAAACCCATACGGCTGACCACCGTACAACGAGGAAGGAAGGGGAACATGCACCGTACGGAAAAGTCTGGGATCTTGCCGCACAGTGAGAAGAGAAACGTTATTGTACGATGTCGGGCAAGGACTGGCAGCAGCGAGAAGGTTCTAAAAAAAAAAAAAATGACAACAAATACAAACAGCTCACAGTGAATAACATATGGTACTGAAGGGAAGGGAATGAGCAGGTAGTAAGGAAAACATAAGCGGTTTGCAGAAAAGAGCATGGGATCAAATGAAAATCACAAAAATGGTGTGTTTCATAGACTTTGAAGGTGCTAAATTGGTTTGCCCCAGGACCTCGCGGGGGCACTGCCCCTCGACCTCGCTGGGGGCGTTGCCCCCTAAGCCCCCATCGTCCTTTTGAGGAACACCACAATTGTGAGTTGGGGCATCGGGATGGCATGTGGGAATTATTGAGTTCAGTTATCAGCCTTTGGAAAGTGTGACCAATTGGTGAGACCCGGAGCTACTGCAGGCATGGAGTGTCTGCATGCTAGAAGTGGAGAGAGCATTGGAGCAAGCCTTTCGAGAGGGGTACTATGTTTTGAGGCACTCAGAGGAGTAGGTGTTGGCGAGACGTGAGGCTATCGTGGTGGATGCATAGAGAGCTCAGGAGGAGCTGACCACCCGGTTGGAGGCAGTAGAGCAACACTTGGCTCAGCTTACCCAGGAGTGAAGGCGGCACAGGTGCCTAACGAGGTTAGATTGGCTCGGAAGACAGTCTTGTTTGAACAAGAGTTAGCGGAGGCTACAGCTGAAAAGTATGTTTTGGAGACAAGTTTGGTGCAGGCATGGGAGGAATGTGATGTGACAGAGAAAGAACAACGATGCCCCCTACCCCTTCTTCTTAGTATTTTCTTATTTTATATAGTGTATTTCATCTCCTTTTTGTTGAGAGTCGCCGGAGATGACTTTCTTTTTTGGGGAGGATGATGTTAGCCGTAAAGTTGTGTTACCATCGGATGTTAGTTGCCGACGGAGGTAAAGTTGTGTTACCATCGGATGTTAGTTGCCGACAGTTGAGAAGGGTGACGACATTTGGTTGCACCACTTCGGATTGTATATGAATACTGTACTTGTTCATTAGAAGCATCACTGTTATTGTAACCTTTGGGAATGATTAATGAAAGCTTGATGTTATTTGGTCTAATTCTATCTCTGCATAATGTCTATGTATCTGTAAACGAGTACCTAGTAGGTAAAACACTTGCCCTTTCCACTTTTTGCATGCGCGACTTCCACAAAGATCTTCTTCGGATCAATCATCCAGTTGAGTCTCAATTCATTGCGGAAACATCATATGCATGCCATGTGCTTTTTCCGTTTTATAAAGGAAAAGACAGATACGTGCCGCATACTTTCCTTTACATGAGTTTTCGCCATGTTTTAATGCCTTAATTGCCGGCATTAAATCCTTCAATT
The DNA here is from genome assembly GCA_027943335.1 of Chamaecyparis obtusa. Classification (NCBI taxonomy): domain Eukaryota; kingdom Viridiplantae; phylum Streptophyta; class Pinopsida; order Cupressales; family Cupressaceae; genus Chamaecyparis; species Chamaecyparis obtusa. The sequence goes on along the minus strand of BSBK01002309.1, from coordinate 112,234 downwards.
TTACCTTGCTCCAATCTTCTTTATAACACAGTCTTCCAGATTTTGTGCAACAAAACTCAGTCGAAGACTCACATAAGTGTTGGTCAACTGTGACTTACACCAGTTCATCAGTCTCGATGATATCTCACTAATCAGAGATGATCGGTTTTTATCCTTAAGTAGTGTACATGACAATGCCATCACCTGTCACTCCCCCTTTCTCTGTCTATACCAATTAGAGTCCTTGGTTCTAGTTATATACATTATCGATCACAATTTTGGATGCTCTAGTTACCCACCTTGGTTACCAATTGCTCCGATGATCGGTTAGAAGTTTATGTTAGCAAATTTAAGTTGTCATTAGTGAAGATAAATGCAAACACCATTCCCACTGGTATAAGGTACACCGATAGATCACTCATTTTACTTTATATGCACCGGTAGACTAAAACAGAGTATATGCACCCGCAGACTAAACAGAGGAGATGCACCGGTAGACCGAACAGAGTACATAGTATCGGTCTTACAGTGCATACAAGGGATAAACCGGGTATGATATTGATACTGGTCAACAGCACGTCAATCCGCACCAATGTATGCGAAGCTATTTAAATTAAAACCGGAATATGCGGAGCATCCACCGTTTAGAACTGGAGTTAGCTTTTTAACAGGAGTTAGTTTTATTTCTACGCGGATGTGTCAAGGTAAACTCAAAATCATCTCGCAAAGCTTTTTGCTGCATGATTTATCATTGAGTTTACAGCCTGGCGGTTATGTGAGTTAGGTTTTAATAAGATTAATTTCTTATATATACAGACTATAGGACACGAAAACAATGTTGTTGAATATATAGAGCAGGAGAGAGATATCTTCTGAGTGAAGAGCTACGGTCACAGATGTGAAAGGTAGAAAGGATCAACAACCAAGAAGAACAGGAAGATCAACAAGTATGATCTAATCAGACAAAGAGTGTCAATTAAGATCATTGCTTTTATACTATGAAAGCATATTCAAATCCCTCTACCAGGGTGAACCCTAACAAGTTCTTTGTATAAATCCTTTAACTGGGTAGCATCTTGATTGATGTTGAAAGTCATTTAACAAGGCGGCTCCTAACAGAGACAAGATCTTAACCGGTCTTCTACCAAATCCCTTTACTGGGTAGCACTCTTGCAAGTGCTTTGTAAGCTCCTAACAAAGCGTCTTTATTACTACAGTAGTGGAGTTGTGAGCTCTGTCTCACCGTGTTTTTTTCCTTCTAACCGAGGGTTTCCGCGTACATATGATGTGTTGATCTGAATATTTCTATTTCTGTTTGTGAATGCTTATTTACATTCTATTTATCTTGCAAGAATCTGTAAACAAGTTTTAATTGGAAATAGAAATAGCATTAACTGATTCACCCCCCCCTCTCAGTAACCGGTTAGGAATAAAAGTTTATTGGTCACAGTAACAGTACTCCTTTTTGCTCAATATGGGTTAGAGGTCTCCTAACCAGTTTCTCTTGTACACTACAGTTGTGTACTAACCTATTATTATCAATTGTTCTTTTTGTTCTTGATCGAACAATGTTTGCATCCCTAGACATCAATGACAACACCTCTTTGCCAGGTACCAATTACATCCTTACCGGTTACTGCCAACAACCTCCCCCTTTGGCATTGATGGAAAAACACGTCTTACCAGTTCACATCCTTACCGGTCATAATCTCCCCCTTTGACAATAATGCCAAAGGCTAGTCAAGTGACTATCTTTTTTTTTGAAATCTGCTCCCCCTTCGAGTAGCAGTTCTCTGTCACCAATCATATTAAGATGAGGTTGAGTCCTCTGTTGAAGCTCAATGGATTGATGAGTCTAAGTCCTTTTACTGAAGGTCAAGAAGGGGCACTACCCCTAATTTACCACTGAGATACTCAAACGTACTCTTTGGTAAAGGCTTTGTGAATATGTTAGCAACATGTTCTTTTGTGGGAACATATTCCAATTTCACTTCTTTATTTTGCACCTGCTCTCTCAAATAGTGATACTTTATAGCAATGTGCTTTGTTTTTGAGTGCATGACAGGATTATTACATATATTTATTGCACTTGTGTTGTCATAGTTTATTGCAATCAGTTCAGGTACCTATTCTTGGATTCCTTCCAAAATCTGTTTTATCCAGATCACCTATGTGCAATTAATTGCTGTAGCAACATATTCAGCTTCTGTTGTGGACTGTGAAATGCAGTTCTGCTTCTTACTTGTCCATGACACAATCCTTTCTCCTAGAAAGAATGCACCTCCACTTGTGCTCTTTCTATCATCAATGTTACCAGCCCAATCTGCATCAGTGAACACTTTTATCTCGAAACCTCCGTTGTGAGGAAACCATAGACCATATTCCTCAGTACCCTTTAAGTATCTAAAGATTCTCTTCACTGCTATTAAATGTGCCTCTTTTGGGTTAGCAGAAAATCTGACTACAATGCCTATTGCATGTGCAATATTAGGTCTTCTATGTACAGCATACTGTAACTTGCCAATCATTGACCAATACAATGTCTCATTAACTTTTTTAGCATCACCCTCCTTTGATAACTTGCAATTAGTTATCATTGGTGTGCCAACTGGTCTGGATTCTTCTAGCCCAAATGATTTAAGAATTTCCTTAACATATTTGGACTAAAAAATAAAAATACTTTTAGATGATGAACCTGCAAAACAATGAAGAATTTTATAGCTCCAATCATGAACATTTCAAATTCTTTCTTCATCTCCTCAGCAAAGTCTTTCCTCATCTTGTCATCTCCTCCAAAGATGATATCATCCACAAATATTTCAGCAATCAGGTTTCCTTCTTTACCAGTGTTGAGATACATATTGTTGTTATCTCATGTTCTTGTGAATCCTATGGTCAGGAGGTATGAATGTAACCTTCCTACCAAGCACTTGGGGCTTGTTTTCGCTAATAGAGTGCCTTCTTCAATTTACAAACCATACCATTTTTCTCTGTGGATGGGAAGCTTTTCGGTTATTCTATGTACACTTCCTCCTCAAATATACCATTCAAAAATGCAAACTTTACATCCATCTGGTATACTTTGAACCTTTTATGAGTAGCATAATCAAGTAGAATTCTTACTCCTAGTCTTGCCAAAGGTGCAAAGGTTTCTCCATAATCTAGTCCTGCCTCCTATGCAAATCCTTTGTAGACTAGCCTTGCCTTGTTCCTTACCACCTTTCCTTCTTCATTTAGCTTGTTTCTATACACCCACTTGGTCCCTATGACATTCTTGTCATGTGGTCTGGGAACAAGAGTTCATGTTTCATTCTTTTCAATTTTCTCAAGCTTATCTTCCATCACCTTGACCTAGTTATCATCCTCCAGAGCTTCTCTGGTAGTTTTGGGCTCTATACTAGAAAAGTAAGTAGATACTTTCTCTAGCCTTTCTCCTAGTCAAAATATTAGCATGTTTGTCACCAATAATGTTATCAGTGGAGTGATAAGTCACATACCTTGGCAAAACCGGTCGGTGGTCCCGGTCTTCATTTTCTAGTTGAGCAACATCTCCAGCGAGATCATGAACAATTTCCTGTTCATCTTCCTCAAACGGTCTTATGTTTTGATCCCTTGCTGGCTCAGGTACATTACCTTGTTCCAAGGGTCTGTTTACTTGTTCTTCTTCATTAGCAGCAATCATTCCACTGAATTCCAAATGATTATTAACATCATGATCCTTGTGAATGTCCGATTCATCATGACTGTTCTTTTCCCTTGGTTATGAATATTCATCTATCTTAACACTGATACTTTCCACTATTTTTCCTGTCCTCTTATTCAGACACTAGTAGGCTTTACTTTTGGTAGAGTAACCCAAAAATATGCTTACATCACTCTTTGGCTCAAACTTGCTAGAGTACGTCTCTTTTGATATAACAGCTGCTACCAAAAACTCTGAAATAGCTTACACTTGGGGTATAACCAAACCTCAACTCGTATGGAGTCTTACCAGTCCCTTTCTTGACTTGAACCCGGTTCAGTGTATACACAGCCGTGTGTTGTGAGGTTTTCACACCATCGCCCCAAAGAATTTGGGGACCCCCAATTCTCGAACAAACATTGGCATTTTAATTGGATCCTGACATTCTGGATACCTTGGCGATTTTTGAACTTTGATCAATTATTTTTTAAAATTATTGAAGGCTTTCATTTTCAAATTTAATTGTGATTTGGTTTTTTTAGAGAAATCTTGCAAATTTTGGGTGTTGAGATGGATCAAATAAATGGATTTAATGGCCTAAATTAAAAGTAAAATCTTGGCAAATAAATTTCTAAAATATGGTCACTAGTTCGAAAATTTTGAAAATTTGAAACTAAATTGGACCAAAGCTTTGGCAAATAAATCAAAAATCTGGGCAATATATTTTAAAAATCTGCTTTGAAATAAAAATCTGGGCTTTTGGTTCGAAAATCAGGCCTTTAAACTATAAAATCTAGGTGCTTCTAATTCATAATTTGCATTGAAACATCAAATGAAGGCATTAATTTTGAAATTCAGGTCCTCTAGTTTGGCGTGTGGCTTTGAAAATAGAAATTCGGGCCCCTTTTATATGGCGTGGTCCATTTAATTCAAAAGGGCTGGTCTTATATAAGATTTTAATGTGGCTTTAGTTATAAAATTTAATACAAAACATATTTATTTTTTTTCTAACAAAGTCGTCCCCTCCTTTTATTGGAATTTAATTGCAAGTTTTGTGTTTCTTTAGGCAGGTCGGCCCTTATATTGGAGCCCCAAGTGGATATAAAGGAGCACTCCTTCCCTCCTCTCCTCACCATTCATCTCCCATCTCTTCAAAGAAGATTGAAGGGCAGCGAACTTAGCATCAAGGAGCAGTGAATTTGTTTGGCAAAGGCAGCGAACCTGTGATTGGAAGTACTGCGAGTTTGAAGAGGGCAGACTAGTTCCATAATTTGGAAGGGGACTTGCGATTTTGAGTGCAAGGGCAGCGACTTTGGTAGCAGATCTGCCCTAGGATCCCAAAGAGACCTGTGACGGGCATTGAGATGACAGCGACATTGTATAAAGCACTTGCTATTGGAGGGCTTGCAAGTTTGTTAGGAGGAGCAGACTTTAACAGCAAGGAGACCTGAGACAACCGTATAGCAGGGCCTGCTATTTGATAGTGAAGGAGGAGCAAAATTGTTTGAAGAGGCTTGCGACTTTGTATAGAGGAGGCAGCAACCCTGATTTATGAGGCAGGCCAGCGAAAATATTAAGAGGACTAGCGAATTTGAGGGAGGGGCAGCGAAAACTGTCTAGAGATGCCCAGGCTGCATTTGAAAGAGGCCTGCTATTTGATACAAGAAGACCACAGATTGGAAAAGCCTGCTATTTAGAGAGGCTATGAATTGAAAATGAGTGTGCAATTTGATAAAGGGAAACCACAGTTTGTGCCCAGGCCTGCCTATTTGAGGAACAGAATTTGCAAAAGTTGGTGAGTGGCCTATGCTCTTGGTTGTTATCTTTCTTCTTTGATGTTGATTGTTTAGTGTAGGAGACAAGCTTCATGATTGAGGGTGAAGGCTGGTCTAAAAGACAGATTTTCTCCTTTTTCTTGCTTGGTACATTTCCCTATTTTCTTGCTTGCATCATCCATCCATCACTTCATCATCTCATTAGGGCTTGAAGTTGGGAGATATAAGTGTAGTTTCCGTTTAGGATTTGGAGAAAGGAGATCTAAGTGGTAGTCCCACCCCTAGGAAAGAAGTTGGGAGATATAAGTGTAGTCCATCTCATACATAACGAAGAGGTAGAAATAAGTGGTAGTCCATCCCTTAGCAAAGAGGCAGAGATAAGTGTAGTGTGATAGGAATTGGCGAGGCAGAAATATGTTTGATCATCCCTAGGTGAAGGGGCAGAGATAAGTGTAGTGTGATAGGAATTGGCGAGGCAGAAATATGTTTGATCATCCCTAGGCGAAGGGGCAAAGATAAGTGTAGTCCCACCTCACTGTAGAAAGAAGGGGCAGAAATAAGTGTTTAGGATGGCGGATGCTAGTGCAAGCAAGAACCCAAAAGGAATTAATACCCAAAGAGACAAGGAAGACATGACGCCCAAGACCACCTTCTTCTCAAAATTGAAGCGAGTCGGTGACACCAACGTCGGCACCATGGATATGATACAATTGAGAGATAGGTTGAAAGGAGGCCAGTCCTTTATGGCAAAGAAGATCAGTAAGTGTGGAATTGTACAAGGAAGTGTTCAATATACCCCAACAGAAGGGCATAATAGCGGCCAGGTTCTTTCAAAACAGTCAGGATACCTACCTCGCTCTACTAAAGCAGAATTGGTTGCACGAAGGCAAGAAGGGAGTCAGCAAGTCATCAAAGCTCACCAAGTCAGATTTCAAATCAGAGTATGGCGATCTTATTGTGCTTCTCAACCGAGTCATGGGCTCCGCTCAAGGTACACAGTTTGATCCTTGGATGTATTATTTTATTGAAGGAATTGAGAATGGTAAATAAAGTTTGATTGGGCTAGGATCATTAGCGTGAATTTAGAGTTGCAACTTAGGATAGTGCAAAATCGGAAGCAATTCTACATGGGGTCCTACCTCTTCTATTTGAATGGAAGGTTGTTAGTGATGCTTTGCTAGTCGAACCAAATCCAATTTTGGGGAGATGCACTGCACCACTATGGTTGAGACAGATGCTGGTGCCAAGGGGCGAGGTTGTGGCAGTCCGAACAGTTGAAGACATTCAAGGGTTAGCCAAAGAGGAAAACATTAGTGAGGAGGCAGGTTTCATTGAAAATTGGAAGAGATTTGAAGATATTTGAGGCTAGGCAAGGCTTGGCTATTCGTGCAAGCTAGTTTGGTTAGATTTGAAGAGGTATGGCCGAGGCAGGTGCCCCCAGAACCCAAGAGTATTGAAGTAGAGGGGAATGCATGCAAACCAAATTCAAGTGGGAAGGTTAGAGAGGCCATGAAGGTTAAAGGAAGGCAAGGATAATGAAAGAGGAAAGCGAGACGAAAGGTTGAAAGAGGTCTAGTTCAATTTCAAGGCGGTGGCTAAGAGCAAGGCTCTCAAATTGCAAGAAAGTTCACATCCGGGCAAGCCACCAGGGCCAAGGCAAGATTACCCCAAGTGCATAGGGACCTCACCCTTTCAAGGTCAGGACATCAGGTACAAGCAAGTTCAAGTGGTGATAAGAAAGTTTCTAAGGACGAGCTCAAGCATCCAAGGCTTCACCTCATCTCAAGGATTAAATAGATTTATAAGATAAGGTTGATGAGCTGGCAATTTCATGTGCATGCAATCAAATCATGCCAAATGTCCTATGTTCTCATTGGTTGACAGATTATTGTAATTTTCTCATTGGCCCACAAAGTTGGTGCCCTCATGTAATTGGTTGAAAGATGGTAACCCTAATTAGGGTTTGTAAGGTTTAATCTTGGCCCTTGATTTTGCCCCTTAATCTTGGCCACTCATTGTAATTTTGAGCCTCTATATAAGGCCATTTGTTCTCATTTGTAAAAGGGGTTATGTTGGAGAATTGTTGCCAAAATACTATCAAAATTGTTCTCTATTCATTGTTGTGGTTTGCATGGTGGATATACATGATCATTTTGGTGTATTGCATGTTTCTTCTCATCTCTCAAATTGAAGTAGGATTTCATTTCATGTTGTTAGAGTAGAAGTAGATGGCTAGTTGTATGGTGATATTGGTAAATGTTTGATAGGGATCTATATACTAGGCCACTAGCATCTTAGCAGCTTGTTAAGAAGCCTTGTGTGGTAATCTAGTCTCATTCCCCTTGAATCATTGTATCTATGGAGGCAGCGCCGCTGCCAAGCTTTCATTAGGTTGATCCCCGTCCATTTGCCAATCTTTCCATTCTATAGGAGTAGTAGTGAAGCAAGAAGTGGTTTAGTAGTTAAAGTTTGAAGAGCAAAGTTGGAAGTGATATAAATTTGAGTACACATTGCAAAGCTAGATCCTATCATCATCATAGCAAGAGTTTGATATCCTCTAAAGAACAACGTAAGCCCGCCTAAGTGATTACCAGCAAATCACATTAATATAACTGAGTTAGTATCCACAGGTGTAAGGAACCTTGGAGTTGTCTCATGTTCTTCATAAGTATATACTTTTCAAGAGAGGGTTGAGTGTTTGGTATGCTATATCAAGTGTTCAATTGCTATATGTTATGTAGTGGTACAAAACTGACATCAACACGGTGCTGATTACTTCTCTCCAAAAGTGATGGGGAAAATCCTTTTAAATCATCAGAGTTCTAGCACAGTCTATCAGAGTCTTGTTTCTTCTTTCAACGACTCCATTTTGTTGCGGGGTTCTCGGTGCGACATCTGCCTTTTTATCCCCTGTTCCTCACAGTAGTGAGTGAACTCTATAGAGGTGTACTCACCTCCTCTACCTGACCTCAAACATTTCAAGCTTTTATCGGTCTCCTTGTCCACTCGGACCTTATAGATTTTGAACATGTGAAAGACCTCTAATTTTTCTTTAAGAAAAGTTTCCACATCATCCTTAAAAAATCATCTACAAAGAGCATAAAATACCTATCCCCATAGTAGCCCTTCGTCCTCATGGGTCCACACAAATCTGTGTGAACAAGATCCAACACTTTTTCAGCAGAAAAAGACTTACTACTGAAGCTTGTACCTATCAGTTTGCGTAACTGACATTCTTTGCACATACCCCTGTCAAGCTTTGTAATATCAGGAAGCCCTTTGACTGACTTCTTGCTTACTTTGACAATACTGTCAAATTTTATGTGGCAGAGCCTTTTGTGCCACAACCAACAATTGTCCTCTTTGGTGATGGGACAAATTTTTTGTCTCCCTTTTTGTCGTAGCAATGATGCAAGCCCCCTCAGTTGAGTTTAGGTAGAACAAGTTCCCTTTACTCTGTCTACCACTGGCAACATAACCTCGTGATTGATTCTTGACAATACAAGAACCTTGCCCCAAACACCAACATGTATCCTTTGTTGTTTAATTGTGCTACACTTATTAGATTGTTCTTAGGTCCTTCCACCAAGTACACATCTTCACATACAGCTTCATTGCTGATTGCTATTGAGCCTTTTCTTCTGATTGCATAGGAAGCATTGTTACCAAAAGTCACTAATCCACCATCATTAAGCTTTAGGCTTATGAACTTGTTCTTGTCACTAGTCATGTGGTGACTGCATCCACTATCAATGATCCAGTCATCACATTGATGAGATCTTGAGATAAGTGTCATTTCACTTATCACTGTGCTTTATTCTTTTATTGCAACAAAGGCAATTTCATCATCTCCTGATTCTTCAGATTCATTGTTTGTGACACCTTCCTCAACAAGGTAGCACTCCTTTCCTTTGTTCTTGAATTGGTTGATCTTTTCTTTATTTTCATTTTCTGGACACCTTGCATCAATGTGTCCTATCTTATTGCAAGAAAAGCACTTGAAAGGAAGCTTTCCTTTGTACTTCCCTTTTCCTCTTGGAAATCTCCTTGAAATGAGTGCTTTAAAATCATCATGTTCTAGTTCTTCTGAGAGTAGATTTTCAATAAAATTACCAGACTTACCGGTAGAACTATTATCGGTATCTCTTCCTTTCTTGGTGGAAGAAATATTCACAAAGGACTTAAAAGCAACATCTAACATGGGTAAGTTGTTATCATAATTGCTTAATTCAAAAGCAATCAACTTACCGATAAGAGAGTCAAGAGTGACTTGAGATGCGCTCACTGATCTAAGCTCTTGTATGGCTAAGATCTTGATAGCATATTGTGGCCTTAGCATCCTCAGTATCTTGCTTACCACATCTTGCTCACTCAATGTTCCACCAGCGCTTTTGATGGAGATCATCACTTCTTTTATTCTATTGTTGTAGTGCTCAATGTCATCTCCTTCGTTCTTCCTCATGTCATCATATTTGCCTCTGAGGCTTTCTACCTTTGCTCTTTGAACATGTGGGTCACCTCCATACACAGTTTGTAGCTTGGCCCACATTTTGCAAGCAGTAGTCAAATGTTCAATCTCTAAATATACTTGGTCGGGTAGCGTACTTGCTATCATATCCATTGCAGTTGTGTTCACTACTGATTTTCTATTGATCAGCTGTCAAGGTACCAGTGGGTTCTATGTAATCATTGAGTACATGAGTCCATTATTGATGTCCGGTGGTTTTCATGTACAGCTTCATTCTGCTACACCATAAGGTGAAGTTTTCCTTAGAAAACTTAGGTCCTTCCTTTCTCATCATCAAATATTTTCCTTGTTGCAATTAAACAGCTTAGAAAAGGTACTTGCTTCTGATACCAATTGACAGTCCCAACCAGTGCTGAGAGGGGAGGGGTGAATTAGCACCCACTAAAACTTAAAAGTCAATCTGATATAAAATAACTATAACTGTAAGCTGTCACAAAATTAAATCAATAGACAACACGAGATATATCAAGTGGAAATCCAAATTGTGAGAAAACCACGGTGTGAGGAGACCTCACAAATTTTGCACTCTTCTAAAGTGCGCCCTGTTAGGAGCCTTCCCTATTAAAGGATTAGAAACGCACTGTTAGATGCGACCTGGTTAAGGGATTTAAAAAATAAAGTCTGTTAAAGCTTGCCTTGTTAGAGGACTTTGAACATCTACACAGATGTCACCCGATTAAGAGATTTAATATAAGGGACCTATAAATGTCAACCCAAATACTGGGATTTTGCTATTGCAATTGTTAGAGAGCAATAGAGGGTTTGATCTTCTTGAGATGGCTTTACAGAGCTTGATAAGATCGTTATGTTTATCAACTAAGAGTCATCACCAGGCACCATAGGTATGCTCTCCACAGATTGTTGTGCTTCCTTGCACACTCTTCTCTTCTTCTTTGTTTCACCTTTTTCGTAGCTTCTCTCAGCGTACAGGTTCACTCTTTTTCTTCTTGGCAGAATGAAGGCAAAAGATATTCTTCTTTCCCTTTCCGCTTTTTGCATGCGTGACTTCCACAAAGATCTCCTTCGGATCCATCATCTAGTTGAGTCTCAGTTCACTGCGGAAACATCATATGCATGCGATGTGTTTTTTCTATTTTATAAAGGAAAAGATAGATGTGTCCCACATACTTTCTTTTACACGAGTTTTCTCCATGTTTTAATGCCTTAATTGTCGGCATTAAATCCTTCAATTTTACCTTGCTCCAATCTTCTTTATAACACAAAGTCTTCTGGATTGTGTGCAACAAAACTCGGTCGAAGAGTCACAGAAGTGTTGGTCAATTGTGACTTACATCGGTTCATCAGTCTCGATGATATCTCACTGGTCAGAGATGATCGATTTTTGTCCTTAGGTAGTGTACAGGACAATGCCATCACCTGTTACTCCCCCTTTCTCTATCTATACCGATTAGAGTCCTTGGTTGCGGCTATATACTTTATCGGTCACAGTTTTGGATGCTCCGATTACCCTCCTTGGTTACCGGTTGCTCTGATGATCGGTTAGAACTTTATCGGTCACAGTAACAATATTCCTTTTTGCTCAATATGTGACACCGGTCTCCTAAACAGTTTCTCTTGTACACTGCAGTTGTGTACTAACTTATTATTGTCAACTGTTACTGTGGTTCCTGATTGCACAATGTTTGCATCCCTAGACATCAATCACAACACCTCTTTAACATGTACCGATTACATCCTTACTGGTTAATGCCAACAGTGACCTGAAATGTAATACATGGGTCACATGGCTAAGAAATGTCTCAATGCAATACATGGGTCACATGGTGTGATGTCCCCATTTCGAAATAGAAATTAATATTTTACAAAATAATAAAAGAAAATTTAATAAATAAAATGATATAATATAATCTATTATTAAAATAATATAATAATATATAAGCATACTAATACATTATTAATATAAAATAATATAATATATTGATCTATGTTCCACGGAGTTTCTGGTACGGGGACGGGGACGTGTTTCCAATACGGGTACGGGTCGAAGCCAAAATTTAGGGGACGGCAACTAAAAACATAGGGGATTTTTATATAGAGAGACAAAATTCATATATGAATATCATAACATTGATAAACCTTTCACCGTAGAGTCATAGACAATGAGACATACATGGAAATTAAAAACTTAGCTATCAAGGATTCAAGATTGAAATGACAATATGATCATGATTCATAATAGTATATCCGAATATCACATACATATAGCAAAAATAAAAAATGCCCAAAGGCTCCAACTATTAATGTATCATGCATGAAATCAAATTATCAAAATGACATAAAGTATCCAACTCCATAATAATCAAAAGCAATAATGTATAATCAAGAAATTATAAAAAACATTTTTTTTTTGCCGTTTTTTAATTAGTGGAAATTCTGGGAAATCGGGGATGGATTTTCGTACCAGTTACGGTTGAGGTACGGCTTTGCCGTCCCCAGTACGGAAATCTATACCGCTGTACCACTTTTTTGGCACAAAAGTTTCGGAGACGGTCCCCTTTTTTGTTTCATTTTGGGACGTCTTTGGGGACGGCCAAAAATAGTACCAGCGTCCCCGTTTCGTACCTAGTACAGGGACGAGGCCAAAAGGTCAGGGGACGCGTCCCCGTGGAACACAAATATTGATGAATCAATATAATAATATTAATAAATTGTTAAGTATAATAAATAATAAATAAGTAATCACACTATAATTATAATCTATTATTATTTATAAAATATTATTCATATAGTAAAATATAAATAGACAAAATAACTTACTATAGTCCAAAAGATATGACTTTTGGAAAAAAAGTTTTAAAAAAACAATTACGGGGGAAAAAGGAAAAGACAAGAAGAAATAATATGGAAAACTTGGGAGAAAATAATATAGGATAAAAGGAAGGAGAAAATATAGGAGAATATGAAGGAGAAAAGATAGGAGAAAAGATAGGAGGAAATGTAGGAAGAACTCAAGGGAGGAAAAAATAATATACGAAAAACAAAGGAGAGTAAAAGATAAAAGGTTTGGGTGAGATATTAAATTATTAATTATGATATATATATGATGAGGACATTTTTCATTTATATAGAAATTAATATATTTACATTTTAATTATTTATGTATGTGGACATTTATATTTTCCTTTATATAAAAATTTATATATATATAATCAAGATACACACATATTTGATGCGAATTCTTTAATAGTTTTAGATTTCTTTTATTGACAAAGTCTAAACTATGATTTGATAATAAACATTTATATGTTCCCTAAAATTGATGATATGGAGACCATAGAGAGAATGAATATTATATTCATTAAGAGATGGATCCCATGTTTGGAGGGGACTAGAGGAAATTGTTATAGTTTCCCTAGTCTCGAGATTGTTATAATCTCACCATAAATGATGATAGGGACTCCATATAAAATGAATCTTATATTCATTAGAGATGGATCCCCATATCTGGAGGGGACTAGAGGAAATTGTTATAGTTTCCCTCGTCTCGAGATTGTTCTAATCTCACGTAGGCAGTATATATACTGATTGTCAATCATATGCATATGCGTAGGCTTGGAATGCATTTATTGCTTCCAAGAGATTGTTACAGGCAAAGCTCTATGGGATGACGTGTCAATAGCCCGGTTTCTTAGAGTGGATCTTGTTGGCATTAAGTGATGATAACCGGTAAGCCTGTCATCGGTACTGGTGTTGTCATTGATTCGCAAAAAGAGCATAGAGATTTGCCATCTCTATAAAGTCTACAGAACCAAACAGATCTATATGAAAGGATGGTTTGGCCGATGATGTAAATATACAAGAATGTTGTGACTACATGCATATATAACTGGTCACTATACACATCCTTAGCCACCAGGCTATGTACACAATAAAGGAAAAGAGGGTTCCAGCATTAGCTGAGGACCGTGCTTCAACCGGTAACCAACCGAGGATGGAGCAACCGGTAAGCCAAGCTAAGAATAGCAAACCGAGGACTGTAGAAACCGGTAAGCCAAGAAAGAGACAGCAACAGGTCAAAGACTCTTACCTGTTTACAGCATGAGGAACTCAACCGATATATTATAAGACTCCGGTATGAACTGAGGAAGTCATAGAAAACTGTCTGTTCCAACCAACTCTTTTTGACCAGAATTTATTGCAGTGAATCCGAGTGACTTTGAGTTATCTTGGTGATCAGTTTGAGGCATAGCTAAAGGATTTAAAGCCGGAATCAGTGGCTTTTTGGGCACGGTTGAAGGATTTAAAACCAACATCAGCGGCTTTAAATCAAAGCGTTATCTCCTGTGAAGGAAAGTTGCGTGGCATGCAACCACTGTTTTCTTCATTAGGCTGATAAAGCAAGGGAATGCATCAAATGTTTCCTTAGATAACTAACACTTCACTACATGATGAATCTGATAAGGATTTGAAGTTAGGTCATGCATGATGAGCACAATTAGGGTTTGAACCCTATATATTCTCCTACCTAAGGCAAATAAAAGTTGTCTTCATTCTGCCGAGAAAAAGAGTGAACCTGTAAGCTGTTGAAGCCGGGGAGAAATAGAAAGAAGTGAAAAAGAAGAACTGTGCAGAGAAGCACAAAAGTAGAGGAGAAGACACCTGCACTGACCGGTGTTACTTCTCAGTTGAGCACGAATAGAGATCTTATCAGACTATGTGTAGTCAAATGTAAAAGGTCATTCACTCTATTGTTTTCTAGCAAACTACAATAGCTAAATCCAAGAATTTGGGTGGACTCTAACAGGTCCCTTGTATCAAATCCCTTAACCGGGTGACATCCTTCAAGGTGTTCAAAGTCCTCTAACCAGGCAGGTCCTAACAAGCCTTATTGTAACAAATCCCTTAACCAGGTCGCATCTAGCAAATGCGTTATTTTCCTCTAATTGGGAAGGCTCCTAACAGGGCGTACTCTAGAAGTGTACAAATTTTGTGAGGTCTCCTCACACCGTGGTTTTCACCCTAATCGGGTTTCCACGTGATAAATCTAGTGTCACTGTGTGGTTGGTTGCTTACTGTTTTTATATGCATGAATTTGTTTTCCTTTTAGTTGTAAGTTAACCTCATCAGATTTGTAGAGTAAAGTTTTAGAGGTGCTGATTCACCCCTCCCCTCTCAACATCGGTTGGGACTATCAATTGGTATCAGAGCCTCGTCTTGTTTTCTTCGTAGCTTAACCACACAAAGAAAAAGTCAAGATGATGAGAAAGGACGACCAAAGTTTTCTAAGGAAAACTTCACTTTGTGGTGTAGCAAAATGAAGCTGTCTATGAAGATCACCGGTGATCAATACTGGAATCATGTTACCGCTGATTACAGTGAGCCCGCTGGCACTCTGACTCCTAACCAACTAAAGATCAAGACCAATCACACAACTGTCATGGACATGATAGCTAGCATGCTACTTGATCATGTTTACGCTGAGATAGAACATCTTGACTCTGCCTACAAGATGTGGGGCAAGCTGCAAATGGTTTATGGAGGAGATCCTAATGTTCAAAGAGCCAAGGTCGAAAGCCTTAGAGGAAAGTACGACGACATGAGGATGAACGAAGGAGAAGGCATTGAGCAGTATAGCAACCGGATCAAAGAGGTGATCAACTCCATCAGATGCGCTGGAGGAAAGCTTAGTGAAGAGGAGGTGGTTAGCAAAATACTGAAAACTCTCAGACCTCAATATGCCATCAAGATCTTTGCCATTCAAGAGTTCAGATCGGTGACCTAAGATCAAGTCACCCTCGACTCCTTAATCGGTAAGCTGGCTGCCTTCGAATTAAGTAATTTTGATAATAGCTTATATGTTCAGGAAGCAGCTTTCAAGTCTTCTGTCAACATCTCTTCTACCAAAAAGGGAAGAGAAACCAGTAATTGCTCTACTGGAAAGACTGGCAACCTTGTTGAGAATCTACTCTCAGAGGAGATGGAGCAAGATGAGTTCGAAGCACTCATTGCTAAAAGATTCCCCAGAGGAAAAAGGAAGTACAAGGGAAAACTCCCCTTGAAATGCTTCTCCTGCAATAAGATAAGACACATTGCTGCAAGATGTCCTGACAATGAATCTAAAGATAAAAGAGACCGGTTCAAGAGCAAAGCAAAGAAGGAATGCTATCTTGCGGAGGAAGGAGTTACAAACAATGAGTCTGAAGACTCAGAGGATCCAGAAATTGCATTTGTTGCAATAAAGGAGGAGAGCCCAGTTGTGAATGAACTTGCACTCATATCCCGATCTCATCAGCATGATGACTGGATAATTGATAGTGGATGCA
This sequence comes from Chamaecyparis obtusa, assembly GCA_027943335.1. NCBI lineage: Eukaryota > Viridiplantae > Streptophyta > Pinopsida > Cupressales > Cupressaceae > Chamaecyparis > Chamaecyparis obtusa. The sequence continues at coordinate 95,986 of BSBK01002309.1, read as the reverse complement.
CTCACCACATGACCGGTGACAAGGACAAGTTCACCAACCTGGAGCTCAATAACAGCGGATCGGTTACCTTTGGAAACAATGCCCCATGTTTCATCAAAGGTAAAGGTACTATTGCTCTCTGCAACAATGTTGTCTGTGAAGATGTGTACTAGGTTGAAGGACTCAAGTACAACTTGATGAGTGTTGCACAGCTGAACAACAAAGGATTCCTACTGGAATTCGGACAAGGTTCCTGTATAGTGAAGAATCAATCCGGGACTCATGTCGCAACCGGTAGACAAAGCAAAGGTAATCTTTTCTATCTTGACTCAATGGAAGGAGCCTATCTCATAGCCTCGGTTAAAGGAGAATCAAGCAAAATTTGTCTTATGACCAAAGAGGACAACTGGTTATGGCACAAGAGGCTCTGCCACATAAACTTTGACAGTATTATCAAAGTAAGCAAAAAGAAAACAGTAAGAGGCTTCCTGAGATTACCAAGCCCATCAAAGGTATCTGCAAAGATTGTTAGTTAGGAAAGCTGACCGGGACATCCTTTAACAGCAAGATCTACTCTGCTAAGAATGTTCTAGACCCAGTGCACACTGACCTGTGTGGACCAATGAGAACAAAGAGCTACCATGGAGACCGGCACTTTATGCTCTTTGTAGACGACTTCTCCAGGATGATGTGGACAGTCTTTCTTAAGGAGAAATCAGAAGCTTTCCACATGTTCAAAATCTACAAAGCTAGAGTGGAAAAAGAAACTGGTAAAAGCTTGAAGTGTCTGAGATCAGACAGAGGAGGTGAATATACCTCTCAAGAGTTCACTCATTACTGTAAGGAGCACGGAATAAAAAGGCAGCTATCTGCACCAATGACTCCTCAGCAAAATGGAGTAGTAGAAAGAAGAAACAGGACATTGATCGATTGTGCTAGAACCCTGCCGATCCAGAAGGATCTGCCTCATCACTTCTGGAGGGAAGCTGTTAGTACCGCTGTCTACACACTCAACCGGATCCAAGTCAAGAAAGGAACCGGTAAGACTCCTTACGAACTATGGTTTAAGCATTCTCCCAGTGTAAGCTACTTCAAAATCTTTGGTAGTAAACATTATATCAAAAGAGATATGTACTCTGGAAAGCTTGATCCTAAGAGTGACGAAGGAACATTCTTGGGCTACTCTACCAAAAATAAGGCCTATCGGTGTCTGAACAAAAGAACAGGCAAGATAGTTGAAAGCATCAATGTAAAAGTTGATGAATCTTCAGAACCAGATAAGAAGACCGGTCATGAGGATCATGACAATCTTGAGGGCCTAAATGAAGGAAATGCCTTTGAGTTCAACGAAGCCATGACAGCAGATGAAGGAGGAGTACACATGGACAGACATCTAGAGCAGAAGATCATTCCTGATCCCAACAGGCCAACGCAGGATGATGAACAAATGGATGCCCAGAACCATGATGAAGATAATGCTCAACCGAAAGAACCTGAACGGGAACAAAGACCAGTTCTTCCAAGGTATGTCACATATCATTCCCCTGACAATATAATTGGTGACAAACATGCAAATATCTTAACCAAGAAAAAGGCTAGAGAGAATATCTACTTACTTTCCTGTGTGGAGCCCAAATCCACCAGAGAAACTCTAGAAGATGACAATTGGGTCAAGGCCATGGAGGAAGAAATTGAGCAGATTGAAAAGAACGAAACATGGGAACTTGTGCCAAGACCTAAGGACAAAAATGTCATAGGAACCAAGTGGGTCTTCAGGAACAAGTTGAATGATGGAAAAGTAATAAGAAATAAGGAAAGATTGGTCTGCAAAGGATATGCCCAGGAAGTTGGACTGGACTATGAAGAAACCTTTGCACCAGTAGCAAGACTGGAAGCAGTAAGAATTTTACTCGCCTATGCTGCTCACAAGGGATTCAAAGTTTATTAGATGGATGTTAAGTCCGCATTCCTAAATGGAATAATGGAGGAAGAAGTCTACATTGAACAACCGGAAGGCTTCACATCTGCACATAAGGATGGAATGGTCTGTAAATAGAAGAAAGCTCTTTATGGGCTTAAGCAAGCTCCAAGGGCTTGGTATGAGAGGTTGCACTCATACCTTCTAACCATAGGATTCACAAGAACCGGGGACAACAGTAATATGTATCTCAAGACCGGAGAAGATGGAAATCTAATTGCTGAGATCTTCGTGGATGATATCATCTCTAGAGGCAATGACAGGATGAGCAAAGCCTTTGCTGAAGAGATGAAGAAAGAATTTGAGATGTCTATGATAGGCGCAATAAAATTCTTCATTGGACCACAGGTCCATTAGCTGAAAGAAGGAATTTTTATTTCTCAGTCCAAATATATCAAAGAAATTCTTAAGACCTTTGGACTTGATGATCCCAAACCCATTGGAACCCCAATGATAACTAGCCTCAAGTTATCAAAGGAGGATGATGCCAAAGAAGTTCATGAAACAATGTATCGGTCCATGATAGGTAAACTACAGTATGCCGTTCACAGTAGACCAGACATTGCTCATGCTGTTGGCATAGTGGCAAGATTCTCTGCAAATCCAAAAGAGACACATCTAATAGCAGTAAAGAGAATATTCAGTTATCTAAGAGAAATTGAGGATTATGGTTTATGGTTTCCTCACAAGGGAGGATTTGAAATAAAAGTATACACTGATGCAAATTGGGCAAGAAACATTGATGACAAAAAGAGCACAAGTGGTAGTGCATTCTTTCTCGGTGGAAGAATTGTTTCTTGGACAAGCAAAAAACAGAACTCCATATCCCAATCTACTGCAGAAGCTGAATATGTTGCTGCTATAATCAATTGCACACAGGTGATCTGGATAAAACAACTATTAGAAGGAATTAAAGAACGGGTACCTGAACCAATAGCTATCTATTGTGATAGCACCAGTGCAATCAACATATCCAAGAACCCTGTCATGCACTCCAAGACAAAGCACATTGCTATCAAGTATCATTACTTGAGAGAGCTTGTACAAGACAAGGAGGTGAGATTAGAGTATGTTCCCACCAAGGAACAAATTGCAGATATCTTCACTAAGTCTTTACCAAAGAGTACTTTCGAGTATCTTAGAGGTAAACTAGGGGTAATACACCTTTATGATCTTCAATAAACCTGAAAAGGTGGTCATCAGTTCATTGTGCTTCAACAGAGGGTTACACCTCATCTTTTCTCGACTGATGAAGAAGGAATGTTGCTCATAGGGGGAGCAAATTAGACAAAGGTAGTCTCTCTGACTAAGCCTTTGGCATCCTTGTCAAAAAGGGGGAGAATTTAGCAAACACCGGAGGACTATAGCATTTGCAGATGTACAGAGATATAAGAACAGTAAGGTGATTGCCCATCATAGTTTTGCCATCAATGCCAAAGGGGGAGATTGTTGACATTAAGTGATGATAACCGGTAAGCTTGTCATCTATACCGGTGTTGTCATTGATTGGCAAAAAGAGCATAGAGATTTGTCATCTCTATAAAGTCCACAAAACCAAATAAATCTATATGAAAGAAGGATGGTTTGGCCGATGATGTAAATATACAAGAATGTTGTGACTACATGCATATACCATTGGTCACTATACACATCCTTAGCCACCAGGCTATGTACACAATAAAGGAAAAGAGGGTTCCAGCATTAGCTAAGGACCGTGCTGCAACCGGTAACCAACCGAGGATGGAGCAACTGGTAAGCCAAGCTAAAAATAGCAAATCGAGGACTGTAGAAACTGGTAAGCCAAGAAAGATACAGCAACATGTCAAAGACTCTTACCTGTTTACAGCATGAGGAACTCAACCGATATATTATAAGACTCCGGTATGAACCAAGGAAGTCAGTCAACTGTCTGTTCCAACCAACTCCTTTTGACCAGGATTTATTGCAGTGAATCCGGGTGACTTTGAGTTATCTTGGTGATTGGTTTGAGTCGCAGATGAAGGATTTAACGCTGGAATCAGTGGCTTTCTGAGGCGCGGTTGAAGGATTTAAAATGAGCATCAACGGCTTTAAATCAAAGCGTTATCTCCTATGAAGGAAAGTTGCCTGGCACACAACCACTGTTTTCCTCATTAGGTTGATAAAGCAAGGGCATGCATCAAATGTTTCCTTAGATAACTGACACTTCACTACATGATGAATCCGATAAGGATCTGAAGTTAGGTCATGCATGATGAGCACAATTAGGGTTTGAACCCTATATATTCTCCTGCCTAAGGCAAATAAAAGTTGCCTTCATTCTGCCGAGAAAAAGAGTGAATCTGTAAGCTGTTGAAGCTAGGGAGAAATAGAAAGAAGTGAAAAAGAAGAACTGTGCAGAGAAGCAGAGAAGTAGAGGAGAAAACACCTGCACTAACCGGTGTTACTTCTCAGTTGAGCACGAATAGAGATCTTATCAGACTATGTGTAGTCAAATGTAAAAGGTCATTCACTCTATTGTTTTCTAGCAAACTACAATAGCTAAATCCAAAAATTTGGGTGGACTCTAACAGGTCCCTTGTATCAAATCCCTTAACCGGGTGACATCCTTCAAGGTGTTCAAAGTCCTCTAACCAAGCAGGTCCTAACAAGCCTTATTGTAACAAATCCTTTAACCGGGTCGCATCTAGCAAATGTGTTATTTTCCTCTAACCGGAAAGGCTCCTAATAGGGCGTACTCCAGAAGTGTACAAATTTTGTGAGGTCTCCTCACACCGTGGTTTTCACCCTAATCGGGTTTCCGCATCATAAATCTGGTGTCACTGTGTGATTGGTTGCTTACTGTTTTTATATGCATGAATCTGTTTTCCTTTCAGTTGTAAGTTAACCTCATCAAATTTGTAGAGTAAAGTTTTAGGTGTTGATTCACCCCTCCCCTCTCAGCACTGGTTGGGACTGTCAGATCTTATATCTCTCAAGCCGAGAATCAGGAGTTTTGTGAAGCCCGACCTAGAGGCAGCCTTAAGAATCAAATCCCCCCCTTACTAACGTAGAGTAGGAGTCATATAAATATTGTGTCATATTTTGTACTAACAGCAATTTTGCAAGAAACTAGAAAGGGAGAATAAGAAGGGACATTACACATGGGTAAGGAATGTCCCAATGCACCAACATGGGTCACCAAATTATGGAAAATTTTGATCCTTGTAGTTATGACTGACAAGTTGACAACAATGAGTGCCAAAGAGTAAAATCAACCAATATGGTTGCAATTGAACAAGATAGAAAAAACTATTTATTAAAAGTCAAAAGATTAGACAAAGAAAAGAAATTGCACATGCTACTCATCGTAGTGAGCATGATGACAACAAATGTCCAAAACTAAGATAAGCCAATATGATTGATATTGAGCAAGACAAAGAAGAAATGTATTTATTGGCAGTTGCAAGGACATTAAAGAAGATAGAAATTAGATGCTTAAAAGACCTAGCCAGATGGAATGGGAAATTAAGAAAATAGTCATTAGGACTGTATTTCCAAATCAAGCATGAGAAACATAAGAATTATCAAGGAGAAAGGGCACAAAAAGAATGGAAAAGTAAAAGAATACAACCATAAAAATTGTGGCTATTACTTTGATGCATTAATTGCCTATGATCCACAAAGATCAAATTTTTTGATTAAAGTGATTTCATTAGTTGCATAAAGCATTGAGTATTTTTCATATCTTTGGTTGATCATTTCAGCAACAAAGAGTATGAATTTTTTCTACTTGTAGTTGAGAAACTATGTCCCATTTTTTTAATTACTCATCCTAATAAAAATTGTACTTCTGATTACAAAAAAATTGAAAAATTCTTCAAAATTACTCCAAACAAGTCCCTACCTTGTTGATTCTCCAAATTACTTGTTTTGTAAGTAAATTCAATTAATTTGACTAGTCGCAACTTTAGATCATCATAATAAAAACTCTTATAAAATGTTTGTAATGTCCCTTATGGTGAATTTTGAACCAGAAATATAGAAAGACATCATATCACAAAAATTGATACAAAGACACCAAGATTACCCTAGGAAAACCCTCGAAGGAAAATCCCTAGCCACACCCAAAAATATCACTTTATTAAATAATGAAGATAGTCTGAATATTACAATGCTCTCAAACTAAGACTATATCAAGTACTTCACCATACTCACAAACTCTGACTATAAAATAAATACTCCTTGATACACATAAAACTTAATCATCTATTTATGACATATACTAGACAATTATATTAATCCTGCAACCAGCCTTTTCACACGAAAAGACTCCAACAGATGATACTAGAAATCCCTGATGATACTACCAATACACGATGAATCATCAAGTGGCTACTGCTTCAATCGTTCTCACATACTATTCAAATATTCTACACGAAATAGCCTCAGCCAACAAACAGAAGACTGATACAACCTGTTCCATCTGTTGTTACCAAGACGGTGACAATTCATGTGCTAACTGAGACGCTACATCTTCGTCTATCGTTACACAGTTGTGGCTCTTTAATGTGCCAACGAACTCATCCTATTTAGTGAAAGACCAACGAACTTGATCAGCCACGCAATCATGTGGCTCTTCATGTGCCAGCATTCACGTAACCATATGACTGTTCAATAGCTTTGTTACTCAAGAAATTAAGGCTCTTCGATGAGACTGAGATTCTACCAAACATAAAATGTTCCATTATATTATATATGAATTGAATTGTCTGTACAAAGCCTTTCTCGATGATGAGCACATGAAAGACTATATGCTATTTGGAAGATGACAATATCACAAAGAGAACACTCACAAGTATGAAAGATAACTTCTAAAGCTACATGTCTTCAACACTCCCTCTTAGCGAAGAAGATATCTTTCCAAATAATAATGCCCTGGAATCTCTCAACATGACACTCACAATGGCTACACCCATTTGTGAGAAAACCAAAATTTATCATGGAGTCTCTCAACGTGATAGCGTCATGGAGTCACTCAACATGACGTTCACCATGACTACTCCCATGTGTGAAAGAAAATATGTGCACAAGTACTCATCATGGAGTCATTCAACGAGATGTTGTCATGGAGTCTTTCAACATGACATCGACTATGACTACTCCCATGAGTGGAAAGAGTAATACCTTCGTCTTAGAGGCAAACAAGGTCTTTCACCTCATATTTCTCCTTCTCATAGAAATATGCATTACAAGGCCTTCACCTCACATTTCTCCATCTCAAAGAAATATGCATTACAAGGGCTTTCACCTCACATTTCTCCATCTCAAAGAAATATGCATTACAAGGGCTTTCACCTCACATTTCTCCATCTCAAAGAAATATGCATTATAGCAAGTAGCAAGAATCACTGATGTTGAGACTCTCTCAACACACTCTCCACAATACCAAGCTTATCTTGAAAATATGTAAACTTCACTCTGGAAAGTGGCTTGGTGAGAATGTCAGTTGTTTGTTCATCAGTGCAAATATACTTGAGTTGAATTGCTTTCATTTGCACCATATCTAAGTAATGATATTTGATCTCCATGTGTTTTGTTCTATCAAGAAATATTGGATTAACAAAAAGCTTCACACAGCTTTGATTATCACAATTTATCACAGTTGGTTCCAAAGTCTAATCAAACAATCCTACAAGAAGCTTTTGAAGCCACATTGCTTCTCAAGCTGCCACACAAGCTGCAACATATTCCGCTTTCGTAGTACTTTGTGCCACACATGATTGTTTCCTATTGCACAAAGAAATCACGACAGATCCTAAGCTGAAACAACAACCAGAAGTACTATTCCTGTCGGTTACACTCCTAGCCCAGTCAAAATCAGAGTAACCTTGCAATTTCAAATCTTCACAAGTATATTTCAGACCATATCCCACTGTACCACACAAATATCTCAATATACGCTTTTCTACAACAAAATGAATTTGTCTAGGCTCCTACATGAACTGACTGAGAGTGTTTACAGCATAACAAATATCTAGTCTAGTATTGACTAGATACATCAACGATCCAATCAATTGTTTGTACATGGTGGGATCTACTAAATCTAAACTAGCTACACAATCATTCAACTTCTCTCCAAATTTGTTTCCATAGGTGTTGACATGGACTTGCAATCCAACATACCAAATCTCTTCAAAATGTCTATAGAGTATTTCCCTTGACTAAGAATAATCTCATTAAGCCTTTGCCACACTTTCAGTCCTAGAAAGTAATGCATAAGACCGAGATCCTTCATCTCGAACTCATACACTAAATCTTTCTTACATTTGACAATGAGATTATCTACCCCAGTAAGAAATAAATCATCAACATAAAGAACTAAAATTAAAGCTTTATCATCAACTACCTTGAAGTAAAGATTTGGATCTGCATCATTCTTGAAGAATCCCAAGCTCATTAAGTATTGATCAATCATTTCATACCATGCACGCGGTGCTTGCTTAACGCCATACAAGGCCTTTTTCAATCTGCATACATAAGATTCCTTCTCATGAATTACAAAACCATCTAGTTTTTCAATAAACATCTCTTCTTCAATCACGCAATTAATAAATGTAGTCTTTACATCCATTTGATGTAAATTCTAGCCTTTAACTACTGCAAAAGAAATGATAGTCTAGATAGAAGTATATTGAACTACAGGAGCAAATGTATCCTCATAATCTATACCTTCCTTTTGAGAGAAACCTCTTGCCAAAAATCTTACTTTATACTTTTCAATACTCCCATCAGCTCCATGCTTGATTTTGAACAGTCACTTGGAAGACACAACTGATTTTTCTTTAGGCCTAGGAACAACATCCCAAACATCATTCTTGATGATAGATTGCTATTCTTCACTCATAGCATCTCTCCATACTTGTTGATTTGATGCCTCCTCAAAACTTGAAGGCTCAGACTCAATGATATGGCTCATTAATGCAACATAACCTAAAAACTTATGTGGTTTCTTGCTTTCTCTAAAGATGCCACAAGGAGTTGCATACTTTTCAGCCTCTTGCATGGTATGTCTAGCCCATAAAGGTCTCTTTCTATCTAATGAAACATTACTTGGTCCATTGGTTGATTCTATGAGAACAACTGGATCAATAGATTCTTCTAATTCAGTAGACTCCCTCTGAATCTCAAAAGGAGAATCAGGAGCAATGTCCATATCTTGAGATGTCTCTTGTTCTTCCCTATCTATCTCCGTGGAAGACCTCTTTGATCTTTTGAAAGCTACTTCTTCCTCAAACGATACATCTCTGTTGATCTCAATCTATTTTTGTCCTAGAATATAGATCCTGTAGGCCTTAGAAGACTAACTGTAACCAACAAAAAATACTTTCTTGCCTAAAGGTTCTAGCTTAGATCTATTATCATTAGGGCACATGAATATAAACAGGACACCCAAAATTCTTAAATGACAAACCCCGGGTTTAACACTTGAGAAGGCCTCTTCAAGAGTCATATTTTCCAAAATTTGATGAGGACTTCGATTCTGAACATAAAGAGTTGTTTTGCAAGCTTCTGCCCAAAGAAAAGTTTGCAGATTTTGATCATGAATCATAGCTTTGGCTGCCTCAAATATGGATCTATTCTTTCTTTTTGCAACTTCATTTGGTTGCGAGTTATATGGAACACAAAACTCCCTCTTGATCCCTACCTCAATACAAAAATTTTGAAAAAATCTAAGAGTATACTCCCCTCCATTATCAAACCTCAAAAATTTGATCCTTTTATCATACATGTTTTCAATTTGAGCTTTGAACTCTTTAAATCTAGAAAGTAATCCATCAGACTCCTAAGATTACAAGAAAAAAATCTAGGTCTTACGAGAAAAATCATCAATAAGAATCACAAAGTACCAAAAAACACTCAAAGATGCCATAGACATTGGTCCACAAATCAAAATGAATTAGATCTAAAATATCTTTTTCTCTACTTTCACTATTATGAAAAGGACCTTTAACATCCTTACCTAAAGCACAACCTTTGAAATACCATCAAGCTCTTGATTAAGCTTTGGTAGAGCAACAACCATCTTCTCCATGGATAAAACAGTTCTAAAATTTAAGTGAGCAAATCTCCTATGCCACAGCTCACTTGAACTGATGAGATCATGTGCTAAAGCTTGAATAGGACGAATAGAAAGTCTATATAGACTCTCTTGACGAGCACCAATTTCACAAGTTGTCTTAATGCTAGAGTTTTCTTCCATGCAAGCACTTTTCCTTCGGCAAATGCAACTTGATACCCTTTGTCCTCCAACGCTAAAATTGAAACCAGATTTCTCTTGATTCCTGAAACAAACAAGACATCACTCAAATCAAAAGGGATGCTTGAATCTAAGTGAAAAGTAGTCCCAGCACCTTTCACTGAATAACAAGCATCATCACCAATTATTACTTGCAAATGAGTTTCTTTTTCCACCAAGTTATAAAGATGCTCTCGGTATCTTGTAATGTGATGTGAAGCACCACTATCAATCAACCAAGTATTACTATCAGTTGGAACATTGCTTGAAAGGGCTGAGATAAATAAAAATCCCTCTGAGTTGTCATTAGATTCTCTATGAGGTGAAACATCATCAACATTTGCAGTAGCAACATGATGTTTTGGTCTTGTTAAACAATCTCGAGCAAAGTGACCATACTTGTCACGTCTAAAACATAGAATTTTAGAGAGATCCTTCTTCTTCAATTTAGGATCTGAATCTGAATTGCTATCTCTATCCCTCTTGTAATTTTCTTTTCTTCCTTTCCTTTTAGATGTTAGAGGAGAAAAAACATGATCTTCTTCAAGGTGAGATTTTCGTCCATTTCATCTTCTAATTTGAATTCCTCTTGAATGCAATCAGCTCTAAGACGATCAAACTTGGGTAATTCATCTCTTCCACTAATGCCTTAAATGAAAGACTCCCAAGTGACCATACTTGTCACATCTAAAACATAGAATTTTAGAGAGATCCTTCTTCTTCGGTTTAAGATCTGAATCTGAATTTCTATCTCTATTCCTCTTGTAATTTTCTTTTCTTCCTTTCCTTTTAGATGTTAGAGGAGCAAGAACATGATCTTCTTCAAAGTGAGATTTTCATCCATTTCCTCTTCTAATCTGAATTCCTCTTGAATGCGATCAGCTCTAAGACGATCAAACTTGGGTAATTCATCTCTTCCACTAATGCCTTAAATGAAAGACTCCCAAGAATGAGAAAGACCATTCATGGCCAACATGACCAAGTCTTTATCTTCAATCGAATCTCCAATAGCACTAAGTTGATCTTTCAATTCTATAATTTGCATGAAGGAGATGATTGATTCTACTTTAGCCATTTTTATATGGAGAAGCTGACATCTCAAGGAAAGAGCTATGATGGTATTGTTGAACTCATACCAGCTTTGAAGATTCTCAAACATTTCTTTAGCTGAATTCAACTTGGATATAATAGGCACAACATGATCCTTTACAAAATCAATCAATATCTTTCTTGCCATAATGTTATTCTTCTTCCATTGAGCTTTCTCAGTATCGTCGGTTGGCTCAAGCACATCACTTTTCACATAGTTTAGAACATCATTTTCTTCTAGTGCAATAAGAACACTGAATTTCCATGATGTGAAATTCGATGCACCATCCAGCCTATCTTCAACCAAGGGTCCATTCACCATTTTTGAAACTTGAAGAAGCAATCTAAAAGAGAAGAAAAGAATACTTGGCTGCTTGAATAATTCTAGTTCTAGATCTCACTTAAACCTGGCTCTGATACCATGTTGAAACAAAAATATAGAAAGACATCAGATCACAAAAATTAATACAAAGACACCAAGATTACCCTAGGAAAACCCTCCTTGAGCGAAAAACCCAGCCACACCCAAAAACTATCACTTTATTAAATAATGAAGATAGTCTGAATATTACAATGCTCTCAAACTGAGACTATATAAAGTACTTCACCATACTCACAAACTCTGACTATAAAATAAATACTCCCTGATACACAAAACTTAATCATCTATATATGACATACTAAACAATTATATTAATCTTGCAACCAGCCTCTTCACACGAAAAGACTCTAACAAATGATACTAGCAATACCCGATTATACTACCAATACACGATGAATCATCAAGTGGCTACCGATTCAGCCGTTCTCACATACTATTCAAAACTTCTACATGGAATAGCCTTGGCTACTAAACAGAAGACCGATACAACCCGTTCCATCTGTCGTTACCAAGACAGTGACACTTCATGTGCCGACTGAGACGCTACACCTTTGTCTATCATTACACAGTGGTGGCTCTTCAATGTGCCAACGAACTCATCCTATTAAACGAAAGACCAATGGACTCCATCAGCCACGCAATCATGTGGCTCTTCATGTGCCAGCATCCACGTAACCATATGAAAGTTTAATAGCTTTCGTTACTCAAGAAATTAAGGCTCTTCAATGAGACTGAGACTCTACCGAACATACAATGTTCCATTATATTATATATGAATTGAATTGTTTGTACAAAGCCTTTCTCTGTAATGTCCCCTTTTTGGGGTATATTATATTGTGCCGTGTTGTTAGCCTTTTCACCTTGGCCCGAAGGCTAACCGTGGCATGGCAGTGCACCAGGAGATAATTGGCCTAGGTGGTTTCAGTTCCAGGCCAATTGGAGCAGTTTCTGTAATGACCCTCAATTAAAATGAACATTTGTAAAATAATGAGTTATTATTAGTCATTTTATGATTAATCAAATAATATTAAATAAATATGATCAATTGCTCAAGCCTCAACCAAATTTATATTAATCGAGTAATTGAATTGTTTATTAATTCTTAAGTTATAAATAAAATAACTATTAATAAAAAAATACTAATTAAATTAATTATTAAAATTCATTTATAAAATAATAATTATTAATCAACAATAAACAAATCATTTATTAAATAAATTAGGCTTTTGTAAAATAATGTTTTATATATATTAATAATAAACTATTATTATCAATATATAATAATCGAAGTGGCTTTAATAAATAAGGAATTCATTTATTAAACTATCGTTATTAAATGATATAACGCATATCCCTGGGGCATCACATTGAAAAATCGCGACCCATTAAACAGTAAGCCTCCACATATAAAATACATACGCGAAGAGTAGGAAAGCAAGGAAAAACGGGAAAAAGAAAGAAAAGGGATTTATATTCGATGTACAGGAAAAACAGGAGGAGCGATCACTTATCGAAAGAGGATAAGAAGAATACAAGCAGCGGATGAAGGAAGATCAACATAGTGGGTCCGACTGGCAAATAAGAGACAAGAGGCAAGGAAACGTCAGCAATACTGTTAGATAGCAACTCAAGGAAGGATCGAAAGACAATAAATCATCGATACATGAAGAACCGACACAGGGAGGAGAGAAGAAACTAAGATAAGGATCCCCAAGCGTGCGGCATAGTGAGTGCTAGACGAAGGAAGTCCATCCCGATAACATTAAAGGGGAACATATTAAAAATCTCAGTCAACAAATACAGAATCGCCTCCATCTCCATTTCACTACACAGAGAAATTATCCCATAACCGTTATAGACATTCATATTAACATTGCAGATATAGAGAGACATCCTCAGTCAAAGATTAACATTTCCGGAAATCTCCAGGAGGAAAACAATAAAGACTATTGACAAGAACTCTTATTTTCCTGATAGAAATTAAGGCAGAAGTCTAAGGATTTCTAAAGGGTTTCAACCTTGACATTCCATAGAGGAGTGCCAAATTGAAGCAAGGCAGGGATTGAACATCTCTGAAGGTCAGTATACTGGAATAACTAGATCATATGCATATGAAAGGATGGATATACTCAGTACGATTATCCATAAGGCCTAGAGTGAAGAAATTCTCTCCTAGGAAGGAAGGATGCATCAATATCGATCATCCATTAGGTCTTAAAGAGAGGAAATAAAGTGAGGAGATGTCACTAGAGCCCCAAGAAGCACTCCCCCAGGAGCTAAGCAATTGATCACAACCTCCCTTTAAGAAAAGGAAATTAGAATGTCATATTAGATAAATAAATAGGTTGTATCTTATTCTCTATTGTTAATTATATATACATATTTTGTACAGATTACTAACATACATTGCAAGTCTATCAGCTAGGAAGTTGTAAAACTTAACCAAAGAAGCAGGGACATTACAGTTTTCGCAGGTTTCCAAGGTATTTACTATTTATAGTAAGTCAGTAGGGTTCAAAATTCTCGGCTTTTCAGTAGTGGACTTGGAGCATCTCGTCGAGAGCTTTCTGACGAGCTATCACACGTCGGCATCCGAGCTCGTTTAGGCCTCCGTTTTAATGACAGACAATTCCTCACTTTATTTATTATTTCACTTTATAACTCAACGGTCAATTTATTTAAAAAGTGACTTAAAGTGAAATTATAAAGAGACGAAATGGGCATATAAAGAGTCACAGCTAGAGCCATAAGAGGAGTTTTTGGAGTCTCATTCAACTTGCTTCAGTTTATGAATATTATTTCTCTTTGAGAATTTGAGAAGCTTCAGCTATCGAATCAGAAATCTGAGGACGGAAACCTTCAACATTTCTTGGTGGATTGGACAAAAACCCAATTCATCCCGGTGCGGATTCACTTCAAAGTTCGCCACTATTTTACCAGGGTCTTTATCATCCAGTCTTACTGTTATTTGCCTGTAGTTCATATTGGAATGTAATAATCTATGGTTTTGTATTGCTGTTGTAATATACATACCATTTTCTGAGTTATTTCATGAGATTGTATTTGCTGGTTTTATGAATAAATCTGTTGGTTATTCAAGAGTATCCGCTGGTTATTTGCATGTTAGTGTTTATTTCAAATCTGCTTAAGATTTATTGGTCAGAATCAGTAAATGGCCGGTTAGGGTCATTTCAGTGGTATCAAAGCTGGTTTTCCTGCCAGCCTGTGAGGGTTTTTATGAGCAGTAGAGAAGTGCAGTTCATTTGTTTGGGTTCAAAGAATAAATTGCAGGCCATTGAACATCTGCAAGAGTCAGGTAGAACGTCTTCCACGCACGGTTGAGTAAAGAGTATTGTTCAAATATATTGAAGCGACAATCTAAACATTGCTTGAGAGCTAATCTGCAAATATTTCAATAAAGATATTGTATTGGGCCAGTCTTAATTTTAGCAGAGAGTTGAGCAGTTTAAATCTGGACGTCTTTGGTGTTATTGGGAGGAATGCTTTTATTTTAATAATTTATAATGGGGCCCATGTCAAATGTTCGTGTATCGAACATTATAACCAACACTAATATCATGACTGCCATGAATATTTGATGTTTTGAGACATTGTGGTGCGGGGATAAAAAAATTATTTACGGAGGCTTGAATATATTTACCGTGAAAACTTGGGCAATAGTATTGCGGTCTATTTAATTTATATGTCCGCCAGACTATTTGAAGTTACGCAAAGTATGTGAAGGCAAGTGTTTGAGTTTAGTCTATTGAAACTTCTCCGTAAGGAACTTACAGAGCTCAAGATTATTCAGGGAATTGTTTTACAGTTCCTATTGTTATTTCTAACGTTTGGTCTTAGTTCGCATGAACGGTAACACTTTATTCAAAGGGGAGAAAACTTAAATAGTGGTGACGACTGTATTATATCCTTTCACGTTGAATCGGGAGGTGCTTAACCGGGGTGTCTTGCATAATAAACTACCGCTACTTGCCAATTGTGTCTTAGTTCAAAAGGGTGCACGTTCATTGTTTTATCATACGAACGGTGATGAGCATTGAAGCCACCACATTAGTTGGCTCAGGATTGGATACATCTGCGTGGTGTTAGGATGTATATGTTAAGACCATTCGTCCAGTGATGCAAACAGGGAGGAAGACATCTGGGTGGTCCTAAGACGTGATTAGCAGCAGGAGTTGACCGTAACTCACCTCGGTTAATTCCAAATTACACAGGGGACCATTAAGGAAGCACGCGACTGGCAGTGCACAGGCAGTAGACATTCCACGGGAACCCGACTTCACCTACGGGGGAGTATTGATCATTCACGTGAGGGCTTGACTGGACTGGTACCAAGTGACTAGACTGGTGCCAAGTGGATACACACACCCAGACTGGTGTAACAGGACCAGTGTTGATGCTGGTGACTGGAGTTGTGTACATTGGACAGGAGACTTCCAAAACAAGGCGGAGGAGAAGAAACTGCTATGACAGTCTTTAATTGACAACGTGGAAGACATACGGGTATAGGGGGAGCTCACATGAAGAAAGCTCGAACCTGAGGCTGCGTGAATAGGAGGCTAGCTACAGCAGCTTGAATGCATTAGAATCAAGCTGAAACGGCATGGGTAATACATCTGTAGTGTTGATATTAGCCGGAAGAAGGAAAACCATTGCATGAAGTAATACAAGAAGGGAAATTGTCGCCAAATATTAATATTGAGGAAATAACATTATATGTTAATTTTCTCAATAATTATTTAATGTGAAGTGTTTCAGTGATTTTAAAATGCCAAACTTTAATGATATTCAGAACAAGAACAAAATTGATATTCTGAAGACGACCAAAGCTCATACAATGTAGCACCTCACTCTATTGTCTAAGGTGAAAACTAGTCATATTTATATTTAGACTGTCGTTAGACAAGAAAACAGATTTTGGTATTGAAGGAAGCAGCCGAGTGAAGTAAAAGTATATATTTGATTTGCAACAATTGTCAAAGAAATTTGAACAACATTTGGTAGCATGAGGTGGAGAAGATGGTGCTTTAGAATGCTTGACCTGAGATAGAAAGCTGCTATTGGGAGGATTAATACTCTTGCATCCCCAGGAGATTCTGAGCAGGCGTCACAGCAATACGATTTGATCAAACAGAAGGATTGCATGTTGCAGTTGGAATTAATTCGAGCACAGGATTGTTGGACTTATCGGCAAGTTGGAACGGTGTTTTTAAGAGAATGAGTCACTAGCAGGGAACAAACATTAATCACTCTCTCCTTGCCTTAGTAGCCTACATCAGTATTGTAGGAAAACATGGTGACAAACTTGACTCTTGTATTCTTACTTCAATTTACATTTGCATGAACATGTACCTCCATTGAAACGAGTAAACCACAATCAGAAATAAACTTAGGGAAATCATTCAGTCAGTATTAATCAATCAATGGTTGGTAGAGATTGCGAAAGGTCATTACATTATTTTCAGAATTTGGCTAAGGACACTACAGTGGTAGTCAGAGGGTTTTTCAATCAGAATTGTGTTAAAATTTTAAGGGACACATTCTAACAACAACAATTCTCAATTACCGGGTTTGATCCAGCCTTGTTTGAAACTCTGGGAAAAATTAAATAATGGAGACCTTAGCCCAATTTTCACCAAGGAGTTCAATGGCACGTTTTACAGAGTGCAGCTCAGAGATATCCGAAAGGAAATGGAGATAGGAAATGAATTGTGTTGCCTTGGATGGCAATTGGAGGAGCAAAAAATTGCAAGTAGCATGCTGGCCAAGCTCAATGAAATAAATTCTTATCTATCCAGGATAGATCAAGCTAATTGCAAGCTTTTTAATTGGTCCATGCATCCCACAATGGTTGCCTTAGTGCAACGCAAATTTATGAGTCATCCACTTCGAGATGTTAGGCTTGCAGTCACCTCATGTCTCGGTGAGATCACTCGCATCACAGCACCTATTATTCCTTACACCGTGCACATTTGGAGACAGGTGTTACAGCTGATTGTAGACAGCTTAGATGGACTGAGATATGACAAAGACTCTACTTTTGATAAGCAGGTAAAAATCTTGGAGTTAGTAGCCAGCACTAGAGTTTTCAGTCACATGCTGAATCTTGGTTATGATGAAATGATTCAGCAATTATTTCGGTGTCTCCTAGACAATTACAGGGAGCGTCACCCGGATGAGGTGAAGACAGGCACAGTGACTATCTTATCCTCGATCTTAGATGAGGACTATGACATATGCAAGCAATTACAAGCTGAATTGTTGGCAATATGGAGAGGAGGAATAAGGTACACTTCCACGGTATATGAACTCTCAGCTGAATTAATCAAGATGCGGGCTGAAAGATTCATGAGTTCATTATCTGAAAATGAATGAGCAGCATTAGGCTTACAGGTTGCAGAATCTCCGGTGATAGGCCAGGACTCAGTGATTGCAGGGCAGATTTGTTTCTTATGCCAGAGGAGCTGGTCACAGGGGCATGTTTGCACGATTGATCCAAGGAAAGATAAATTGCAGCCTAGTAATAGAGACGTTACAGTTGAGCCTTCCCCGCTTTCGGGACAGAGTGGTGAGTGTTCAACACTGTACTTTGGAGACTTGGTGGCGGAGTTTGATAACTCCATGGTTATAGGTTGTGGTAACCAGTTGGAGACCTTCAGCAATTCCGGTAATGAGGAATCGTGTGACTTCTTTAGCAGCACTTCACTCTTGCATCACACTGATATAGATGACCCATTTGGTAGTACATCTCAGGATAACACTAATGAGAAGTGTGCCATAAAGAGTCAACTAAAGTTAGTGATGATGCTATTATTGCAGCACTAGTTCACCATGATAGTGCTCACCAGATCATTGATGATCTATACAGGACAGCTCAGAGAGATCAAGGGCAAGACGGCAGAGGGATTGGATCCTATACTGCAAGTTTACAGGGAGTCAGGACAGCTTTTGAGGATTGGAAGTCGGAGTATTTGAGACTACTTACAAACCGTGACCACCTGTTACAGCTTGTCGGGAATTAAGCTGAGCAGTTGAGGAAAAAGGAGGTTGAGATCGATAAGCTCAATAGGGAGCTTAGTGCTACTCAGGGCACTTTGGAGCATACTCGTATCGCTCTACAGGAAGCGAGGAATCAGGTCATGATCTCTAGCCAGTACAGGGAGCAAGATGACAGGGATAGGTCTTAATTCTATCAAGAGGTGATTCAGGAGCTTGACAGCATGCAGCAGACCTATGACTTGGACAATTGTCCGACAAGATCTTTGGGTCATCGAGAGTTTCTTGTTAAGTTAGATCGCTTTCAGAAGATGGATAACTCCTTGTTTGAGATGGGTGTCGAGTGGACATTTGACAATCCCCTCTTTGAGGTAGATGAGGGAGATACTTCCTATTCCCAGGATGAGGATGAGGTTAGTTACAAGGTCTGGGACCCAGGTGCAGTTATCGGAGGTGAGCCTTGCTCACCAAGTTGGAGTAGCAAGATGAGCTCAATTGACGAGCAGTGTGCTCTATGTACCCGTAGTCTAGGAGAGGTAATTATGTCTTGTGGCATGATGAGTGATATGTCTTTTCTTACACTACCACTCGGTGATGATGTTGATCAGGTAGGACTTATTCAGTACGGGGTTATCGAGCTTGGCATGCTAGTTATGCTGGGTGGTGTGAATTTTTCACACAATGGTATACATTGTATGACTCCGAGTATTGAGAGACAGTCAATGAGTCCTTATGCTGATTTGGGGTTTCCAGTAGAGCTATTTAGTGCATCGTAGGTGGAAGCCTTATCCGGCAGTTTTGACAGTTTGCCTCTTCAACGCAGCTTCTGGTTCAGACTACAATTTAGAGGAGCATACTTGAGGTTGGTTCTCGTTTTTGGAACCGATCGGTATGAGATTTGAGGTTCTCCGACATACAATCGTAGTGACGCGGAGGGTCCTAGCTGGAGTGAGGTTCTCAAATGGGTTGAGATCTTTCTTACAGATGATAGCGGCACAAGGCAAATTGGTTCGATAGATCCTGCAGAGGTTTGGGATCCCGACATTATATGGGCTGCTGTTTGGTTATTGTTTGAGTGGCTTCACGGATCGGAGCATAATGACTAGGTCAGTTTCACACGACAGGTTGGGGGAGCCGCTTCCCTGAGGTTGGTTTGGGATCCAGGTATTTGATCTTAGCATGTAGATACCGATTGCTTGAGGGCAAGCAATCTCCAAGAAGGGATGATTGTAATGTCCCCTTTTTGGGGTACATTATATTGTGTCGTGTTGTTAGCCTTTTCACCTTGGCCCGAAGGGCTAATCGTGGCGTGCCAGTGCACTAGGAGATAATTGGCCCAGGTGGTTTCAGTTCCAAGCCAATCGGAGCAGTTTCCATAGGTTTCCAGGGTACTTACTATTTATAGTAAGTCAGCAGGGTTCAGAATTCTCGGCTTTTCAGTAGTGGACTTGGAGCGTCTCGTCAAGAGCTTTCCGACGAGCTATCACACGTCGGCATCCGAGCTCATTTGGGCCTCCGTTTTAATGACGGACGATTCCTCACTTTATTTATTATTTCACTTTATAAGTCAACGGTCAATTTATTTAAAAGGTGACTTAAAGTGAAATTATAAAGAGATGAAATGGGCATATGTCACAGTGGGGAAACTGAAGAGTCACAACTGCAGCCATAAGAGGAGTTTTTGGAGTCTCATTCAGCATGCTTCAGTTTATGAATATTATTTCTCTTTTAAAATTCGAGAAGCTTCAGCTATCGAATCATAAATCTGAGGACGGAAACCTTCAGCATTTCTTGGTGGATTGGACGGAAACCCGATTCATCCCGGTGTGGATTCACTTCAGAGTTCACCACTGTTTTACAATGTTCTTTATCATCCAGTCTTACTGTTATTTGCCTCTAGTTTAGATTGGAATGTAATAATCTATGGTTTTGTATTGCTGTTGTAAAATACATACCATTTTCTGAGTTATTTCATGAGATTGTATTTGCTGGTTTTATGAATACTGGTTATTTGCATGTTAGTGTTTATTTCAAATCTACTTAAGATTTATTGGTCGGAATCAGTAAATGGTCGGTTAGGGTCATTTCATTCTCGATGATGAGCACATCAAAAGACCATATGTTGTTCGGAAGATGATGATGATGATGATGACTACAGCAAAGGTTGGCCTATAATCAGGGGTTCCCGCAGATCGGCGGAGTGGTTAGAGGACCCAACTAGGGGTTGTGGAGCTTTGCAGGGAGTTTAATGAACCATCCCAGGCAATTTGATGTTGACTTGGTGATCAGCACCTCCTTCGAGACTCGTGACATGGCTTAACTCCTCCTGTGGATTGGGTTAAATCTAGCATTTGTATCGGGCATTGATAGTTCGAGCTTTTAGTGCAACGGCAAATGATTTCAATTTCCAACAATTGGTATCAGAGCCTTGGGTCATGGGTTTGAGTCCCCCTTCAATGGGTGTTGAAGGCTCAGTCGATGTTGAGGGGAAGATTGTTGACTTGGTGGTTATCACATCCTTGGGGACTCGTGACATGGCTTAACCACCTCCTATGGGTCGGGTTATTCTAGCATTGATAGTTTGAGCTTTTGGTGCAACAGCAAATGATTCCAACATTTGAGACAATCTCCTATTTTTTAGGAAGGATACCTATTTTTTAGGAGGCTAGGAGATGGTTCAAGAAGCATTTTGAACCATTTCAGATGATTTGACATAATTTCCTAAATTTTAGGAGGGGGTCCTATTTTTTAGGAGCACGGCTATATTTAGACATCACCTTAGGACTAGTGGCAGCACTCAGTTTTCAATTTGGAGTTCAGGTGATGGATCCAAGAATAAATTTGAAATATTAAAGTTATTACTTTAATATTTTATTTTGAATAAATTAAAAGGGATACCTTTATAAAATAATAAAATATTAATAAGTGGCCCCATGGCACACATCTCTAGGAGGTTTAAATTGTTTTTAAAAGGTGGTCTTTTTGCTTATGATGAATAAGACCCTCAAAGGGGTTGTTCCACTTAGGCATTGGAATATTTTAAAATAAACATTATTAAAATAAGGTGGAAACCCTAAAGTGGCCAATTAGAGTTTGGAAGTCAATAAAGAAACATTTGGTAGGATCATTCTATCATTCAAGCATTCATTTTCACAACAGCAATTTGGAATTGAGCTCTGAGGAAGAGTTTCAATAGCAAATCAAACTTTTGGGAGCCAAAACTCCCTGGAGAATTGTGAATTGGATGAAAACCCTATTCACTATTGAGGGGAATCCATACAGGGTTTCTATTTGCACTTCAATGGATCATTTACAGGGTTTCAATAAATCATTGGTATGCAGATTCAGTTTCCATAATACAGGTCAGATTGATGGAATCAACCATGGAGTAGTTTAGTGTTCAATTTCCAATAGCAGCGCCAGCAATAAAATTGGTGAAATTGCAGCTAACATCTAGAAATTTGCATCAGATTTGAGGAGATATCAACTAGGAGCAAAAATCAGATTGAAAATACAAATTGCAGATTCAGATCTGAAGGATTTGATGATTAAATAATTTGCAGATTTGTCTATAGGAAAATTGTCCCATCTGCAAGTGCAGATCGCAGCCTGAAAACTAGGGTTTGTGGGTAATTTCATCATTCATAAATGCTGTACAGATCTAGCATCACTTTCTCCTTGTAATTAGACTTGAATTCTCTAATAAAATCACCTCTTGGATTAACATTGGAATTCCGGGTATGGGATTCTTGTTAATGGATGTTTCCAATATTTGATTTGGATTTGTAGTTGTTCTTCTTAATTAACCAGATTCATAAATTTATATCAGACCTGCATATTTATGCTACTTTGGGTTTCAAGACTTGTTTCATTGCATATGCTTCATGCTTAAACATTCAATTATAATTGGAATTGAGAAAACAAACAAAAGCAATTGCCACCCACACAAAAACCTTGATCTGCGCTCATTAAAAATCAGAAGAAATCAGGTCAGCTCGGGAAGGGATCTTTCAATGTTTGCTGTATGGACAGAATATGCAAAATCCATGAAGTTGGCAATATTGCTCTACATGAAATCCAGTAAGTAGAGAAGAAAAATGGCTATGTAGTAACATGAACAATAAAGACTTTGTCCAAAAAAAATTAAGAAATAGATATGATCTCAAACTTGAAAAATTACTCATAATACTTTCCAAACAATATTGTTTGGTCTTAGCTTATTAGGAAGCTTATTTCCTAACATTAATAGAATTTTCCAAGTCATTTGTCGTATATCAACTTCAAGCAAACATTTGATCATAATATGCAAAAAATACCCATGGAAACATTTGAGTTGAAAGGAAAATTAATCAGACATTGAAAAATTATTGAGGTGCTATAAACCCTATCAAATTAGTTGTGTGCCTATACTTTCTTGACAGTGTGTTATAAGGTGGGAATGGAACGAACACAGGTGCCTAATAGATATTTTATGCAAAATTATTGCCTATTTGATAATATAATAAGTTTTACAAAAGTATGGACAATTTATTATTGAATGAATCCTATGCTTGAGAACTGTGTAGCATGAAATTTGCAGGTATTAGTATCCTTCAGTGATGGAGTGATATGAAAACAAGTTTAAAATGTCACTTAGAAAAACCACAAAAATAACTTACATAGAATAGGAAGCAAGTCGTTTCCAAAGCAAGGAATCTTTGGGTGTAAGATGAGCAGCTATCATGTAAAAATTGATTGCTTTTGTCTTATCACCAAGTGCAATGTACAAAAGTGCCAGTGTATGATAGGGATCCGGGACATTAGGAATAAGACGTATAACATCTTGCAGCAGGTTTACTGCCTGAAGTAACCACCACAAGAAAGAGGCACTCATCAATGATTAATAACTGATAAATGCAAATGCCCACACATCAATAGAAAACAAATCACTGAATTCTCTGATGTTTGAAAGGTAGAAAAAACTATCATATATGCACAAACAGAAAATTTTAACTTGTTCCAATTTTCGGTAATGTCCCTTGTTATTCTCCTTTATAGTTTCCTGCAAAATCAACGTTAGTCCAAAATAATATCTGATATTTATATGACTCATACTCTATTCTACGTTAGTAAGGGGGGGAAATTTGATTCTTAAGGCTGCCTCTAGGTTGGGCTTCACAGAATTCCCGGTCCTCGGCTTGAGAAACATTCGCTCCACTCTAAGCAACTGGGCTATCGACACGTCATCCCAAGAGCACTGCCTATAAGAATCTCTTGGAAGCAATCTTAATGCATTCCAAGCCTACACATATGCATATGACTGGTCTTCAGTATATATACTGCCTACATGAGATTATAACAATCTCGAGACTAGGGAACTGTCATAATTTCCTCTAGTCCCCTCCAGATATGGGGATCCATCCGTATCATCCCTTTGTTGAGATATTAAATCTCGAGACTAGGAAATTGTAATAATTTCTTCTAGCCCCCTCCAAATATGGGATCCATCTTTTAATGAATACATTATTCATTCTCTCTATGGCCCCATATCATCCACAATAAATATATAATAATTTTAGTCATGAATAATTCAATACATGTGATGTCCATATAAATTGTTAAATTCTAATTGTATATAATTCTTTAACATCAATTATAATACAATACGTAAAAAGGAATAATCATATTCTGAAAAGTATATATATATATATATATATATATATGAAATAGAAAGATTCACATCTATATATATCTTATTAATATACATAAATGAAATATAAGAATTCACATCTATATATATATATATATATATATATATATATATATATATATATATATATACATATATATATATTATTAATATACATAAATGAGATGGAAAGATTCATATATATAGTATATATATATATCTTATTAATATACATAAACAAAATGGAAAGATTCATATATATATATATATATATATCTTATTAATATACATAAATGAAATGGAAAGATTCATTTATATATTCATTTACTTTTTCATATACAACAGAAATAAACCCTTTCAATATATATATATATATATATATAAAAACTTACAAAGTCCAGCATGCTGCGATATTCTTGATTCGGATCTTTTATTGCTTCTTTAACTTCTTATTCTTTCTTTTTAACTTTTCTGATTTTCAATTTATATTTTCTTTGTTCTACGTAACTCCTTCCTATCTCGTTACTTATCTTTTTAGCTCCCTTCCCCTTTTTTTCTGTCTTGCACTATCCATATATATCTCTTACGTGGATTGGAAAGACACATCTTTTGCTGCAATATCCTTGACGTGACTCTTCCCTTGATTGCTTCCTTTAATACAGGTGGTTTTTGTTTGTTTAAATATTTGATTAGGATGATTACTGTCTATGTTGGCAGTGCTTAAAGATTCACAGACAACTGTTATTGCAACCAGTAAATGAGACATTGAAATATTAAATAATTAATGTTTACCGTAATTGCCATTGATATTATTTACTATCGGTGTTCTAAATGTTGATTAGTATTCATCTGGTCTGTTTGTAGTCTTTATGGTTATAGCCCTGTCGTCATGGTACTTATGCTCTCGGCAATCTTATTCATCAATAATAATATTGTATTTCATTACTCCTGTAGCCATGTCATTTGTTTATTGATAAAACTTTCCTCGAATATGTAAGTCGGCAGTGTCCTTAAATTGTTCTTAGATTGTTCGAATGTCTTAGTGGAGTCTAAGACGTATGCTTCATCCCTCCTATTATTACAACTATAGCTGACTATACCATATAGATATATAAATAGTTCGCATTGTCTGATATGAGTGATACTAAGCCTTCACCGTTAAATTTGATTTGGTCTTTTTAATATTCTGGTTAAGGTAATGGGTGTTTTGTCAATGGTAAGATAACCATAAAATTACTAATTAGGATGACTAATATTAATTATATATTTGATTAATGATAATAGATCATTGACACTATATTATATTATTTTGATTGTTAATATTAATATTATTATTAATATTATATTAATGTTAATATTTAATATTAATAGTTATTGATTAACATTAATAAATACTAATCAACACTAACTAATACTAATAATTATAGATCAACATTATATTTGACAATTATTAATTTGATTAGTATAAATGATCTTATATTAATATCATAAATTGATATTATTAATTAATATTATATTGATTAACATTATTGATGTAGGAGATGAATTACATATTCAAGCAATTCATATGTGCATCTATTTTAAATTATATATATTAATCACGGTTCATGACATTTTCAAGAAGGCAACTTGCAGCAATGAAATTTAAGCGTATAAAATTTAATATGCATTTAACCAAAAAAATGTAAAATCAAGCCAAAAATGAACTATTAGAAACTTCCTACAATGCAGATGTCTTTCTTGTTTGAGATAACAGCTATGTATATCAGCCAAGCACAGATCTTGAGAATACAATGACACAAGGATCTAATACGAAAAACAGAAAAAGTTAGTTATGCTGTGCTCACTGTCAAGTGTACACAAAAGAATAAATCTGATAATCTAATTAATTTTCATTGCAACTTAGTTTGTGGCAGCAAACTTTGCTTCAGATCAAGTCATTGCAAAATCCATGAGTAGTTCTGACCATATTTTAGTATTTACTGTTTATAAATATTCTCACACAGATGATCTGAAAAGAAAAGGAGCACAATCTGTACCTCATCATAATGACCTGTGGCATAAAGAAGATTTGCTTCGCCTAGTTTTCTTGTCACTTCAGGAGTTAATTTGGGCCCTTCTCCCCTTCTGCGCCCACTCTTTTTACTCTGCAACACACAGAATTAAGTTAGAAAAGTTGAGAAATGTGAGAACAAGACAGAAACTTAAGACCTAGTTGGAACACAGCTCACAAACTGTATGCTCAAACATGTCTCCACTCAGAAAGCTTCATAAGTTATTTTAATGTTACAGACTATTTATTTTCCTGAAAATTCAATTTTATTCACATATTCAAGCACATTAGATGTAAATCGATGTATAAAGATTAGAACACACCTTTCTTTTACGTTCTCTCCTTCCTAAACCAAAATTTGCTGCCTCCAAAATTTCATCCATGCTGGCACCAAAGAGGTCTTTTTGCATAGCTTTTTTAGTATGATCATCGCTGTCATCAAGAAAAATAATTCAAGTTACAATTCTTGATTAGTCGAAGACTCGAAACAATTCATAATAGGATTTTATTAGCAGAAGTGTCTGTAGATAAACAGTCTTACTTAAATGAACTGTGCAGCATATTTCTATGCCTAGAAGTACAGCTTTTGAATTGAAACCAAAGTTATATGACACGTCAAATATATTTAAACTCAAGTTAACTTGCATACAAAGAGATGGAGAAATAATTTTGTATAAAGTTTCATTTGTGTATATAATCTATTCCTCCAGGCCAAATGTCTCTTATCAGAGGAGCAGATGGAGATTCAGGAGACAGATGTCGTCTGCATCCAGGAATCAGAACTGTCAGGAAAGGAAATCAGAGATTGGATTCCCAAACACTTGAAATCTTGGACTGCTCTTGCAGTTGATGCCTCAGATCATTCTGGTGGCTTGATCATAATGTGGAACCCTGGAAATATCAAAGGCATCCTCTTCACAGCCAGTACAAATTGGATGGATTGTTGGATTCAGAGAGACAAGGAGTACGTGAATCTGGTCCTAATCAATATCTATGCTTCAACCTTGCCAATTCAGAAACAAACTTTAAGGACTCTCCTCAGGTCTCTGGGTAATTTAAATGTGATATACAAAGGCGACTTGAATGCAATCGTCTTCAACAAACCAAAGTTGAAGGTCATGGGTATAGAAACACAAATCCAAATTGATTTTTGTGACTTTGTTCATATCGATGCCCTTTGGGATGTGAAGTCAAGATCCACAAGTTCAATTGGTGAAAGAGACAAAAATCCTTTGCAACAATAGCCAAGAGATTCACCATTTCATCCTTTCTCCAAGCAGGCTTGAAAAAAATTGACACGTTGACTCTAGCATTCTTAAAGCCTCGGGAATGGTGTATGCTCCAATCACTGTGCCATTCAAAAGACAAGACTTCATCTGGTTTCCAATTTAATTTGAATTTATGTGGCTGTGTGATGATCTCATGATTCATCCATGTATACATGAAGTTATGGCGGAAGAGTTGTCTTAAAGAGGCTGGCTAGTGGCTGGCTTGTGCATGTATCATTTAATTCAAATCTTAAGCTTGTCATGCAAGATTGGAACGATGAAAATTTTGGAGGTATTTTTGTTGAGAAATGAAAACTCAAGGAGGAGCTGGAGCATGTTAACTGAGTTTGGCAATCCCAAGGCTTATCTGAACAGCTTTTAGAGGAAGAGGTGGAGATGCATGGTAAGTTAGAAAACTTTGGCTAAATAAGAAACCTTTCCGCACCAAAAGTCAAGATAGACTTGTTTCACTTCAGAAGATTAGTACACAATTTTTTCATCAATCACCAATTGCTGGATGACATACCAACAAAAATAACAGCAGCTTTTCTCAGAAGGATTCAAACTGGAGACCTAGATAATATTGGATGGCAAGCAAAAGACTTTTTTCAATAGATGATATCTTCAAATGGACCTGCAAATGATCACTCTCACCAACTCCATCACATCACCACTCACATTACCAATGCTCAAAATAACGGGTCGATGGTCGCAATAACAGCAAAAGAGAGTAAAGCGTAGCTGCTAAAATGAAAATAGATAAGGCACCTATAGGGTCCTCGGGTGATTGTGCCTTCTTCTTTGATGCTCAATTTTGTATTGGATGCTATTTATGTGGTTTTGTACTATTTTGTAATTATTTTGATATCAACATACTTACATGGGAAACTTATTATTTCAGTAATTAAACCTGTATAGCAGATTCAGCTTCACTGTTTTCATTAAATAAATATGCCAGTTGACTTAATTCTGTGGTTCAATCTTGACTAATGATTCAGTTGTATTTTGTAGTTTATTTTTGTATTATCATAATTATGTTATAATTAAAAAAATGATGTGATGTATATAATGTGATTGTCAAACGTGTATTCCCTACTTGATGTATACTCACCAATTTAACAGTGCACTTTGGAATTATCATGATTATGTTATAATTAGATGATTATTAAAATGTGATACATATGATGTAATTTCAAGATGTGTATTCCATGCTTGATGTGGACTCAAATTAGTTGACTATTTTGTGCTTTAGCTATTGTAATTATTATTGGCAGATACAAGATGTTTGAATTGAATGTGTAAGCACAGGCAAAACACCAATAGTGCTTAATTTCAGATAGGAGTTCATGGGTTCGTTTGACTGTAACTTGTCTTTATTTACGGCTAAAAACTTCACAAGCTATACTAGTGAAACCATTGTCCAAATGATTTGTGATTCAGAATTTCCAATTGTTCTGGACCAGTAAATATGGTCAATTCTTGTGTGCTTTTCATTAATTACATTATTCATTTTGCTTAATATGCACAGAAATAATTTAATAGTTGATTAATAAGTTAGAAAACCTTTAGAATTTAAGGTGGGGTCTTAGGAGTTAAAGGGGTGATTTCAAAGGTGTTAAAACAAGAGATTTTCACATTATTGGTGCAAAAATAAAAAGGGTTTTATATACTTAATGCTTAAGCATATGAGAAATCTAAAATAAAATAATATTATCTCCATTTGGTGAATGGTTAGTAGTTGCTACTGCTAGTTGTTGGAAACTACAACTGTTATATTGTCATTTGTTGATATTTTGGCCTTTATGGCAAAGATCAACATATTGGCAATTAAATTCGCAATAATAATAAATATGTTGTTTAGATATCATATTTAATTATGGCTAAATTGATCTAACCATATAATAAATATGAGGGGTATATTTATTATAAGGATCGATTATGCAAATTAAATATAATTATATTTATTATTATTTAGTGGCCCAAAGTCGGCCAACTTGTGGGTTGCGAATTTAGTAAAATTGCTCATATATAATAAAGCTCTTGAGGATGGGAAAGACAACCCAAGACATAACGATGATCTTCCCTCCATTCTCAATAGCTGCGATTTACTTGAGCGAATTTTTCAAAATGCTGGAGCGAATTCATTAAGTGAATGTATTGAGCGAATTCATGCACTTAGTTGCAGCCCTAGAGGAGTGAATTAGGGCAGTATTGTGCAGCCCTAGAAGAACAATATAAGGGCCGATTTTGCAGTCCTAGATCTGAGAATTATGGCAGATCTAATTGAAAGCCAAATCAGGGCAGATTGGTGACATATTGTGAGCAAACCTTGATAGCATACATGCAGATCGGCATCAATTGGTTATATTCAGATCTGAGCAATATTGGATAAGAATTAAAGGATCCCTAGGTGGGCAACATTACATATACAGATCAGACCAATATTGAAGGGCAAGATTGAAGATCTCAAGGTTCAGATTTGAAGTCTCTAAAGACTGATTCAGAGATATAATCTGGGTATTAATAATCTCTCCTTGTTCTTTGTGATTTCTTACCATATCTTGTGCTTAGTTTTGTTAAATTTCTATAGATTGATATATTCCTTGCTAGAATCTGGGAATATTAACATGGTATCAGAGCGTAGGTAGTGCAAAAGATCCATTTCAGATTTAGGAATTTCAGTCTAACTCTTTCAGAACTAAGAAAAACTATGGCAACCAAGGTTTGGTCTGAAAAATTGTAATGAGGGTTGCCATCTATGGAAAACATATTGGTTCTCATTGGCTGGGAAGATATGGGTTCTTGCATATCTTGAAATTTACCTATTGACTTTCCTTATTGGATCTAGAGGGAGTAAACCTAAGTCTCAGAAGGAGCTGTTAGGATCTAGAGGGAGTAGATCATCTTAAGTTAAGTGCATGACATGTATGATTCAGAGGGAGTATAATCATGGGCTCACTTAATTTTGTGTTATCCTTCCTTATGTCATTACTTACAATGGAAGAATACTTTGCATTGACATATCTCTGTTTTGTATGCATGGATGCATACTTTACCTTAGCATATGTCTTACTTGTGTATGGGATCATACACAGCTGATTAGCAGCATAGCTTGCAGCATACATTACATTATGAACGCTTACCTTGATATATTTCTGTTATGACATATGTTATATCTAACGTTGTTTTGGGAACATTCACAGCTGATTGTTAGTATAACTGAGTAACTGGTTTTATATTGATATATAGGTGCATACATTATATATTGGTGGATGTATGATTGACATACATACCCTGACTAATTGCTGATTAACTACTACAGTAGTTTCATGTATGTTAAGGGAACATACTTTATATGGCTTTGGCATATTCTTGTTATGGGAGCATATTTTATATGGATATATGCACAAGTTATGTTTTGGCTTTATGTATTCATGATAAAATGATCCTATATATGTGTGAATACATTTCTTTATAGAGGGAACTATATTGCATTCTGTTATGATCACATTACACCTGGTTATATGTTGCACTTATATGATTACTCTTATGCTTATGGCTAAGACTTGTCTATGGATACTGGATGAATTATGCTTGTTCTATGAGAGAACTACATTTGGATATTGGTTATTCAATCATATACTTTAGCATGTATGTAGGAAGCATACTTCAGTGGCTTATTGTGTATGTATGGATCATACTTTCCTTTATAGCTGAGTCTATATTTATTGATTATAGCTGAGACTATATTACATGTGATTCTATGTGCGAACACATTTTCTTTACATTGAACTTGATTCTTATGATTATAAGATCATATTGGTTACTCTTATGCTTATGTGGATTCATGAGATAAGATTTTGATTATGAGATACATTTTGTTATGATTGTTCATTTGGTTACACTTATGCATATGGCTAAGTTGTTTCCTATGAATTGGATACTTGGAGAATATCATGGATTTGATATTCTTCTCATGGATCAGGGATCCATTGTTGAGCATTTGGCGGGCATCATGGACTTGATGTCTGGAGACCATTGCTCTGACCATTTGGTGAATATCATGGACTTGATATTCGTTAGACCAATGCTCATGATATCATGGACTTGATATCTCATGGATCAGGGATCCACATCTGAGTAATTGGTGGACATCATGGACTTGATGTTGATAGGTCATTACTTCGAGCACTTGGTGAATATCATGGACTTGATATTCGTTAGACCAATGCTCTTAACATCATGGACTTGATGTTGCTTTGATGTCATGAACTTGACATTTCTTGAGTCTTGGTGACTCATGGATTTAGTTATCCACAAATTGGTTGGTATACATCATGGACTTGATGATACCATGAATATCATGGACTTGATATTCTATTGGCTGAGTCAAGACGACTCGTGGATCTAAGTTATCTACAAATTGGATAGAAAACATCCTGGATTTGATGGTTGACTGAAGATTACTTGTGTTTGGAAAGTATCATGGACTTGATATTCAAAAGAGTCAAGGTGACTCGTGAATCTAGGAAATCCACAAATTGATTGAAAATATCATGAAGTTGATATCATGGACTTGATGTCACTTATGGTTGGTAAACATCATGGACTTGATATTCTTGGGTCGTGGAGACTAATAGATCTAGGAAATCCACATTTGGATGGTAAGAATCATATGATATGATGTTTCTCACATGAATATGAGATGTATGGTTGAGGAATAATGAAGAACATTTATGTTCTCATTATATCTTGTGGATAGAGATCTACTATCATAGATGAGAAATCTATAGCATCATTGGATTTGGAATCCATCTTAGTTATGTTCTCGGTATCTCTATCAGTGGATGATAGATTGGATTAAGGAAAAAGATATGGTTGATCTTTTCCTCAAGTCCAAGAGGGAGTGTTGATATTTTGGCCTTTACGGCAAAGATCGACATATTGGCAATTAAATTCGCAATAATAATAAATATGGTGTTTAGATATTATATTTAATTATGGCTAAATTGATCTAACCATATAATAAATATGAGGGGTATATTTATTATAAGGATCGATT
Organism: Chamaecyparis obtusa; assembly: GCA_027943335.1. Lineage (NCBI taxonomy): Eukaryota > Viridiplantae > Streptophyta > Pinopsida > Cupressales > Cupressaceae > Chamaecyparis > Chamaecyparis obtusa. The sequence continues at coordinate 63,236 of BSBK01002309.1, read as the reverse complement.
ATGTAAATTAAATATAATTATATTTATTATTACTTAGTGGCCCAAAGTCGGCCAACTTGTGGGTTGCAAATTTAGTAAAATTGCTCATATATAATAAAGCTCTTGAGAATGGGAAAGACAACCCAAGACATAACATTGATCTTCCCTCCATTCTCAATAGCTACGATTTACTTAAGCAAATTTGTCAAAATGCTAGAGCGAATTCATTAAGTGAATGTATTGAACGAATTCATGCACTTAGTAGCAGCCCTAGAGGAGCGAACTAGGGCAAAGATCTTGCAGCCCTAGAGGAGCGAATTAGGGCAGAATTCTGCAGCCATAGAAGAACAATATAAGGGCCGATTTTGCAGCCCTAGATCTGAGAATTATGGCAGATCTAATTGAAGGCCAAATCAGGGCAGATTGGTGACATATTGTGAGCAAACCTTGATAGCATACATGCAGATCGGAATCAATTGGTTATATTCAGATCTGAGCAATATTGGATCATAATTAAAGAAGCCCTAGGTGGGCAACATTATATATATAGATCAGACCAATATTGAAGGGCAAGATTGAAGATCTCAAGGTTTAGATTTGAAGTCTCTAAGGACTGATTCAGAGATATAATCCGAGTATTATCTCTCCTTGTTCTTTGTGATTTCTTATCATATCTTGTGCTTAGTTTTTTTAGATTTCTATAGATTGATATATTCCTTGCTAGAATCTGGAAATATTAACATCATTGATGTCAAACCTTAACTGGTGAGACAGTTTCTACCTAGTAAAGTATCATATCTTTTGATTGATGAAGAGGATTTGAAAAGAGGAGATAACAAGAGGACCTAGTGAAAGGTTGAGTTATGAGAAACTACAATGGGTACTTGATTAGTTGGCACATTGGCAAAGTAATGTGTTGTTTATCTATAACACTAAGTGAAGAGGATAGTTGATTTGAAATGTAGAAAAGATGAGGAAAGAAAGCCTGCAAGCATAGGCTTAACCGAGCAAAAGAGTAGAAGATTAAGGAAATTCAGTGTAAGCCGAGTGATGCTAGTGTCGACCGAGCATTGTATAAGCCGAGCAAATTTAGTGTTGACCGAGTATCAGAGAATTAACCGAGCGAAGACAGTAATTGCCGAGAAGAACAGTTTTAGCAATGACCGAGTTCTCCAGTGATGACCGAGCAGAAGAACACAGTATTGACCGAGTGTCATTATTTTACAGTTTATGAATGAATTGAGATTCTCATCCGACATAGTTGAGTTCTTGGAATATGTAAAACGTGTTGAAGATAAGGACGAATGACCTGTAGTATTTAATGCATAGTAAACCGTTTTCTTATGGATTCAAGGAGAAGTTTTGAGAAGTATCTAGAAGGATAAGGAGGAGACCAAAATGTTGGAAGGATTCGATAAATCTGACCTAAACCAAAGATCTACGGAAGAGACTAAGCGGCGAAAGATTAATCTACCTAATCAAGGAGGTATAAGGATGACATAATTGTAGATTATTGTAAGAGAGGTTGAATCAGTTGATTGGCGAACCTAAGCAGAAGGCTGAGAAGAGCTGTGAAGAGCTGAACAGAGTTGAGGTGATTGCTTGAAGGAATTTCTGAGCAGATCAGAGATGGAGATGATAATGAACGTCAGTCAGTGGATCAGCATATGTGCTTATTGGATCTATATTTGCAAAGTGAGTTGTATGTTTTAGATCAGAACCTACTGTTACTTTCTAACCATTGTATCAGTCAAAATCCTTTAATCAAAGTTGACCTAACAGTCATTTGTAAATCCTTTAATCAAGGTGACATTCTAATGGGATGTTCTTAAGCCCTCTAACAAGGCCGCTCCTAACAGGGTGATTCAATCTTTTAATAGGATCACACCTAGCAGTGTGTATTGTAACCTTTAATAGGGTTGGCTCCTCACAGAGCTCACTTCAGAAGAGTGAAAATTTGGTAGCATGTTACTAGTGATTTTTCTCAAATTGGGTTTCCACATTAAATCCTGGTGTTATACTTGCGTGAATGTTATTTGATGTGTTTTACAGTTAAGAGTTTTATATTCTGCAAGTTGATTACTTTTGGACAGTCGACTGCAAGTTTTATGTTACTGATTATATTCTATAGTGACCAAGTCAATTGCAGAATAGATCTAAGTTGTTTAAAGTGTTGAAAAGTTCAATTGATACATCTGGACCTGAGGATAACTGATTCAACCCCCCTCTCAATTATTCTAAAATCATTCTAACACTAGTGTGAACAAAGGAAAAAGGGTACTTGTATTTTTTTCATTTGAGCTAAAAAGATCCCTAGTTTTGTTATTATTCATTTTCCAATTGTGGAGAGTAAAATAGGAGAGAATTTTAAAACTATTGTGATTTTGTATATTTGGGGAGAGAGAGAGAGCTTGTTTAGGAAGGAGCAATTGGAAAGAGCAGCAAAAGAGGAGATAGTTACATTCTCTAAGACCCCGTTATGATTTTGTGGATTTTGGGAGAGAGCTTGTTTGGGAAGGGGACTTGTTGCTTGCTTTGTGTGGAGCTTCTTGCTTGCTAACTTGCCAAGGAAGAAGATTCAACTTTTTGGCCTTTTGTGTACAAATCAGGTATTTTTCTTGACGTTTATTGTAGATTTGGGCAAAAGGATTGTTTGCATTGTGTATGTGGAGTGTTTGCTATTATATTGTGTATACAAGTGTAATGTCCTTTCCCTAAGCACTATCAGTTTTCTGAAAATTAGCGTATTTAGGAGATCCCCTTAGGCTAATGAGTTAAGCGATGCGTAATGAACATTTATTCTAGTTTATTTCTCAATGACAAGTGTTACATTAAGCTAAGCCAATTGAGAGTTGCATTATAAACTTTACTAAAAAGATATAGATAAACTTGTCTATACTTACTATTTTCAGTAAATAACAACCTAGATACAAACTTTACCAATTGGTAGTATTTCTATTTTGGGAATGTCGGTGAATGCTTTTGATAATAATATCTTGGCAGTTAATGTGGTCCAAAGCTATGAGTTTAAATAATGTTAAATTATTAAAGTTAAATTCAAGAATTAACTTTAACGTTAGTTAATTTATAAATTCCTTCAATATATTAGAATACTATAATGTTTCTTTAATGGTCATCTTCGTTAGTCTTTAGTTTATTAGGTAGTTTCTATTTTCATCTTCCGTTCATGATTGTTTAATACAACATCATCTTTGTAAATATATATAAGGAGCTTTCATCTCCTCTATTTAATACAACATCAATTTACCATTACATGGTATCAGAGCCGGTCGATGCGATTTCATAAAATTTGGCAATTTTTTTAAGAAAAATTCGAGCCTCTTCTAATCTGGAATTTTTCCAAAAATTTGTTATTCGATTTTTTAAAATAAAAAACCTTGGAGGTATTTTATGAATATTTTGTTTTTCGTCTTCAAAGATTTTTGCTGAAAATCGTGACCTGGTTGAGGGTTTTGATCGCCCGATTTCCTAGTTTGGGTAAAAGTCGTTGATTTTTTAAGGTTGCATGTATGTTGCTTGCATGTGTTTTTTGTGAGTTGCATGTTGCTTGCATATACTATATACCATTAGAAGTCTCGTGTTTTGTCGCATGAAGGTTTTTATAATTTTTTTCCCTTAAAAAAATTCTGAAGGGTTTTCATAATTTTTCCCTTAAAAAATTTATGATGGGTTTTTATAAGTTTTTCCATTAAAAATTTCTGGTGAGCTTTCATTAATTGTTCCATTAAAAAATTTATGATGGGTTTTCATAATTTTTCCCCTTAAAAATATATGATTCTGTAATTTGCAAAGTTGTGTGTGATTCTTTTGTGGGTTTTTACCATTCTTTCCGAAAAAACGATGATTTGTAATCTTGGGTTTGGTGATGTTTTCCTCAAAAATTGTGACTTTTTGCAGTCTGTTTTGGGGTGTCATGCTCTTCTGCAAAAAATTGGAGGGTTTGTCGATTTTTTTTCAAATTTGTGGCAATTGTTCTTGGTATGTCTCTAGCTACAAGGAGGGACAGCTTTAACATCCAACATTAGGTTGGACAATATGTGATGATTTTTGGTTAGAAGTTTTGCAAATTCCGGTACGGCTAGTGGCAGACTCATCTCAGTGGCAGAGTTAGTGGCAAACTCTTGTCTCTTGTTGCAGAGCATTCTAAAGAAGGGGTCATCCTTCTCTATTTTTCCTGAATGGATCTTGGCTAGTCTTGGTCATTGACATTCTACAGATCCAAGAAGGGTCTCAGGAGAAACATAATGTTTTGAAGAATTTGTGACCAAAAGACATTGTGTCTTCTACATGGTAGTTAGACGATGCTCATTAAGGGAGGGTATTAGAATATTATAATGTTTCTTTAATGGTCATCTTAGTTAGTCTTTAGTTTATTAGGTAGTTTCCATTTTCGTCTTTAGTCCATGATTGTTTCTTTTAGAAACATCATCATTGTAAATATATATAAGGAGCTTTCATCTCTTCTGTTTAATACAACATCAATTTACCATGACACAATAGGCACCTATGGGAATTAAACTTGATTTATTTTAACATGTCTCTAGGAGTGGGGCACAAATGGGGAGTCATAAGGTGATGTTTAATTTAATTAAAAATATTGAAGCTCTTAAGTGGTCTTCACAAAGGCATTTTGGAGCTTATTTTACATGATGTATGGATTTGATAATGAATGCAGAATTCGGATGGATTGAACTTGTTCATCCCATAGTTTAAAAAATTGTCAAACTCGACTGGACTCACGAGTCGAGTCGAGTCCAGGCGAGTCACTCCCTCTGCACTCGCGAGTCTAACACATGGACTCGTGCAAGTCCAACATTAGGACTCGTGATTCCTTGTGATGGACTCTTGCTGCTGCTTGGACACACCCAACAACTTATAATTTGATTTTTTTTTTCTCACTTTTTGAGTCTTTTGTTCTTTGTGCTTGCTCAAAACAAGGGTTTAAGGTGACTCCGATGAAATGGAGGATGACAAAGACGAGGATTTTGATGATGAAGAAGAATTAACTCCTCATTTAAATACCTCAACACCTACTCGTTCAAGGCCTGAAAATTTGAGTTATTTTAGGAGAGGGAAAAGGAAGATGTAGTCTTTAGTTTGTTGTTTTTCACATTTGGCCATATCACTATGTCATTTTGTAAACATTTATAAACTTATGCTTCTAATATACATTTTAAAGTTTGAAACTATGATGAAATTTCAAATATTGAGTGTTTAGGATTCATATGACATGTGTAATGTTTCAATTATGCTTCTTATGTTCTCTAAATGCATTAATTTCCTTTTTTGTAAAACTACGGTTTTTTTCTTTTGCCGAGTCCTTGCCAAGTCCTTTCCCAAGTCTTTTTCAAGTCCGAGTCTGAGTCCAATTTTTTGGTCTGTCAAGTCCAATGCAAGTCTGAGTTTTCCACTATGGTTCATCCTATAGCTTTGTGAGGATGAAAACCCTTGCAGAGAACATCTTCTTTGTTAGTGAAAGATCTAACCTAGGAGACTGACTAGTGGTTTCATTCAACAATCACATTTGGGCTTTATCAAAGATTTATTGCTGGTTTCTTTAGGGGATTTCAAAGTGCAAGCTTAACAAGCAAAAAGAAAAAAGAATATTAAAGATTTCATTGCATATGTTCTTCTAACTTCCACCCACACCATCTTCGTTGTTGGTCGTACAAGCTAAAGAGGGTGTGATTGAGATTGGCGAAGTGGCATATAGGGTAACAAGAGGATTTGTTGTGGCATCGGTGGCGCCTAGGGCCTAGCTATGCAGAGATATTTATTCTATGATTGTCAAAGCTCATTTTAAAGGATAAGAGTCATCCAAGTTTTGTAAAGCTTGTTTTCTGGTTTTCAGACTTTAATCAAAGTTATTTGTAAAAGTAATGTCCCCTTTTGGGGAGGATCCTGGATCTTGCCCTAGAATCACAAGTGCAATTAAAAAATAAAGAACACAATATAGTTAGGATCATACCTTAACCAATAAAACGTTTTTATCAAGTTAAATCTGGTTGAGAACCTGCAACCATGTTAGGTAATACTTGAAATATAATTCATAAGATCAACTATTCCCATTAGGGTTAGTAATCACACAAGTACAAATATGTATAATCATCATAATTCATTAGATAAGTCATGTTGCATCTACATTCATCACAATAGGTTTTAAATGAAGAAGCACAATAGGCTGGTCCGAAGTGATCCTCAACTTCGTCCAAGAGAGGATATATCATCCCCCTTGGCCCTAAGTGGCCAGCACATAGGACACCTATCACGGGATTATTAAAGTAATATTGTAAATATTTAGTATAATTGTCATGTAAGTGACTTTCTTTTAAGTCAGTCGATTAGTATATAGTAACCTTTTGTTATTTAAGTTGTTTAGCTAGTTTGGTGACTTTCTATTCTGTATTTAGTTCTCAATTTTTCCATTATGAAAAGGTCTTGTAATTGCTTATTTAGGGAGTATTCCTCTACTTTGTTTAATATTGAATATCAATAAATTATCATTTCATAGTGTTAGAGAGAGTCTAATTTTTTATCAATAATTCTGATTAAATTTGTGATTTATTTACCTAAAGATTTCAAGGAAATTTCTAGAAGCTTTTTTTGATCGATTTTTTTAAACAAAAAATCGTGGGATTTACCTACAAATTTTGAGGAAATTTTGAGGGAATTTTTACAAGTTTTTTGCCCTTTTTTTTAAATCGTGAGATTTTTTGGCAAATCTTTTTAATAAAATCAAGGGTTTTCAGTTTTTGGCCAATTTTTTAAAACAAATATCATGGTTTCTACAAATTTCTTTACCACTTTTTCACCAGAAAAAATGCAGGTTTTTTAAAGATCTGCAAGTGTTCTTTATTCTTGTGACTAAGGGTTGCTAGTTTTCCCGACCTTAGAAGGTTTTGAAAATTTTCCTCTAGAACTCATGATTTTTCTAATATTAAAAGGTTTTGCTCGATTTTTTCTCAAAAATTATGGTTTTCTTTGTCATGTGATTACTGGTTTTGATGATTTTTTGAAAATTGAAGGTATTTTGTCTTTTCCTCAAAACGAAGGTTTTTGTCAATTTTTTCACAAAATAGTGCCTTTCCCTCTTCGACAAAATGTTTTGACAATTTTTTATAATATCGAGGTTTCTTGCAGAGTGTATTGGGTTGCACCTCAAGTTTCTAGAGCGAACGGTGTTCCTACAAATGTACAAGAGGTTTTTGTTAATATATTCAGATTTCTACATAGGGGTTACAATCTATAGATGTTCTTCTAAAACTAAACATGATAAGGTAAAGACATGGAGAGATAGAACCTGATTTTGTAGTCTGTAGAGTCTCCTTGATGATGTCTTCAAGCTGCTATAATCAACTTTTATGTCTGCTCTAAATCTGCTATGTTTCGTCCTCCAGATCTACCTTGTATTTCACTTCTAAGTCTGATATATTTCACTCCTTAAGTCTGCTGTAATTCGCTCTAGGTCTGCTCTGATGTCTGCTATAATTCGCTTCTCCAAGTCTGCTATGATTCCTTCTTAAGTTTGCTATGACTCCTCAAGAAATGACTGACTTTAGGGCGAATTATGACTACTATGGATCAGGTTTAGGAGTCTGATTCTCTACTTGTTATGGTGCGAATTAGGCTTGCATGTTATGTTTTTGATGCTTGCCTTAATTCACAACATAACCCTTATTTATATGTGTTAAAGGGGGGAACAGCTTATGCAAGTCGGCCTTCAATAAATGTTGTTTATTCCAGCACCAAGTCGTCCCTCCTTGCAATTATCATATTTAATATGCAAGTCGTCCCTACTTGCCAAATAATCATTTAATATGCAAGTCATCTCTACTTGCCAAATAACATTGTTTCTTTAGATTTTAATATAATAATATGAGATGTAATATTTATCATGTATCTTTGATCTTACCGAAAAGGCCACAAATACTAACAATTTTGACAATTTTTCACAAAATCATGGGTGATCTCAGCATTGCATCAAGGCTTTGATTGTTTTTCCACAAAATCATAGTGTTGTTTTATAGCAGTTTCTTTTGACAATTTTTGGTTGTAGAGTTTTTCCCTAAATTTTTATCAACAAAACTCAAAAATTTTGAGAAGTTGATCTTGATTTCCATGTCTTGGGATAATGAGAGGGATGGCTTCATTACCTAACATCAAGTTGGAAGGCACTTAGCTTATTTGTGTTCTTGGTTATATGAGAAAATTCGTAGAAAGTGATTGGTTGATCATAAGTCCAACCAAAGAGGGTCTTAGAAGTAGGCTCATGTCGCAAAACGTTCAGAAGAGAAGGAATCATTGCCAAATGACCTACAAATTATGTCAAGTCTTATGTAGAATGACCATTAAGGGAGGTATTAAAGTAATATTGTAATATTTAGTATAATGGCCATGTAAGTAACTTTCCTTTAAGTCAATCAATTAGTTTTTAGTAACTTTCTGTTTTTTAATTTGTTTAGTTAGTTTATTAACTTCCTATTCTATCTTTAGTTCTCAATCATTTTTATTATGGAAAGATCTTGTAATTGATTAGTTAAGGAGTATACTCTCATTTGTTTAATATTGAATATCAATGGATTATCATTTCAAAGGTGGTCTACCTAGTGGAGTGCTTGTCTTTGCCCTCCATATTCATGTCGCTTTATTCATTTTTAGTATTCTATCACAATAGGGTTTGGATGAGGGGCCATGATACATTGGCCCAAAGTAATTCTCACACCAAGCCCAAGAGTGAGCACTCGCCCTCTTGGCCCCAAGTAGCAGGCATAGTGGACATCCAACATGGGGTGGTCTACCTTGTGGGATGCTTGTCTCTGCCCTCCCTATTCATGTCACCTTATTCATTTTTAGTATTCAATCGCAATAGGGTTTGGATGAGGGAGCATGATAGGTTGGCACAAAGCTAAGTTGCAAGGCTCGCACCTTGGACCCACACACCAGGTCTGGGTGCATTCGAATCCGAGTGCGCAGATGGTGCACCCACAAGATGCCTGCAAGAGGGGCCCATAAAAAGTGAAAAAAAAAACACTTTAAAACATTATTTTTTTCCTTTTTTTAGAAAACCCTAAAACAACCTTTTATGAGGCCATTCAAACCTAAAACATATTCATTTCGTTCTCTATTTTCTCTCAACTCGTATTTTATCCATTTTGGCATTTTGAAGGGCAGCTAGTTTTTTTCGAAGGGGATCATCCATGGAGTCAAATAGCTTCCACAAAGCAGATTTAAGCATCTAAAGGTAGCATTTAACCCTATTCTTTAAAACATTATTTTTTCCCTTTTTTTAGAAAACCGTAAAACAACCTTTTATGAGGCCATTCAAACCTAAAACATATTCATTTCATTCTCTATTTACTCTCAACTCATATTTTCTCCATTTTGGCATTTTGAAGGGCAGCTAGTTTTTTTCGAAGGGGATCATCCATGGAGTCAAATAGCTTCCTCAAAGGAGATTTAAGCATCTAAAGGTAAGCATTTAACCCTATTCTTTAGTCTTTTAACAAAAAATTTTTAGATTTTGATGAAAAAAATTTCAAGTTTTTTTCTGAATTTTTTTTTTAGAAAACAAGAAACAAGTTTAACTCTTTGTTATAATGCTTTTTATCTTTAATTTGCACTTGTATGCTTGCATTTATTTGTTTTTTTCTAATTAAAAATTATGTAATTTCTTATAATAGTAAAAAATCAGATTACAAGAATGGTTAGTAATCAAACTTTAGTGGGTGTGTAAGGAAACAAAAGATTCAAAATTGATGAAGGATCTCCTTTATAGAGACATATCACAAGGATTGAACAACTTCCAAGAGGTGGATATATTAGGAACTATAATTTCAATGTGTAATACACAATTTAATAGCTCGTATTATTGAGTGAAACTTCACTTTATGGACCCTTCTAGGAAAGGGATTGGAATGTGTGCAAACCCAAATGAGAAGGGGTTGTCTTTCAAACAAATAGTGGCATTCATAAGACAACAAAAAAGATGTTGATAGAATGGTTGCAAGATTAAAACAAAGAGCTCATCCTTCCGCAAAGAAAAAAACAATGAATTTATCCATTATTACAGTAATGGCCTCTCAACATCCCTTCTTGCATATACCTTCTACGGAAGTTGAAGATGAAGTAGAAATTCCCAACTACAAAAGAGGTCTATTGGACAAGGCATTTAAAATGGAATCAAGAGATATTGCTGAACAAAAAATTGCGTGTTGCATCTATACCAATGGTCTTCCATTCAACTTGGTGAGATCACCATATTGGTAATCGATAGTGCACCTCCTAGTTTCAAGAGTCGTAGGTATGAAAAGGAGTGTACCACCTTATTGCAAAGAGAAGAATTTTGTAGAGACCTCAAAGAGACCAATTAGAGATTCTTGGGTTGAATCAGTAGTTTCTATTGTTTCCGATAGATGAAAAGATTACAAAAACCATCCATTGATAAATGTTATTGTAGTATCCCCCAAAAGGGACAATGTTTTTGAGTGAGGTTGGTTGTAGGGGCAAATCAAAAATGCGAAGTTCATTTCCAGAATCCTCATTGAATCATAGAGATGGTGGGTCATGATAATGTGGTCCAAGTCATTATTGACAATGCAAAAAATTGGAGGGTTGCAGGTGCTTTGGTTGATCAATGATACAAGAAAAAATTTTCGACACCATGCACCATACACTCCTTCAACTTGGTGATGCAAGCAATTAGCATCAAATAGAGTGGGTGAAAGAAATATATCAAGAGGGTGAGGAGATCCAAATGTTTATGACAAACCACAAAATATCACAAGCAATTTTCAAAAGTTCCTCAAGATTGGAATTATTGAAGGCAAATTTAATTAATTTATTTATTTTTATTTATGTCATGTTCAATGTGTATATAAATTTATATTGTTTTTTAATGTGTTACATATTATTAATGTGTTATTAACATAATCCTAGGTTGTTGAGACTCAATTTGCATCTTATACAATTGTTATGAGACAACTTTGGGGTGTTTAGAGGCAATCAAATTCAGCAAAAAGGTCAAGTTAGTGATCTTGAATGACAATTGCGGCCTTGTGTGGAATATGTATTAGATTTCACCAAGCCTATCATGACTATGCTCGGTTTGCTAATATAGATGTACCATGTTTGGGGGATGTCTATGATGGCATGGACACGACGATAGAGAAAATAAAAGTGGCAATACAAAAAAAAAGCAAATGACCCCAAAGAAACCTTTTTCAAAATGGTGGAATCAATCATTCTTCATCGTTGGAAAAAGATGATCATGTCATTGCACCTCTTTGCATATGCGCTATCTCCGAGGTATAATTGCAACAATGTACTTTTTTTGCCAGGGAGACTACCACTATATAGAGATTTTGAAGTAGGCCTCCAAGATCTAGAAATGGAGGAAAATAATAGGAGAGAATTTGGCTTGTTTGTCTCAAGAAGAAATATTACTCCTTGTGTTGTTAATGACCAATCTAAAATGGATGCTACTACATGGTGGTACCTCTATGGTCAAGATTTTATGTACCTCCAAACCTCTTGCAATCAAAATTCTCTCGCAAGTAATTTTTGTTTTTGTTTTTTATTCTACCATTTGTATTGTAGAATTTAGTACTTTACATTCTTTAATTTATTTTGTATTTTTTCTAAATTTTGTTGATTTCCTATCCAATTTCAACAGGTTACAAGTTTTTTTGCCATTGAACAGAATTGAAGTACATACTCATTTATCCACTCAATGAAGTGTAGGCAGTTGACTGCAAAAAGAGCAAAAGACTTGGTTTATATTCATTCCAATTTGCATCTTCTATCACGTAAGGATCCCCAATACAAGGATGGGCAGCGAAGTTTTGGGATGTAGCCCCTGAGTGTACCAACTTGGATTCAACCATTGAATATCTTGCTAGAGTCAATATGGGTGATGATGATGACATACCTATACATGGTGCATCTAGTGCAAGTGGCGCTACTTTGGGTTCAAATGATCTTGAACTTGCAGCAACTGAAAATGCAATAGATGATTTTTTTGATAATCCTTTTGATGATTGATGTACAACATTGAAGATAGAAGACAATTATTATTTTTGATGGTCAATTTTGTTATTGCAATGATTTTCATTTGAATAGTGAACCTAGACCCATATTATATGGTATATGAATTAATATTGAAATTCTGAACTATCAATTGGCATATAATATTTATCTTTGGAATTGATCAATGATCAAGTATCACTATCAAATGATTCAGTTTTATAATTTTGTATATTTCTTTAGAAAATTTATATATAATATTAATATATATATTTATAATTATATATATATGTACACAGACCCTAAAAAAATTTGCCCATACCCACATACCGGGTTCTCCTACCCATATTCATACTTGTACCCAAACTAGCAACTCAGGCACAAAGCAATCCTCACACCAAGCCCAAGAGTTGACACTCACCCTCATGGCCCCAAGTGGCAGGCACATTGGACATCCAACATGGGGTGATCTACCTATTGGGATGCTTCTATCTACCCTCCCCTTTGATGTTTCCTTATTCATTGTCTTATGACTATAAACATGATGACCCAAAGCAATTCTTCCACTAAGCCCAAAAGCGAACACTAAACCTCTAGGCCCCAAGTGGCAAGCACGTTGGACATCCAGCATGGAGTGGTCTACCTAGTGGCATGCTTGTATTTGCCCTCCCTATTTATGTATCCTTCATCACCCTCTTATGACTATGATTTCTCCAACAATTAGCCATCATAGAGTTGGAAAGGAAATCACAATAGGGTGACCAAGAATCCTCCTATGTAAGCCCAAGAGCAAACACTCACCCTCATGGCCCTAAGTGGTAGGCACATTGGACATCCAGCATGGGGTGGTCTACTTAGATGTTGATCTCGTATCTAGCCCCTTTGCATTTCCTCCTCTGCTCCACGTGATTTCTTGATGGGTTGTAGATATATGAGTGATTTAGAATATGCATTTCACATTACCACACAACAATTATGGATTCTATTATTCATACCACTATACTAGTAGAATATAGAGTTATTGCAGGTTATATATTTTCAGATTGCTGTTGCAATTTAGACAATCCTGACTTAATACTGCTTCCTTAATGGGATGCTGATCACTGCTCTTTTGAATAAGTGCTTCTGCTCCTTGCTTCCATTGATGCCTTGTCCTCGTTGTGGTTTTACTTTTTCCCCATTTTATATCCTAATGCCTTCATGAAGAGGGGTGACCCTTGTGAAGTTGCTGCTCTTTCAGGAATGGACAAAACCTTTCTCATAAATCACTGCCCTCCAATATTAATCCTTATCTAATTTCAAACCAATAACATTAGTCAATCTCTTTTACGCCTGTGATTTATACATTAATCCTTTATCAAACTTGTTATTAGTGTGAACACTTCCCTTTGTTTTCTTCAATCGCTACTGTATATATTAATGATAATCACTGCATATAATATATTATTGTTTTCTGTTCTCTGCTCTAACAATCACTGCCTATTATTATTTTTGTTCCTCCCATTAGAGGTAATAGCACCTTTCTTAAATACATGCCCATTGTCTCTATTTCAAGGGAGTCAACCTTAAGCAAAAACACATTTAATTTAATTTGAACACCAATAGGTCAGCCCTTCCCTTCACCCCAGTCGACCCTTTATGCAATCACCCAGGTTTGACTGTTAATACTGCTGCGATGGGTTTGTTGAAGCCTCCATGGTGGGGGCATGACAGTAAAACAGCAAATGGGTATATTGGCATTGTGATTTAATTTCTGTTTGACCATTAGATATTAAAGATTTTGAAGATTTATTGTATTTCCAGTTCTGAAATTAATTCTGAAAATATTGTTTGTTGTGGGTATTCCTGATTATTGGGATTTGAAGAATCATTCCATTTCATTTATTGCTGCAAATAAGATTACTGCAATATCTAATTCTGCATTTCTTTCTACTTCTCCAAAACAAACTCAAATCAGACAGAAACAGAAAACAAAAATATCAAGGGTGTATATTATAGCAAAAGATTATTTTTTGTATCTTTTCTTTCGGTGCAAACAAAGAATTTGATTTTATTCAGTTTGTGTATTTCAAGGAAAGGAAAGATTTATGGCATGAATTGTGTGTATGCAAAGAATAGAGGGCTTATATGCTTTTTGTGTATGTAACAAGGAAGAGGAATGACTGTTGTAGTTGTAAGCTTCATGAGACTCCATGAATGGAGGTCATGAGAGCTCCATGTGTTTTCGGAAAAAGTTTGAAAAGCTGAAAATTTGAGATATGTACATTTTTTTGTGGAGTTATTTTGTGCTGTTATATTTAATGATAATCAAAAAGTGGTGAAATGGCTCATGAGGGAATTTTTTGTGCATGGATGAAAACCCTATGTTTCCCTCCTAAGTGCCATCTATGAAATTTGGCTGCCTTAGATGTGAAGTTGGAATGATGTGGTAGTTAGGGCTAGGAATGGCTTGATCATGAATTGAGAGATGCAAAGCGGACATTGTATCATAAAGAACTAAGATTAAATTATGCAACATTTGAAGAGGGAACATTGCATCGTATAGAACTAAGAATAAATTATCTGAGAAAGGGTGCATTGCATAAACAAGATTAAATTGGATGCAACAACTAAAAAGGGGTGTACAGCATATGATAAGATGCTTACTTTTGAGACACATAGTCTACCTTGTTCCATCTCAATCTTGGAGAGCTGAAAATTTTTCATCTTGTGTCCTAAACAATGTTTGACTTCCTTGATCAATTTGACTCTGTAGTTTCCAACTCATGTTGAGTAATATTGTGTTTGAGGTGTCTTTGAATGTAGCCAAACAGTGTGCATGGCATGTGTATGTGTTTGATGACCAATAACCACCTAGCTTAGCAGGGTGAACCCAAAGATCCACATGGTCAAGTGGTAAATATTCACCATTAGATGCATCAAATTGTAGTGGCAAATAGCGAGTTAAGGTGCATGGAGAAGTTCTTATGTTCTTGCCTTCATTTTGTATTGTAATTGAATATAAATTGTAATTTAAGCTATTTACATTGTAATTTGTCATGTGATGGTTTTGAACAATAGTGGGGTATGGACTATCATAACCTTGTCTAAATCGCACGTATAAAGTGCATTCCATATAAACAGCAATAACTAATCAATATCCGATAGAGAAGTCGAATACAATCTGTGGATAATAGGAAGGGAGATTAACTAATCAATATTTATTAAGGGACAAAATTACGTGGCCAACTCCCTTTGACATTACCGATCCAAGGAATAATATTAAGAATTATCATTGCTAGCCGACTTATATAATGAGAAATGTTTTGTACTATGGCCGACCTTTAGCATGTTAATATTTCAGACTTTGAAAGGAAATAACAATCTATAGATGATCTTTTAAAACTAAGATTTAGGCCCTATCTAAAATATAGATAAATAGAAGAATAGATAATATTTGTTTTTGAAGTCTATTGTAGAGTCTCCTTGATGATGCCTTCCAGTTTTTTGCTATAATTCAACCTTTATGTCTGCTTCAATTTGTCCTCCAATTTTGCTATATTTCATCCTCCAAATTTGCTATATTTCATCCTCCAAATCTGCTATATATTGTTTTTAAGTTCACTATATATTGCACTTTTGGTCTACTATTCTTCCTCTAGGAATGATTGTAACTTTAGTATGAATTGTTACTGCTATGGATCAGATTAGAAAAAATCTGCTTGTTTGTTGTTATGGTGCAAATTAGGCAGACGTGTTATGTTTTTGATGCATGCCATATTCACAACATAACCCTACCTTTATATGCATTAAGAGGTCTGACTCTTCAACATTAATGCTGCCGACTTGCACAAGTAAGTCGTCCCTCCTCTAACAATGTGCAAGTCGTCCCTCCTTAATAAATAATATTTAATATGCAAAACATCTCTCTTGTTAATATTAAGTCATCCCTCTAGGACAATATAGGAATGTTTCTTTAGAGTTTAATACAATAATTATGAGATGTATTATTTATTATTAGTCTCAGCATATTGACCTTTTCGAAAAAGCCACAAATATTAACACTCTCTCTTGGTCTAATAAATCTCATAATCAATGTAATCAATGTGATTAACCATCCTCAAGATGTCCCAACCTTTGTAATATCATCTACTACAAGATGTAAGGTTATTCAAATATCATTCACATGTAATGAGAGTTAAGAAGCATGATGTAAACAATAATCACATATTGTCTCAACTTTATGTAAACACTATCTCAATAGATAGTCAAAAAATAGATCTTAGAACAATAGATCTCAAATCTATGTAATCAGAAAATAGATCTCAGAACAATAGATCTCAAATCTATGTAACAATAGATCTTTGTAATCATAAGAAGCATCATCAAAACTTTAATCAATAGGTCTCAACTTATAAGATAAAGCAATAATGGAAGCATCTTCACAAGATGTAAATTCAAATAAAACACTAACCTCAAAGTGTAAATCTCCTCCTAATGAGATCCCATCCACAAGCTCTCGAAAGTCACATCCACAAGTTCTCTGAAAGATAGTCTTCATTGGTGATTCTATCCAAGAGTCTAAATTGCTCTAATATCCAAGAGTCTCAACGCTCAAATATGTAAGAGTCTCAACGCTCAAATATGTAAGAGCCTCAACGCTCAAGAGCCTAAATGCTCAAATGTGTAAGAGCCTCAATGCTCAAATATCAAGAGCCTCAACGCTCAAATATGCAAGAGCCTCAACACTCAAATATCAAAAGCCTCAACGCTCAAGAGATGCAAGAGCCTCAGCGCTCAATTATGCAAGAGCCTCAACGCTCAAGAGATGCAAGAGCCTCAACGCTCAAATATGCAAAAGCCTCAACACTCAAAACCCTGCAAATATGTTAGTATAACAAAATACTCACATAATAATTTAACATAACGAAGAATCATATTCTCAATGGAAAGTAATATTTGATTTATTTACAAGTGATGTTAAAATCTAACAAATAATTAGAAAGAACTTATAACATGACTTTTATATTTATGAAGGCCCATATCTGAACTCCTTCTCAAGGTGAAGACTAAAGGACAAGGCATTCAGATTCTGTTTCTTTTACTTCTGCAATAGAGGCTTGATAATTATTTTGTTCAGGACAATTTGCTGCCTTGTGACCAAATTTGTTACATCTATAGCATTGTACCTTAGATCTTTCTTTTGAAATTTGTTGTTTTGATAGCCTCTCCCTCTCCATCCATGAGAGTTCCCTTCTTGCTTGATTTGATAATCTCTCTTTCTTTTGTTCCTAAAGTTTATTTCTCTTTTGTCTTGAGATTTTCTTTTGAAGTCATCTTTCTTTCTTGATTGGGAGTATAAAATTTGAAGGTCTTTTTTAAAATTCGATCCTCTAGATATCGGTCCCAACTCTACTTGAAGACAAACCATCTTTAATTTATCAAATTTAAGCATTTTAGGACGTGCACCGATTCCTTGAATAAAGGAGTCCCATGAAAGAGGCAATCTATTAAGTGCTATCATAGATAGTTCCTTTTCATTGTAGGTGTGCCCAATAGTTGCTAATTGATTTCTTAACTTAGTAATTCTCACAAAGAATGATGTGATAGATTCTCCTTGACTCATCTTGATTCATGAAATTTCATTTTAAAGAGTCATAATTCTACTTGTATTATTACTTTCAAACATTCCTTATAATGTAGAGAACATTAGATAGGCTGACTCTATATAGGAGATTGTGGGTAGGATGTGGTCTTTTACGCTATCAATTAGAATTCTCATAGCTTTGTTATTACCCTTTTTCCATTCACGTGTTTCATCTTCATTCATTTCAGATTTAGGTGGATTTTCTATAATTGAATCCAGTTCTAGTTCTCTGAAGACAAGTAGTATTCTAATTTTCCAAGATAAGAAGTGTGTGGCTCCTTCGAGTCTGTCTTTTGGTCTAACTTCACTTGTCATATTGAATTTCTTAGTTTTAAAAGTGTTAGATTGCTTTCCTTAATCTGAAAGTAGGTATTTCACTCACCAAGGCTCTGATACCATGTTAATATTTCAGACTTTGAAAGGAAATAACAATCTATAAATGATCTTTTAAAACTAAGATTTAGGCCCTATCTAAAATATAGATAAATAGAAGAATAAATAATACCGGTTATTTAAGTCTATTGTAAAGTCTCCTTGATGATGCCTTCCAATTTTCTGTTATAATTCAACTTCTATGTCTGCTTCAATTTGTCCTCCAATTCTGCTATATTTCGTCCTCCAAATCTGTTATATTTCATCCTCCAAATCTGCTACATATTGTCTTTAAGTTCACTATATATTGCACTTTTGGTTTGCTATTCTTCCTCTAGAAATAACTGTAACTTTAGTATGAATTGTTACTGCTATGGATCAGATTAAAAAGAATCCGCTTGTCTGTTGTTATGAAACGAATTAGGCAGACATGTTATGTTTTTGATGCATGCCATATTCCCAACATAAACCTACCTTTATATGCATTAAGAGGTGTGACTCTTCAACATTAATGTTGTTGACTTGCACAAGTAAGTCGTCCCTCCTCAAACAATGTGCAAGTCGTCCCTCCTTAATAAATAATATTTAATATGCAAAACGTCACTCTTGTTAATATTAAGTCGTCTCTCTAGGACAATATCGGAATGTTTCTTTAGAGTTTAATACAATAATTATGAGATGTATTATTTATTATTAATCTCAGCATATTGATCTTTCCGAAAAGACCACAAATATTAACATAGCAGATGGCTAAGCGATGAATAAGAGAATTATATTAATGGCAGCAATGATAATACTTGTAACAAAAATGATAAGGTGTGTGAAAGCCACATTTGTATTAACTCACATGAAAGCTACGATTAACAAGTCTAAAAAAGAAGGAATTTGTTTAGAAGAGGTTCCTCTTGGCAGCAATTAATATTTGGAGGAGGTGTGATTCTTGAGGAGTTGTGTCCAAACATTCATGAGCATGCTTCCCTTGACGAGTTTGTTGATGTATGTAGCATCGGTCAGATAAATAAAACTGAATATATAATTATTATGAGAATTGATTTATTATATATATATTAATATGTTTAATAATAAATATTATTTATCTTAATATACATATATATATATATGAAGTTAATCTTTTATTTATTCTCATAATGATTATATAGTTAAATTAATATATTAGATTAATGAATAGACATGTCCCATATGGGACATGTCTCTTCTTGTCTTTACCATGTATATATTCAAGAGATCGATGCATTTGGAAAGTACATACTATTACGGCAGTAGTATTACATTTACAGCAATCTTAAATTTAATATGGTATCAAAGCCAGACTGCAAATGTGTAAGAATAGAAATGATATGGAGGAAAATTCATACGAAGGAGACAAGGATTAAATGGAGAATAGCCACAGGAGAAAATTAAGTGTATGACAAAAGCTGCCCGTGCACATGACAGGAAATAGATAAGAATAATAGGACAGTTAGCATTGGGTTGGCAGTGGGGTCTTCGTGACTAAGTAAACAGGAGAACTTAAAATCAATGTCGACAGGGCTGGATATTTGTTTGGCTTGTGCGATGTTTGTTGGGCTGTGTCAATGCCGACTCGGGAGCCCACTGTAATGTCTCAGATGCCATGACACTCTAATGTAAAATGAGCCAGCTCTGTGAAGAAGTGTGTTGTGGGGTTGATAGATCTAGACACTGCACTGGAGTTTCCACGCTAAGAAGGGGAGATACATTTGAGGTCAGTCAACGATAATTGAGATATCGATATCCATGAGGCACGAATTATACAGATCCAATAGTCAGTGACTCATATACTAAACAACCATTATAATATTAATGAGAAGAATGGACAAAAGGGCAGAAATATATTGCAGGAACAAGTAAATCATGGTCAGTAATGCTTTTGCCGCAACTCCTCAAACACGAAGAATGGGTTATCATAACATGTTACCAATTTTATAATAAGAAAGGCAGAAGTATGATGCGGATGATTCCGGAAATCATGAGGAGCGATCGTTCTCTTCCGGTATCACAGAGAGATGAAGTCGGTTATGGGAGATGCCAATAGAAACGTCAGTCTTTACCCAAACATACTGCCACATCAATACTCTGTGTGGAGACTGCAATGTTAATAACCACTCATTTAGTTGTCGGTTCATCCTCTCTTGCTAGGGACCGGGATATGGTGTTAATAAAACTATAGGAAAATAATCTCATATACCGTTTAAGTCAGTAGCTAATAAACAGCTTAACACTATCGATTAAGAAGGCAGCAATAAACGAGAACACCACTTCAACAGCTCCATACAACTAGCAGTTTATTAATAAATTTATATATAGACTCAGCTGTGTCTGAACTTGACAACACACTTATTATTTTATGTGTAGATCACGGGGATTAATGGAAGCAGATCAGAGGAAGTGAAGACGGATCAGCACTCTATACAAATAGAAAACTCAGAATTTATATAATTAGAGATAAGGGGAATCGAACCATCAGCAGATAGAGAACAAGAGACTGAAATCTGTAATGAACACAATACAAAGCAATTAAGATCAGACCTGATTTACAGTGATCATGGGCCATGACTGAATACATTGTTTATGGTTAAAGCAACAGGAAACACAGGCAGATCTCTGAATGTGTTTAGAAGACAAATTGATACTTCTGATACACACAAGCAGATTGTTGTGAAGAAAATATACTAGAAGATTACTCATAAGAATACAAAACGGAAAGATAAGAGAAATTTCAGACTTCCAATATTTTGCATATTCTGTGGTTAGTGGAGGGGATCGAATCTCTGGACACGGGTCTCAAGCTGCAAAGTGAGACCATTAGAAGATAGACTGCGGAGACCTTATAATACTGTTTGTGCGTCACAGGACAGCGAACAGAGATATATGAGTAAGATGGCAATCCATCTTGGGCTCAAGCATCATCACCATTATCAAATTCAAATGCTAACGACATGCCATATACAACTAGCAAAATTGGGAAATTCATTAAAGATATATTGGATTTGATACTACTATCAAAAATCTATAATCTTGAAGTTAGAATCTACTTTATTCCTTCACTTGGGCCAGAATTTCCCAGAACTTGTACCAAACCTTGCTAATTCAAGTTTGGAATCATTATTGATAAAACACTATATGTTTATGTCATCATACAAGTTGCTCGTGAACCTAGCCTTTACTATTATCTTCATAGTGATATATTCATCAAAGGATGTCCATATTGAGATCATGTCCCAAGGAGGGACATTACAGTGGTATCAAGGATTGTTGAGTGCGGTTACATTAGCTTGGAGAGAATTTGATGGGACAAGGGTTTACATACGGGAGAAAATGACAATAATTATATGAATAACTAATTCTAGTGATATGAAGCGTTGGAAGACATGTAAAGACAAAATAGTGAAACACTTAATCAATAATAATAGAATTGATATTATGAGAAGGCAGTGACATAAATGTGATGGTCAACTCCTATGTTGACAATGAGGATGATTATGTGGCAACATTATATTACAACTAACAAGCCGAGCATGGAGAGTGGACCTGAATTCAAAGCAAAGTGCTTGCTCTTGCCGAAGACTTCGTGTTTCTCATGACTCAAGAGTTAGAGAACTTATAAGCACACTATATGCTATAATGTTCAAAGTATATAGAAATGAAGATTATTGTTCGAAGGGTGTGCATCTATGTTAGTGAGAGAAGTTGAAGAATAGTCTTTAACTACATGAGATCGGTATTTTTTAGTTCAATTTATAAGTATTGTATTTCTAATCTCTCTTATTCATACGTACTATAAGAGCTATTTGCCTTAATAGTTTTTGAGGATGCTCTTGACGGAAAAGGAGGATTGCTATCAGATTCAGAGGGAGTCTGACACTTTATCTATTACAAGCAACCTTGGACGAGAAGGTCGGAAGGTTGATATCACATTCAGAAGAAGTATGATGAACCATCAGAGGAAACCTTGGACAAGAAGGTTAAATGTTGATGATAGTACTCAAAGATTCAGAGGGAGTCAGTACAACATCTAGAGGATATGCCTTATTTGATTTCCAAGGATCTTGGTCATATTGATTCAGAGGGAGTAAACCATATCGAGATGGTTTCCCTAGTGACCAGGAAACTATAAAAGGAAAAAGAATTGCGATTCAAATGATGAAATTCCATGTATGTGAACTAGAAGGCTTTTATGCAGATATCTAGGTCATGATATTCCTAGATAGATGGTTGGGAATTCAAGAAAAGAGCTTAATGCAGACTAAAGAACAAAGACACGACTTGCTCTCAGAAGGTTGATATTAGATACAGAGGGAGTATAATAGTTCATCTAAAACAACCTTGGATGAGGAGGTGAGGAGGTTGTTATAAGACCTTAAAGGAAGCATCCAGAGGACTATAATCATGAGATTGAGTCTCATGTGTGTTGGCTGAAATGCCTTTATGCTATCTCCTACATAACTTGGGGTTCACCTAGAGTGATGCAAACTATATAAGAGATATAGTGCATAAGTATGTTATTCAAGGTACATTATCCCTACAGAACATATGGCTGATATCCACACCAAGTTTCTTGCTAGAGGTACAGTTGTGTACCTTCAAGATAAACTTGGCATGTTGGAGAATGAAGCCTTAGATGAAAAGGAGTTTCAATATCTATGATTTATTATCTTGTATGTTATTGCATTCTACTCCTTGAGAGAGAAGTCTAAGGTGAAAGCCCTTGTTTCCACCCCTTTGGAATGAGCCATGATGGATCCACCCTTTGAGATGAGTCAAGGTGGATTTCATGTGTGTGACTCCAAGACTTATGGGCCCTCCTGTGAACATTGGAGAAAGGTGACGAATTTTCAACAATGAACACTTGTATTTGATGTTACAAGGTGACGATCTTGTAATGGAGATTCGTTATGGTAGACTTTTGATATGTCTGTGCACATACCATAATAGGGTTATATGTAAGGGGAATGTAATGTTCTTAGATTTACTATATCCTTTTATCACGATCTGAGGTGATATGAAAATCAGGTATCACAATCTAAGGTGATTCCTCATATCACGATCTAAGGTGATGTGAAAACTAGGTATCATGATCTAAGATGATTCCTCATATTACGATCTAAGGTAATATGTAAAATTAGGTATCACATGTTAGGTGATTCCTTATATCACATGTTAGGCGATATGTAAAACTGGGTATCACATGTCAAGTGATTCCCCATATCACATGTTAGGTGATATGTAAAACCAGGCATCACATGTCAGGTGATTCCTCATATCACATGTTAGGTGATATGTAAAACTAGGTATCACATGTCAGGTGATTCCTCATATCACATGTCAGGTGATTCCTCATATCACATGTTACGTGATATGTAAAACTAGGTATCACATGTCAGGTGATTCCTCATATCACATGTTAGGTGATATGTAAAACTAGGTATCACATGTCAGGTGATTCCTCATATCACATGTTTGGTGATATGTAAAACTAGGTATCACGTGTTAGGTGATTCCTTATATCACATGTTAGGTGATATATATAAAAATGGGTATCACGTGTTAGGTGATTCCTCATCTCACAAGTTATGTGATACTTATCATCACGTGTTATGTGATATCTGCTTTCATGAGATATGTGAGATTTCTTATCACAAGAAATGTGATATATGATTTTATCTTCCCTAGCTAAGAGGGAGTGTTGATGGATGTAGCATCGGTCAAATAAATAAAACTGATTATATAATTATTATGAGAATTGATTTATTATATATACATATATATATATATATATATATATATATATATTAATATATTTAATAATTAATATTATTTATATTAATATACATATATATATATATGAAGTTAATCTTTTATTTATTCTCATAATGATTATATAGTTAAATTAATAAATTAGATTAATGAATAGACATGACCCATGAAGGGACATGTCTCTTCTTGTCTTTACCATGTATATATTCAAGAGATCCATGCATTTGGAAATTACATACTATTACGGAAGTACTATTACATTTGCAGCGATCTTAAATTTAATAGTTTATGAAATCTTACTGAAGGTGTGATCAGAAGCCAGGGAATAAAGTTATATTTTCTGAGGAAGGAAAGAGCAGATCTAGATGAAATAAAGGTGTGTCAAAGAAAGAGAAGATGTATAAGCACTTACTGCTAATTAAATGAATGGAGTCTAAAGTATCCACAGCAGCGTCAATAATCAAGAATCAATCAAAATACTACATCAATAACAGAATCAGATATCATACAAGCAGCAATCAGATCACATTTACAAAAAGGGGATTTTCAGCAGATCTGAAAGGGAGATCATTCGGCAGATTAAAAACTCATTCTGAAATTAAAAATAAAGGGAGGTACAGCAATCAAGGATAAATCTAATAAAAGGAATCAGATCGAGTTCTACAGTCATTATGCAGAGCACATTGAAGAAGACAAGAAGCAGATCAAAGAATTGTCCAAGCAATTGAATACATTCAACAGTCCATTGCATCGGCAAACACAACTATCAAGAAATATAAAGGCAAGTTAGCACAAGCACCCAGTAGGAATAAGATCGACTTATAGAGAGTGATCAGCATTTACACCCAACGATTTATCTACAGATTGGCTGTCTGATATTATATCAGATCTGCCCTTTTCCGCATCTTTCCTACTTACAAGTAGTTGTGGTATATTTCTATACATGTGTTTGTGAATAATAGATGATGCTTAAGTGAATGTTCATAGTAGAATATAGGATGTGCTTGACTGTTTGCAACCCATCTTGTAGGAAGGCTTGAGGTGTAAGAGGAGGGTGGCGAGTAGGCTCATAAGTAGGCCGTCCTAGATGGACCATTGTGGCCTAGAACAAAGAGGGCACTTATAGAGTCAAGTAACCCCTTACAACCTCCCTCGACTCCACAAGATGGCAACTGTCTGTAGGGAGATGAGGCATAGTTGGGAAAAGTAAGTACAAGCCACCAAGCAAGAGGTTTATGGTAGACATCAAGTCTTAGGCTTTGTGTAGAAATGGCTTCGGGTGCACCTATCGTGTTTCTTTTCCCAATGTGTTTATACTCTGAATATAATGCAGCTTGCCTAACCCTAATGATTAACTATATATGTATATTTTGCATGTCTTTCATGTTGTGATTGTAGAAACAAAATCCAAGATCATGTTATTGAAAGAAATGTTTATTTGGTAAGATGTAATCCTAATCCTAATTTGTGCAATTGTGATTTTAGGGCAAATTAGGAAGGGGACATCACAAATGGTATCAAAGCATAGTCTTGTCAGACTATAGGACAAGCCTACCTTAATCGCCATATCTAATTAGGATTAACTATTCAACCCTTTTCTTAAGTGGGTCAAAGATATAATCGAGTAGGCCAACATTGTGTTTCTATATGCATGTGCCTTGAACTACTTAGTGTCTAGTATAAACATGCTCAATCTACATGTATTTTATATGCATACTATTCACATGCATACCTTGTGTTTGTTTCACAACTAATAGACTTCATGCATGTTTACTCCATTAGAACATTCCTCATGTATGCTTCTATGTATCGCTTCATGCCTTACATGTCTGAAGTGTATTTATGGCTTCATGTCTAATATGTACTTATGCATTGCTTCATGCCTTACATGTCTGATGACTACTTATGTCCTACTTCATGCCTTACATGTCTAGCATGTATTTAAGTGTATTGCTTCATAATTTACATGGCTAAAGTGTATTTATTGCTTAATGTTTGACACGTATACTTCATGCCTTTACGATTCATGTTTTACATGTATTTATATGTACTCATTTGTATGACTCATGCCTTACGTGTATTCTTATGTATGACTCATAACTTGTGTGTATTCATGTGTATGATCCATGCCTTATTTGTATTCAAGTGTATGATTCATACATGTATTCATGTGTTCACATCATGCTTTGTGCGCTACGTGTATTCAAGTGAGTGTACGATTCATACATGTATTCATGTGTACACATCATGCTTTGTGCACTACGTGTATTCAAGTGTATGCTTCATGACTTAAGTGCTGTGTCACAAGGTTTGCCGAGTTTTCGGCTTCAAGTTCGAAATTTGGCGAACTTATAAAAAACTCATGAAATTCGGAGGAAAATTCGTACGAAAATAGGGCAACTTTATTTTTTATTTTTTTAAAAATTATAACATTTTTTAAGGGTCTTATGTTAGTTTTTTTCTATCATCAGCGGCTAGGGCACAGTGAATAAAGACGGCCGAGCTTTGAAGGAATGACTTTGTATTTAACATTGCCTTTTCACTGTAAATTTCAGCATTGAAACTTCCATTCGGCATCCGTGACCATTGCACAACCGTGCATCACCAATATTTCATCAGGAGCTCTGTTATTGCGATTTCCCCCGCTGCGACATTAGTTGAAGTTTCGGTTTCGTCAATTGTTTTATATTTTATTGAATTTCACACAATAATTTTATAATCTATTAATTAATTAATTTTTTAATGAATAAGTAGTCAAGCCACGTCATTAGCTCTTGGGGAAACCATACTAATCGAATTGGGCCAAGGCGGATTTGGGGATATAAATGTACTCGCGAAATATGGTAGCACTATTCTAGAGGAATAAATAATTAATATTTAATATATTAAGTTTATATGTTCATATTTTTAAATAAAATGAAGATTAGTATTTTAATTTTTATTTTTAAAGTTAAATAAAAATAATATATTTTTATTTTATTCTTTTAAAAATAACTTAATTAATATTTTTATTTTGTATTCAAAGTTAAAAATATTTTGCAGAAAACAATTCAATATTTGTATTTATTTTTTTGGAGTTAAAAATAAAAAAATATATCGTTGTTTTAATGTTTTGAAAAATAAAATTTTGTGATTTCTTGTTTTAGTTTTAATTGAAAAATATTAATGGTAGGAATAAAAAAATTGTTTTTAAAATAAAATCGAGTATTTTTATATTTTAAATAAAATTTAGTATTTTTTATTTTCTTTTTATTATTAAAAGTAAAAAATTAATATGTATATATATATATATATATATATATATATATATATTATGTTTTCAAAATAAAACTTACTGTTTTATTTTGTTTTTAAAGTTAAAAATAAAAATATATTAATTTTTTATTTTAGGTTTACTAAAATAGAATTTAGTATTTAAAAAAAACATTATTATATGACTTATATTTAACAATATTAAACTATTTTGATAATATTTTGGTTAGATAGGTATATTACTTATATTTTTTCAAAAAAATTATATAAGGTGAATTTAATGCCGAATTTTTTTCCGAACTTTTTACCCTAGTCGAACTTCATTCGAATTTCATTGTTGCTGAACTCGAATTCGAATTCGAACCTTGTGACTTAGCTTAAGTGAATTCATCATGTTTTGTGCGCTACATGTATTTACATGTATGCTTCATGACTTAAGTGTATTCATTTGTATACATCATAGGCTACATGTATGCTTCATGACTTAAGTGAATTCATGTGTATACTTAATGCTTTGTGCACTATGTGTATTCACGTGTATGCTTCATGGCTTAAGTGAATTCATGTGTATACTTCATGTTTTATACACTACATGTATGCTTGTGACTTAAGTGAATTCGTGCTTATGCACTACAGCCTACGTGTATCTACGTATGTGCTTAATGCCTTATGTATATTTATGTTCTTTACACCCTATGTATATTCGGGTGCATACTTCATGCTCTTTGTGTATTCATGTGCATGACTCATGCATTATATGTGTATCTAGGTGAATACTACATGCTTTACATGTTTGATTCATGTCTATTGTGCCTTCAGCATACACTTGATAGTGATTCCATGAATACTTATAATTCTTGCATTAATGAGGTGCATTCTTTAAACAAACATGAGTCTCACTATCCCCTAATGAACACCGGTAAGACTCTAATAAGAATAACCCAGGGATCATTGGACAAACAATATTATAAGGGTATGCCCAAGGAGGGGAAGGAGAGTACATATACTCTAACACCATGAAATGGCAGTGAAAGGAAATGTGTTGAGAGCAATAACTATTCACAATATATTCATGACGAACAATAACAAGGTGCCAAGCTATAAGACAACAGTCAATATTGACTTCACTGATTAATCAAATGACCTTCATAAAGTGGTACAGCCCTTTGTACATTGTTAGGAAATCTATCACTCTAGTTTCTCAATGTCGCCTTGGTTTTAATCATCTCACAGCTTATTGAGCATGGCATACCCCTCAGGAACAGTAGATAATGAGGAAGTAAAACATCACATAAGGTTGAACTTGATACTCTTAGTACCAAGGTCTCTTACATTTCCTGATCCTAATAGTACACAACACAAACTGCCACTCCTGCTTATACCATATTCAAGATTCAGAAAATAATTGAACATAGTAGTCAATTACTATTCTTATACAATCAAACTCATAACCTTTACAATTGTGTTGGGGCGCAACTACCATGCAAAGCCTAAGATTTAGTGAACAAAATTCCTAACATCGTAAGGCCTCCAACTTATGAAGTATAGTCAACTTTACCATTTCACTCTTATCTGCTATACATAACATGGCTATTTCATATATGATGTGATCAGTCATCAATAAAGAAACTGAAATGCATCTATGACAAGGGATTACGTTCTCAAACAAATTCTATGGCCCATCTATGAAGAGATTCTATTGTAGAATAATGAGCCATTGCCCATTAAAGAAAGAGGGAACCATTCTAAACAGGACAGATGGTATCAACTTCTAAGCACCACCATAATGTTTTCATCTAGGGAAAGAAGACAACATTAATAGAAAACATCACCAATCAAGGTCATAGATGTGTGTCATGCTACTAATCCTCATCTTAACATATAAGTTCTTTCTTTGAGATAACTCGCATTCAAATTCAAAGGGAAAAAACATGTGTCTTAACTCTTATCTTCAACTTATGAGAATATCAGTGTAGCACAGCGAAAGGTAGATTGTCAATCAGACTCCATCATGGCTTGAGGATAAGCAATCTCGGGGAGGACAGACTATCATGACCCCATCTAAATCCCACTATGTAACCAAGATTGTATAAAGGGCATTCCATATAAACAGCAATAACTAATTGATATCTGATAAAGAAGTTGAATACAGTCAGCAGATAATAATAAGGAAGGTTAGTTAATCAAAGTTTATTAAAAGACAGAATTACACAGCCCACTCCCTTCGACACAACCGATCCAATGAATAATATTAAGAATTATCAATCCTGGCTGACTTGTGTGGAGAGAAACGTTTTGTACTTTGGCTGACCTTGTTTAGCAAATGGGTAAGTGAAGAATAAGAGGATTATATTAATGGCAGAAATGATACTTGTAAGAAAAACAATAAGCATGTGAAAGCAGCACTTGTATGAACTCACACGAAAACTGTGATTAACAAGTCTAAATATGCAGTGATTTGTTTAGAAGAGGTTCCTCTTGGCAGCAATTAATATTTGGAAGAGGTGTGATAGTTGTGTTTCCCTTGAAGAGTTTATAAATGCTCGGTGAGGATATGATTGGAAGGCGGGAAATAAAGGTAAATTTTCGGAGGAAGGAAAGAGCAGATCTAGATGAAATGAAGGGGTGTCAAAGAAAGAGAAGATGTATCAGCGTTTACAGCAGTAAGTAAATGAATGTAGTCTAAAGTATCTACAGAAGCATCAATAATCAAGAATCAATCGAAATATTTCGTCAATAACACAATCAAATATCACACAAGGAGAATTTTAGCAGATCTGAAAGAAAGATCATTCAGCAGATAAAAGAACTCATTCTGAAATAAGAAAACAAAGGGAGGTAGAGCAATCAAGGATAAATCTGATAAAAGGAATCAGATCAAGTTCTACAGTCATTATGCAGATCACATTGAAGAAGACAAGAAGCAGATCGAAGAATCATCCAAGTAATTGAATACATTCAGCAGTCCATTGGATCGGCAAACACAATTATCAAGAAATATAAAAGAAAATCAACACAAGTACCCAAAACTTAAAAGGACTAAGATAGACTTATAGAGAGTGAACAGCATTTACACCCAAGGATTTATCTGCAGATCAGAAGTCTGATACCATATCAGATCTGCCATTTTCGGCATCTTTCCTACTTACAAGTAATTGTGGTATATTTATATACATGTGTCTAAGAATAATAGATGATGCTTAAGTGAATGTTCACAGTAGAATATAAGATGTGCTTGACTGTCAGCAAACCATCTCGTAGGAAGGGCCTTGTTGTGACCTTTTCACACCATCGCCCCATTGCAAATGGGGACCCCCTCTTTTTTTGCTTGCGGTAGGATAGTTGTCTCAGGTAGCCTTATCTCAAAGTCTTCTGGTCCATAGGCTAAAGCAAGCTATAGGTGCAAGTCATGCCCACTTGAGAGTCAAAGCCATGAGGTAGAGTAGAACCAAGCCAGCCAACACCTAGATCCTCAAATGATGAACCTTAGTCGAAAGGTCAAGAGCTTGATGAGAGCTTAAGTTTTCACCCTTGAGTAGAAGTCCAGTATGATGCAAAGAAAATGAAGTATGGTGCAAAGAGAATGAAGATCTAAACAAGGAAGAAGGTAAGTCCGAGTTGCAAATGGAGAAATAAGCTTGTGATGAAAGTGAAGACACCAAAATAAAAGCATTGGTTTCAGATTGCAAGTGAAGGGATGGGAAAGCAAGTATATAAAGATGATCAAATTGTAAGACAAAAGCCAAAATAAGGTCAAGTTTAAAGGAGAATGATCAAACACTTAGAAAAAATTTAGCCCTTGGCTGAGCCCAAAAGCAGGTCGGATTCCGACCTGCTTTGGGGCACACCATGAGCCATGCATTGACCCCTCCCCCCTTCTTGCACTTTGAACAACAGTCTGATCCATGAGGAAAGTTGAGAGATCGGACCAAGGAATAATACAAACTGAGAAACAAGGCAATCAATTAGTTGATAATAGAAAATGAATTTGATCCACCTCTTGCCAATGGCAGAATTATGAGAAGACGAAGTCAATTTGCTGAAGATTGAAATCAGAGCATGAGGGGTGAAGTCTTGGATGAAGTTGGTGTTTGCAAAGTGGAGTTTAAGTGTTGTGAATCAAGATTTTTGGGAAGTGATTGGAAGACTAAAGAAGAATTTCTGAGTTTGGTGAAGGGAAGATGACAAAATGAAATGCAACTTGGAAATTGAAATCGCAAGGAATGACAGAATCCTGATATGAAATTGAATGGAAAGGCATGGAAGTCAACGTGTCTAAGTGCAATTTGAGAGTGGAATGAACATCACCTTGGACTTGAGCCCAAGGGCAGGTCGGATTCTGACCTTCCTTGGGGCTCATGAGCCCAAGGGCAGGTCGGATTCCGACCTCCCTTCAGGCTCCATCATGAGCCAAACCAAGATACATTCAGTTCCCACTCAAAAGAACTTCGCCTCCCACCTCCAATTTTATATTGCAAGTTGTCTTAAGAGGAATTAAATGAGGGGTAAATTAGTCAAGATTGAATCAAATTTGGAAAGAAATCAGGACAGCTCAATGAAAGGGCAAAAATCAGAGGTTGAAGTTGAGAGTTGGATCATGTTGATTAGTATAGGTGAAACTATGAAATCAACATTTGTTGAGCATGTTCTAACAAGAGTTGACAACTTGGAAAATCATGATTTGAATATGAAATTTAGAATTGTTAATATCAATGCTTGGTTGCTGTTAAGATTGTTTACAAGTAAAGTTTCTTTCATCCAAATGATGTCATGCTATTGGAAAAAGTTGTATTATCTTGAAAATACTTTAATCTTGTCCATATTCATCATTTTACAAGCTTAACGCATTTATTTCTTTTATTTTGCAAGGTGAAATGGTGGCTGAATGTGGAAGGCATGGTTCAAGTCACAGTTCAAGTGGAGGTAACCAGACTTCAATGGTTCGAGTGCAAGGATGATTTCAACACCAGGGACAACATAGAGACCTTGAGCATCATCAAACCACAAGGTGTTCATCAAGTGAGCAAAGTGCTTTCAAGTTGAAGATCAAGTCAAGGTGCAAATTCAAGACATCAAACTGGAATCTAGAGAGCAAAAGCAACATCATGATCAAGTCCATCAATGAAAGAGATCATCACAAACTTGAATTTCCTTCGGAAATCCAAGTTCAATTGGAATGGTTCAACTATGTCACTCCAACAAAAGCAAGATCAAGGTGAGATACCAATACAAGTAAGTTCATGAGTTGGTCAATGAGAAGGTTCCAGGGGGGGGGGGGGGGGGGGGGGAGCGCCGGGGGGGTTGGATGCATTTGGGTCTGTTTATATATATATATATATATATATACATACAAAAAAAATGCAAGAAATATACAGAATTAAATCATTTAATAGTATGATACTTCATCATTGATCAAGATAAAAATATTAAATGCAAATTGATAGTTCACAAATATTCAAATAAGCCATATCATATGATCAATAAAATTATTTCTATGTTCACAAGAATGGATTTTTTTGGAAACGGGTCCAAAAGGGTCAATAAAATAATTTCTAAAATGCATCTCAATGAGACTAATGAGTCTCTCATTAGCTTTAAGAGTTAGATATTATTATTAATATTGTGTTGAGATTCAATCTAGCAAAAACAAACTACTCCAGCTCTTAAGAAACACTTATATCTTTTTGGAGAGTTCTACATTGTAAATCTATGTTCTTGATTAGCAACATTGAGATCTAGTTCATGAAGTGTTAAATGATTTCCTTGTCAGTTCTCCATGCAACTATCCTCTTGGCCTTGTTTTTAATTACAGGCATCTGCCAAGGCATCTTTTAGCACATGTTTTAAGTTTTTTTTTAAGTTAAAGTCACTTTTTAACATTTTTTTACTGTGTTGGGCCCTAGGATGTGTTTGAATGCTCAGGGATGCCCAAGGAGGCCCACAGGGAACATTACAACTCCCTGTGAGCATCCACAAGCATCAAAATCAACACCCGCATTTGAACGGATCTAGATCTAGATCCGGGGCCTCTGGGAGAGCATCCGGTAACTAGGCTCTCAAAAGCAATATAATTTTCTCCTTAGTCCATAAATTGGTGCCCAATTGTAGTTGATAAGCATTTAATGCTTATAGCTAGTAGTTACATTAGGGTATTGTTGGTTTAATCTTGGTTGTTGATTCCAAATCAATCTGGGCTACTCATTGTAATCAAGCTCCCTATAAAAGGCAAGGCCTTCTCATTTGTAAAGGGCAGATTTGGAGAGATCGTTGCCATAATGCTATCAAAACTATTCCTTCTTCATTGTTGTTATTATGGTGAATGTTTTTGAAGTTTTGGAGTATAGCATGGTTTCTACATTTCCTCACTTAGAGTAGGATTTCACTTACGTTGAATAGAAGTAGAGGTAGATGAATGGAAGATATTGTTGTTGGTGAAACATGGTGAAGCTAGTGTCCATACCTTTTGATGCCTGTTGATTGCAAGTATCAGTGTAAGGTTAATCTGGGCCTTATTGCAAGCATTTAACTTCAATTAAAAATGTTCATTTTGATTGCGTCTTCATTGGGTATTTAAATGAGTGTTGATAATTTGAAAATCATCCACGCATCCTTAGAAGCAAGCACCCTCCTTTGCATAGTTGATTCACCTCATCATCAATAGTCTCTTACATTGTAGAGTTAGCCTAATTTTCTAAACCCATTCCTATTTGCAATTTGTTTGGTTAGAAGTAGTTGAAGAGCCTACATTGTTAAATCATTTGCATTTGCAAAGTTGATATCCCATTGAATGAACAGTGTAAGTCCCTTTGTGATACCCAGCATGAGTTGTAAGAGAAGGGTGGCAAGCAAAAGGACCTTTACGGCCTAGGACAAAGAAGGCACTTAAAGAGTCAAGTAACCCCTTAAAACCCTTGCCCAACTCTACAAAATGGCAACTATCTATAGGGAGACAAGGCATGGTTGGGGAAAGCAAGTACAAGCTGCCAAGCAAGAGGGTTGTGGTAGACATCCACTCTTAGGCTTGGTGTAGAAATGGCTTCAAGTAGAGCCCTCATGTATCTTTTCCCAATGTGTTTATACTCTATGAATATAATGGGCTTGACTAAACCTAATGATTGATAATATATGTATATTTTGCATGTCTTTCATGTTGTGATTGCAAAATTCAAATCCAACATCATGTTATTTAAAGAAATATTTATTTGGTAAGATGTAACTATAATGTCCCTACTTCTGGCTTGAGCATTTGATGCTTAAAACCTGAAACAATTGTTAGTAGACGAAGATATAATATAAAGATATATGAATATTAAAACAATTATTAGTGAATTAACAAGATGAATAAATATTATATCATTTAAAATACTAAACCCATACTACAGCCACCTAATCCTTAGAAAGAAGCTCTCCTAAAATTTGCCTAATTCTCTAATGAGAATAACTCTCAATTAGGTAACTATCACATCGGGAGTGTCTTCCTAAGGCCTCTGGGATCTCTATTAATGAGTGAACTCATTAACCATTAATGCTCCGCAAAGATCCCACCTCAAACCGAGCCTCTTATCTCTTACATATGCATATGACTGACCACTATAATATATATATTATCTCTAAGAGATTCTCTATAATCTCTCTCTGGATTCCCACTGGAATCACAACATTCCTTAAGAATGCTCTCTGCCAAGATAATCTTGGACCCTTGAGTCTCCTATTGGAGGAACTCAACATTCCCTATGAATGCCCTCTGCCAAGCTTAGCTTGGTTTGTATCTTATAATTTTAAGGCTTCTCTGATAACAACAAGCCTTCTCTAATTAATAATTTCTCTGTAGTAAATACGAATTCCCAAATAGTTATGCTCTGCTACACAAGTCAATTTGAGTTAGTAGTTACCTCTAAAAACCAATGCAAAATTCGGCTATGATAAAGACTCCTCTTGTAAACGGCTCCTTATGATCTATAACATATATACTCTGGGATTTGGATCGATCCTGTTCTTCCTTGGACGTATAAGTACGTGTTCATATATACTTTGGGATTTGAATCGATCCTATTCTTCCTTGGACGTATAAGTATGTCTTCTTATATACTCTGGGACTTGAATCGATCATGTTCTTCCTTGGACGTATTAGTACGTGTTCTCTGTGTATGGTCCTAGTCGTCTATGCCTTTATACGGAAGTCTACAACTGGCGACAGTTGTTCTTATTTGGTTGCTGAGGATGATATCTCCTTGTTCCTTCCGCATGTCACTACTCTCTCCATTTTTTTTCCTATGTCAAACGTTTTCACTTATTAAATATCGAAAACTTCTGAAAGTCGCATCTCTACACGTGATAGCAATAAGGTTAGTCTATTTATTTGTTGTATTAAATATATCATTTGTTTTATTACTTCCATCGTGAGTCTTATAATTTTAATACTTGTTTCGATGAGAAATGATATTTGTTAATGATATTAACAATATTCACCATTCATAGTTAATTATATTTGAAATAATATTCAATTTAAATATTAATGTTAATATTTTATATTTTATATTTTATAATATTCAATGTTAACATTTAATATTTAATATTTAATATTTTTATATTTAATAATATTCAATGTTAATATTTAATATTATATTTAATGCTAATATTTAATATTGAATTCAATGTTAATATTTTATATATTGTTAAGGTTTTAGGATCATTGCAAGTGTAATAGCCCTATCTAATTGTATGTATGTGTTTTCCAAATGCAACAATCTCTTGCATTTATATTGAGAATGAGCCAAGAAGAGACATGTCCCTTCATGGGACATGTCTATTCATTATTATCAATTATGTAATTAATATAATGACAATTATGATTATATATACATATATATATATATATATATATATATATATATCTCTTGAGTAGTATATTAATTTCTCTAATATTTACATAATAATAATAATCATAATGCAACAATCTCTTAAATATATATATATATATATATAAGTATATATATACATCTCATATATGCTAAATATATATATATACATACCTTCACTAGTATTGACTCGTAATGTTTATCCGACTGAAGCTACAAAACATCAACACTCCCTCTTAGCTAGGGAGGATAAATCAATCCAATGTCAACACTTAAGACACTTGACAACATCGATCATATGATGTAAGCAATAAAGGCATCATCCTCAAGATGTAATCAATAGAAACATACTCTCAATATGTGGATTGCCTCCATTGGCGATTCTATCCACAAGTTCTCAGGTGGATTGCCTCCATCGGCGATTCTATCTACAAGTTCTTAGGTGGATTGCCTCCATCGGCAATTCTATCCATTTGATATCTTGAGTATTGGCCTATCAGAATGTCAACACATAGCATTCACCAAATACTCTGAGTATTGACCTATCAAAACATCAACATATGATATTCACCAAGTACTCAATAAGAAACTGGCCTGTAGAATATCAACACATGATATTCACCAAATACCTATCATATATCTATACAACCAACTCATAGACCATCAATTTAATGACATCTAACACTTAGTTGTTGATTTACAAGATATATCTGTACAAACAACTCATAGACTGTCAATTTAATGACATCTAACACTTAGTTGTTGATTTAATCCATCATGATTTGTTTCAACATTATAAATAATGTATATCCTGATTTAAGTTATTGTAAGATCGTCACCTTCCAATAACTTCTGCAAATACAAGTGATAATCATTTGGAAGTCGTCACTTCCTCATGATTTACACAGTGCCCAAAAGGCATTCATGATTCCTAGTCCTCTGACTATTATAGATTTTTTATCACTGGAGAATCCATCTCATAATGGACTACTCCCTCTTAATCAATATGACCAAGATTATCAAAAGTTTATTTAACCATATCCTCTATCTGCTCCCTCTGAAGCTCAAGTTCTTGTATCAAACTCTTGTCATCTTTTGAAATGTCAGAGTCCCTCTGCATCTGGTCTCAATCATCAATTCATTTGAAAGCATTAAGTTCTTTCTCCCTTGAATGCAATTTTCTTATGCTTCCATCTTGAAGGTACGTCAGAGAGAGATTAAAAATAGCTCACTAAACTATCTCAACTGAAAATACCAATGATAGAAGCATACAAGATTTTACTAACCAATAGTATAACATGAATCACAAACTTCAAAAAAAATTATGTGCATTAATAAAACATGGAATACTTATCTTTTATAAATTTCAAGTATTTCATTCTGTAAGGTGAGCCCATATAGAAATATCATGCAAATTCACAGAATGATGTCATCGTTCTCGAACATTACTAGAATTATTCACATGACTTGTCTTGAATATCCAAAGGTTCTATACACTATGAAAACCTTCAATTTGATCGGATCTCCCTTCAAGTGGTTAGGCTTTCAAAGAAGGAACCTCGCTCTTTTACAGATTTTTGCATAGACCCGTACACAATCAGTCATAACTCTTTAATCTGATATTTTCTCTCCAATCGCTCCGGTGAGATTCTTCTAAATTTGTATATCACCAACATATCCAAAATTCAGCAAAATCCAACGGCTCATTTGTGAGATATGGTCCTCGTACTGAGACTGTATTTTCAATGACAATCACACATTCACCGTCAACAAACTACTCTCTTACATTTGCTACTTGGCTCTGATACCATATTAAGGTTTTAGGATCATTGCAAATGTAATAGCACTATCTGATTATATGTATGTGTTTTCCAAATGCAACAATCTCTTGCATTTATATTGAGAATGAGCCAAGAAGAGACATGTCCCTTCATGGGACATGTCTATTCATTATTATGTAATTAATATAATGACAATTATGATTATATATATATATATATATATATATAATATCTCTCGAGTATTATATTAATTTCTCTAATATTTACATAATAATAATATTTATATATATATATTTAGGTTTATATATATATATATATATATATATATATATATATATATATATATATATATGCTAAATATATATACATACCTTCACTAGTATTGACTCATAATGTTTATCCGACTAAAGCTACAAAACATCAACATATATTTAATGTCTTATTTGCCACATGAATTCGTTATTAACAATTTATATGTTAAAATATACTGCGTATGTGCCTTGTCGAATATATTCACGATTATTACATAGATTTACTCTTGGGGTTGATTATAGTAACCCTAACCCTAATTTGCGCAATTGTGATTTTAGGGCAAACTCTATGGAAAATAGAAGGGCATCACATGGACATGATTGTTTTGATCTTGTTTTGGAAGTAATTGATTGATGAGAATCATGTACTAGTGTTTAGCATGAAATTTTGCTTTGGTGTTGAGGCAATACTTGCAAACGACATTGCATTGTCATTTGTCCATCCATGTGTCAAATGTGAATGCAAGTTCTAACTGCATTGCACCGAATTGAAATAACATATGTTTGTATTGTATAGCTTAAATAGAACTGGAAATTGTGTATATGCAAATTAGGTAAAGACTGACTTTAAAATTAAAAATGAAATTAATTGGTCTTACGCATTTGATATGATGTTAGGGGTTATTGAAATTCATTGGTGCAATCACTTTAAACTCAGCTCTATGCAATTGAAAGTTACGCTAAAAAAAACAATCTCATGGTTTGGCTTTGTAGCATTGTCATTTTGGAGTTTGAAGCAAACTTGTCCTTGGTATACTTGGTTATCTTTGTCAAAACACTGTTATAGATTATAAATCATGATCAACCTGTGGAAGAACACTTTGCCTTGCCTAAGGGGAAATTTGGAGTGGATCAGAGAAGTGTTGTTCACTTCTTCCACTCTCTATGAGTGAATCTCTGTTTTGAGTAAGGGGGCATAAGTGTCTTGTTTGTAGTTTCCAAATGGTCATATGGGTTTGTCCAATTTTTAAATATGTTTACCCTCTCACAGTGAGTAAATTTCCACAATCCATGACAAATATTTAAGTGCTTCTAGATTTGATTGTGTGAGTATTTTTTTCATAAACGTTTCGGATCACACTCCGTGATCCATCATTAGGATGAAGAGAGAAAGCAAAAGGAGAAAATACTCACACAATCAAATCCAGAAGCAGCACTCAAATATGTTTATCCTAGCTAGGGATTCACAATTTCATTAAAATCTTACCATGCAACTTGTGTAGATCATTCAATATGATTAAAACAAGCAGACTGTTTTACCATAATTTTGCAAAATCCTGTCATGCATTTCTTTATACCATTACTGATTTTGCAAAATCCTGTCATGCATTTCTTTATACCATTACTGTTCGCTCTCCATAGAGAATCTTGCAAAAACCCTAGAGATGTTTCAAGAGCAATTCCATCTCTTTCTTTCACATATTATAAGTCTGAAAAATGTTATGTTTCGAGTGAGCTGTGGCATTTTTGTTCCAATTTTGTTTGTGGAATAAAACCCTGAGAAATCATTTTATGAATGTTTTTTTATATCTTTTAGAAAAGTTTTGGTATGCTCTATAGCAGCCCAGATGATAATAATGTTTGAATGTGGTCTTCTTTAGTTTTAAAAATGTTTTGTGAAACCTAATCTTTCTTTCCCTAAATTTAGGTGCCTAATGAATGAAAAATGTGCTTCTGATTACAAATGAAATATTAATTAGATCTCATTTGGTTTAAACTTTACAATTTATACTTGTACTTCTTGGATCAATTAAAGGTGGTTGTTAATATTTTCAGATTATAGCAAGGAATATACAATCTATAGATGTCTTTCAAATACTAAGACACAAGATATAATAAATATTCTCAAGTAAAGAAAGATAATACCCGGATTTGACGGTCTGAATTTATCCTTTTTTTGGCTTCAAATCTGTTCTTTGTATTCTTCAAATTAGTCCTCTTATGTTGCCCTCAATGACTGTTATGAATCAGCTCTTGAAGGTCTTCAATTTGCTCTTCTAGGGCTGCTCCAATTCTGCCCTAGTTTGCCCTTATTGTCTGCCCTAGTTCGCCCTTGTTGTCTGCCCTAATTCGCTCTTCTAGGGCTACACAATCCTGCCCTAATTTGCTCTTCTAGGGCTGCTCGATCTGCCCTTATATGACTGCTACGATCTATACAATTCACCCTTCTAGTGCTGCTTAATTTACCACAATAGCACATGTAATTTCTGCTTGATCTGCCCCCTTTTTATGCTTCTTATTTGCTCTTGAATCTGTTACCCAAATCGCTCATCCAAGATCGAATTTGCTGCTCCAAGAATGAGTTCGATTACTCCAATAATCGATGACAAGTAGAAGGCAATGTTATGTTTTTTATTGCTTCTAGCTTCATCAAATCTCCTTAATATATGAGTTCATCCATGCCAAAACGTGGGCCTCTAGTTCTTCACGCGAGAACCCGTGGACAGATTTCAAAAATGTGCCGAAAACATGCTAAAAGTTCATCAAATGTATAAAAAATTTGCCCTCAAAATGGAGGTTGTCGACTACTTACCGGTGCCTCATACTTACCGGTGCCTCATACGTCGACAGCCGACTATGACACCTAGAACACTCGAAACGATGAGATTTGATGGGGACCACCATTTTCGCTCAGAGCTCCTCTCGCAAAAGTCAATGGTGCAAATGAATTGAAAAAGACCCTTTTGGGCTATATATAGGTTTTGACCTAATTTTCAAAAGTGCTCCGTTTTGCCGCAAAAATTTCACCCATGGCTAAATTGACCGCTCTGAATCCATTTTCGGGATCAAAATTGAAATCTGACACTTCTACGTAGCTCAAAATTGCATTTTAATATTTCAGGACCGACGTGATCAGACGCTTGTGCAGTCGACTTTCTGACGTCGCCTTCTTCTCAGAATCATACCACATCAACATTTTCTCAACATTTTCATCAAAAGTCAACCCTAGTCAAACCTAGTCAACTCTGGTCAACCTTGGTCAAACTTGGTCAACCGAACCTCAAAATCACTCCAAATTGCTTTGGAATCTCTTGGAATCTTTCGTACTCCATTCTGAGTTCTTCTAGACCTTTGATTCTCTCTATCTGCGATCTATTGCCTTCAATTACCTTTATGACGTGTCATATTTCAATTTCGCTCCCGAGGGGGCAGGGATGATTGCATCATTGAATTACACCGAATCAATTATCGAATCAATCTAATCTGAATCAAAAAGTCCTCATTGCTAGGGGCATCTCATCACTTGGGGCATGTTCAGTTTTCGTACTTCACAATCAAAATTGGATATTCCACAATTTCGAATCACCAAGGGCATCTCTGTTTCTTACATCTTGGCATCTCACTGTTAGGTATCTGAGCAATCTAACTCAGATCCCTGGGATCAAGCTTCCTCCTGGAGATGGGTCTCAAAATCTCACTACTAGGTATCCGGGCAATCTAACCTGGATCCCTGAAAGTCAAGCTTTGGTTCTAAACATGACTCTCGAAAGCTCTTTCTAACTGATATCTGGGCAATCTAACCTAGATTTCGGGGGACTAAGCTTTCATCCTGGAGATAGTCCTAAAAATCAGTATCGGTTATCATTCAATGGATGAGTATCGAGGCAATCTAACCCTAACTCCTAAAGATTGAGCCTCGTCCTGGGGACAGTCTTATGAAAGGTGATAACCTAACCAGTGTCTTGGCAATCTAACCTAGACTTCCGAGGGTTAAGTTTCATTCTGAAGATAACCCTGAAACCTTCATCAATCGTCATATCAACAATTCTCGGAATCAATCTCAACTATTCTTCTATACTTCAAACAGCAGACTATTCTTTGAATCAATGCGCTACTCGCACATCAATTCAAACAGGAGCAAAATGTAATACCCCAAAATTGGCATCTTGCATCCCTAACCAATTTTGTTGCATTTAGTCTCGTACTTCCAACTTTCTGAATCATCAAAGTCCTATTCTACTAGGCAATTCTGATTTTTTATTAACTCTACTTGACTTAAATGTCAAATGCAGAAAACCCCAAATCTACATCAATCACATATTTAATTCCTAAATATCAACTACAATTGGCTAAATAAACCTTATGATTGATTTAATTTAATTACAAAGTCCTAGCACTCTAATTAAATTAAATTCACCCTTTTAGCTAAAACACATGAAAAGGAATTAAATAATATTTGGCTTTTGAATAAATATCATCATTCCAATAATTGAATTTAATTATTCAAACAATTGACGAAAGTTTATTTATGAGGTCATATTTCATTTATTTAATCAAATATTCTCTCCAAAATCCTCACTTCAGTTCAGAAAAGGGAATTCTGAGTTAACTGCAAATTCGAAAGTGCAACAAGCCAGTTAACTGCTCCACTCACTCCAAAAGAAAATAGTTAACTGTCTCTCTATAGGAAACTTACCATTTTGAATTGGACTTCCTTTCAATCTCCACCGTTCATCTCGATCAATCTCAACCGTCGATTAATTCTGGCATTCTATAAAAGAACCCTCTTGTTTCTCATTCAGGAGGATGCAACTTTTGAGTATCGAATCGCTGCTAAATTGTTACCTCAACTTGTGTGCATTCAAGATTTTGTTATTTTCACTTTGCATTTCTAGGTTAATATCACTTCTTAGATTAATAATGCATTACATCATAGCTTAATTTGTTTCAATTGTTTTAGATTACTATTCATCTCTCATTGCTCTAGGATTAATCTCATATCTCCATTCTAGAATAAACTACATTTGCATTCTAGATTAAAATCCTCCATTCTAGAGTCGGTCTATGGTTGTTGGGCCTCTTGATTCTGAGAGCTGCTCAAAACCCCATCTAGATAAAAGGCAACAGGTCGTCTCATCCAGGCATGCAGGATGAATGATCTCATATTCATTCCTGTGTGATTGATGAATAAGGACTATGTTGAAGTGTATGGCTAAGATTGAGGCCCACTTTAGCGTATACATTTCTGGCACCCACAGTGGGGCAGAATATTCAATTTCTAGCCTCATATTCTACTTGTTCTGTCAAATTCAATTCTCTGTTTGTACATCTTTGCAGCGAATTCTCGCGAGTCCACAAGTTTTTTTTTTCATTTTTGTTATAGATTGCAACAATGAGTAGTCATGGCTCAGTGGGTGGGGAGGGATCTCAAAATTTAAAATTGATAAAGGGTCTCCTTTATGGAGACACACCACAAGAATTTCTCAATGTACTGGAGGTGGGGGGTAATGTATGGAAATGTATTTTTTGCAAAATACAATATAGAAGCTCCTACTCCGAGTAAAATTTCATCTTTTAGGCCCTAGGGGTCAAGGGATTAACATGTGTGAGCGGGGAGATAAGAAGGGATTACCAGCTGCACAAATAGCAACTTTGGTAAAAGAACAAGAAGAAGCTGACAGAACAATTGCAAAAGGGAAACAAGGTGCTTTATACCGGTAAACAGAAAACAATGCAGCCACCACTCAAATAAGCTCTAGATCACATCCATTCTTGCCTATGCCTTCTAGGGCTGAAGATGTAGAACAACCATACAACACCCCCCGCAAGAGAGGCCCATTAGATAGGGCATTTCAAAATGAGTTAAGAGATATTGCCTGATCTCAAAGTTAGACGTTGCCTCTTTGCAAATGGTGTTCCATTCAACTTTGTGAGATCACCTTATTTTAGGGAGATGTGTGAAAGAATAAATAAAGCACTTTCTGGTTACCGTGGCCCTAGATATGAAAAGTTGCGCACCACCATATTACAAAATGAGAGAAAAAATGTAGAGAACCTACTAAAACCAATAAGAGATTCTTGGGTTCAAATTGGTGTGTCTATTGTTTCAGATGGATGGAAAGATTGCAAAAACCGTCCTTTAATTAATGTAATTGTTGTATCCCCCAAGGGGTCAATGTTTTTGAAGGCGGTTGACTGTGAAGGTGAAGTCAAAAATGTAGAGTTCATTGCCCAGATTCTCATTGATTCCATAGAGTCCGTGGGTCATCACAATGTTGTT
Organism: Chamaecyparis obtusa; assembly: GCA_027943335.1. Classification (NCBI taxonomy): domain Eukaryota; kingdom Viridiplantae; phylum Streptophyta; class Pinopsida; order Cupressales; family Cupressaceae; genus Chamaecyparis; species Chamaecyparis obtusa. Next base: position 19,218 of record BSBK01002309.1, on the reverse strand, counting down.
CAAGTAATTACGGACAATGCAAAAGTTTGCAATGGCTACAGGTGCTTTGGTAGAGGCTAGATATGATCACATCTTTTGGACACCGTGCACCATCCATTCTCTCAATCTAGTGATGGAGGCAATTGGCACCAATATAGAATGGGTGAAACAGGTGTATGAGGGTGAGGAGATTCAAATGTTTGTGACAAATCACCATATGTCACAAGCAATTTTGAGAACTTACTCAAAATTGGAATTGTTGAAGGTAAATTTTAAAATTTAATTTATAATTTATTTAGTTTCATTTATCATTTTATAATTTTTATGTCATGTTTTAACTTTCTACTAACATGTTTTAGGTGGCTGAAACCCAGTTTTGCCTCTCACACAATTGTGTTGAGACGTCTTGTCAAGGTGAAGGAGGCCTTATCACAAATGGTTATTTAGTAAACCAATGTAGCATCTGGAAGCAGTCCAGTACAATGAGGGCCCAAAAGGTGAAGGCATTGGTATTAGATGATGATTGGTGGACTCGTGTGGAGTATGTGTTGGAATTCACTGATCCCATCATGTCTATGCTTCGATTTGCCGACACTAATGAACCATGCTTGGGGGATATCTATGATAGCATGGACACAATGTTGGAGAAGATAAAACTGGTAAGTTATAAATTTAATACATTCTTTTATCTTTGTTTATTGAGAGTTATTTACATTCAAAATTGACATAATGATAACTTACATGAACATCATTTGATATCCCAGGTCATACATAGGAGAGAGAATGGTCCTGAGGACACCTTATACAAAAAGGTGGATGCAATGGTTCTTCATCGTTGGAACAAGATGACCACACCTTTGCACCTCCTAGCATATGCTCTTTCTCCCAGGTACTATAGCACAGAAGTACTTGCTATTCCAAGTAGAGTGGCACCATATAGAGATGTTGAGGTTGCCAATGGGTATAATAGGGCATTTGATAAAATCTTCTGCGATCCAGATATTGGGGTAAGTGTTAGGAGAGAATTTGGATCATTTATCTCAAAAAGAGATCTCCACCCTACTGCTATCAATGACCAAAGCAAAATAGATGCTATTACATGGTGGTACCTTCATGGGCAAGATTATCTATACCTCCAACCTCTTGCGATTAAGATTCTATCACAAGTAAGTTTTTAAGTTTTAACTTTTTTTTCTTTTTGTTTTGTCACTTGCATTGTAGAATTTAATACTTAACACTCTTGAATTTATCTTGTATTTTTTTAATTTTGTTGATTTTGTCTCTAGATTGTGAGCTCTTCTACCGCTGAGCGGAATTGGAGTACTTACTCCTTTATCCACTCAGTCAAGCGTAACCGGTTGGCTGCAAAAAAAGCAGAAGATTTCATGTATGTTCACAACAATTTGCATCTCTTGTCATGGAAGGATCCAAAGTACAAGAAGGGGCCAAAGAAGCTTTGGGATGTAGCACCCAAGTCTGCTGACCTAGATATGACCATTCGGGATCTTGCTAGAGCCACTTTGGCTGATGTGGATGATGATGATGATGATGATGATGAGACAATACCCTCTAGTGCTAGTGGAACCTATTTGGGTTCCATTAATGATGATTTTGATCAAACACTTGCAGCTACTAAAGATCCCATTGATCCAGATTTTTTTGATAATCCATTTGATGTTTGAAACTTTGATGAAATGAAAAACTTTAGTCTTTCATGATTGATGAACCATTGAACATTGAATCATGTCTCAAACTTTAATGAACAATATTTTGAATTGTCATTTTGTAATTCAGTAATTCAATGTGCTATTTTCTTTAGAATCGTCAACATAAAATCATTGATCAATGATCAAGTATGTTATTTGAATTTTTAATGTTCAAGCATCATAGATTCATAGTATGAAATGATTTAGTTTTAGAATTATGTATATTTATCTTATATTTTTGGATATATAATGCATATATATATACTCACGAATCCTTATGAATCCAAAACGGGAAAAAAAAAATTTCACGAATCCACGAACCAAATTCTCAAACCCGAATCCGTCCTCGAACCCGAATCAGCAACTAAGTAATATACATCTATTTGCTGGGTTTTCACCTCCACAAGGGAGGTTTCCCAGGGTACATTCTGTGTTGTATCTTGTGTCCTATTTATCTGTTATTGTTTTAGTTATAATTTATCTGTAAATTGCTAGATCTGAAAATAAAATTAACATGGTATCAGAGCCAGGTTCGTATTAAAGTAATCAGATCTAACAATTTTTTCTATCAAATTTTTGTGTTCTTGTTGTTGTTTCCATCATGGCTCCAGGTGTGAAAGTTGAAGACAGGTTAGAGGGGCAGCTAACTTCTCCTCTTGGAAGGTTCGTGTTCTATTGGCTTTAGAAGAAAATGATGTACTTCAATTTGTGCAAGGGACTGAACCTCAGGAACCTTCTGATGCGGATGAGTTGGTTCACTTCAAGAAGAAGTTGTTAAAGGCAAAGAAGATCTTGATTGATTCCGTCAAAGATCACCTTGTTACAGTCATCTCCAAGCTACCTTTAGCTCGTGCCATGTTCAACCAACTTGAGGGGATGTATGAAATCAACAATCTCAGCAAGGCTCTCACCTTAAGAAGACAACTATTTCAAATCAAGATGGACAAGGGAGAATTAGTGATGGCCTTCATGAGAATTGTTGAATTGAGAGACCAAATTCTGACTATGGAAAGAGATGTTCAGGACAAAGATTTGGTCATGCTTGCTCTCAACGGTCTACCTTCATCTTGGGAACCCTTCATTCAAGGTTTGAGTGGTAGAGATGATTTTCCTTCTTTTGATCATCTTAGAGCTGATTGTATTCAAGAAGAATCTCGTTTAGATGCTATAGGTTTTAAAGGTTCTTCTTCCTCTTTAGATAACCAAGTTCTTGCAACTCAATCCTTTAAGAAAGGTGAAAATTGGAAGAAAAAGAATTTCAAAAGGAATGACAATTTCAAGGCTCATGGAAACAACGATCCAAGGAAAAAGCCTAGAGATCTATCTCACATCCGATGTTTCAAATGTGACAAGTTTGGCCACTATGCCAAAGAATGCAAGGCTAATCTAAGCCACCAAGAAGCCAACCTCAATGAAGTTGATAATAAAGAAAACAAGGAAGACTTTCTTTTTATTTCTGCTTTATCTAATAATGTTCCTATTGACAGTGACACTTGGTTGATTGATAGTGGTGCTTCCAGGCATATAACAGGATATAGGAACCAGCTTACAGACTTGATTGAGAAGGAGTCTAGCCTTCATGTGGTTATAGGTGATAATGCTCAATATTCCGTAAAAGGTCTCGGTAACTCTACCCTTAACTTGGACTCTGGTATTTCATTACAATTGACTGATATACTATTCGTTCCTGGCATTAAAAGAAATTTGATTTCAATTTCTGCTTTAGAAGATAAGGGTTATCAAATTGCATTTTTTGAGGGTAAAGTTTTAGCTTGGCCTAAGAAGTCTAACATAAAATCTACAAGAGTAATTGGTAGAAGGTTTGAAAGTCTCTACAAGCTTTCAGCTGGACCTTTCCAGGCTTTTATCAGTTCTATAGCTGAGACTAGTGATTTGTGGCATTGGAGACTCGGTCATCTGCATTATCATGCACTCCCTACTCTTGAAAGGATGGTTAAAGGTATGCCTAAACTTAGTCATGTTCATGATGATGTATGCAAGGGTTGTGTTATAGGTAAGAATATTAAAAGTTCTTTTCAGAAGAGTGAATCTAGATCTAAAAAAAAGCTTGCTCTTGTACATTCTGATTTATGTGGTCCTATGTATGTTGCTTCATCTGGTGGTTGCCTATACTATGTCACATTTATAGATGATTTCTATAGGAAGATTTGGATTTATTTTTTAAGGTCTAAAGAATCTGATGAAGTATTAGCTAAGTTTAAAGAGTTTAAATCCCTACTTGAAAATCTTTCTGGTAAACGTATTAAGGTGCTCAGATCTGATAATGGAGGTGAGTACATCTCCAACTATTGTGTAGAAGCAGGAATCAAGAGGGCGTTTTGTGTTCCCTACAACCCACAGCAAAATGGTATTGTTGAACAGAAGAACGGGACAATTATTGAATCAACCAAAGCTATGCTTTAGGATCAAAACCTAAAGTTGTTCCTTTGGGCTGAAGCTGCTAAGACTTCTGTCTACATCCAGAACCGGTGTCCTCATAGCATTCTGGAAGACATGACTCCGAAAGAAGCATTCACTGGAGTAAAGCCCAACATCAATCATCTGAGGATCTTTGGAAGTCCCGTCTACATTCACATTCCTAAGGAGAAAAGAACCAAATTAGAGGCATCTGGTAAGAAAGGAATACTTATTGGTTACAGTGAAAATTCTAAAGCATTTAGAATCTATATTCTAGGGCAAAATAATGTTGAGGTAAGTAGAGATATTACTTTTGAAGAAAATATTGCTTTGAGTAAGTCTAAAAAATCTTTGATTGAAGATGAAAATGTTACTAACAAAAATCATGAGATGAATATTGATAACAATGTTGAGTCTCAGAGGGATTCTTCAAAATTGTCTGAACCACCTAGTCATGATGAACCTTTGGGACCTACTGAGGATCCTAGCAACACCTCTAGGGGTAAGAATAGGCAACTCGGGATGCAGAAAACCATTCAAGAAGCTGAACAGTTCGCTGCTCCTCTGGGCACTTTTCGAGAAAGTAGGAAACCTCATGCTTTCTCCAACTATGTGGCTTTGATGTGCAACCTTACCGAGATTGAGCCATCCAATGCAAAGGATGCAATGGGACAGCATGAATGGAAGAATGCCATGGATAAAGAATATGAGTCCATCATCAAGAACGATGTATGGGAGATTGTGCCCCGTCCTAAAGCTAAGGGTTGGAAGTTGCATCAAATGGACGTCAACACTGTCTTTCTCAATGGTGTCATTGAAGAAGAAGTTTACATTGAACACCCTAAAAGTTATGAGATACACAACAGGGAAACACATGTGTGTAGGTTAACGAAAGCTCTCTATGGTTTGAAACAAGCTCCTCATGCATGGTTATGAAAGAATTGATAAGTATTTGGTAGGATTAGGATTTTGTAAGAATGATGTTGATCCTAACATTTATTTTAAAATTCTTGACGATAAGATGTTGATTTTGGTATTATATGTTGATGATTTATTTCTAACTGGGAATGAAGATCTTATCATTAGATGTAAAAAGGAGTTGGCCTCTGAGTTTGAAATGAAAGATCTAGGACTTATGCATTACTTTCTTGGATTAGAAGTTTGACAAGGTACTAACGAAATTATGCTAAGTCAAGGAAAATATACTGTTGATATATTGAAAAGGTTTAAAATGTTGGATTGCAAATCCATGTCTACACCTATGGAGACTAATCTGAAAAAGTTGAGTGCATGTGCAGAAAATTCTGACTTTGCAGATGCTACAGAATATAGGGAACTGATTGGGTCCTTGATGTACCTAGTTAACACCAGACCGGACATATGCTATGATGTCAGTACTCTCAGTCAATTCATGAACACACCCAAGGTTGTTCATCTTGTTGCAGCCAAACACATTCTGAGATATCTTCGAGGCACAGTTGACTATGGGCTGAAGTATTCTTCCACCTCAATTTCTTTGGAAGGATTTTGTGATTCAGATTGGGCAGGAGATGTCGTCGGAAAGAGAAGCACTTCAGGTCTTTGTTTTAGTTTGGGATCAGCCATGATCTCCTAGGCTAGCAGGAAGCAATCCTCAATTGCCTTGAGTACAGCTGAAGCTGAGTATATTGCAGCCAGCATTGCATCTAGAGAAGCAGTGTGGCTTCGAAAGCTTCTTGTTGGTCTGTTTGGACAACCACTAAATTCTACTATGATTCATTGTGATAATCAGAGTTGTATAAAGATGTCTGTAAATCCTGTGTTTCATGATAAATCTAAACATGTCGAAACTCACTATCACTTCATTCGAGATATGGTACAGAGAGGTGCCATTCAGCTGAAGTACATCAACACTGAAGAGCAAGTGGCAGACATTCTCACCAAGCCACTTAACAAGGTGAAGTTTGTGTACTTCCAGGAAAGGCTTGGACTTGTAAAGATACCTGCTATCGCTAAGAGGGAGTCTCGACTTCATTGATGTATCTTGTGTATGTATTCAATTATACCACTCTTGCGGAGAATGCAAGATGGACATTGTATCTTGTTTTAAATTTCCTTAAGTGAAGATGTTCGTAACCACCCTCTGCGGGAAATGCAAGGTGGATGTTGTATTTGTATTTTGGATCTTCCTTAAAAGAAGATTGTGAACCACCCTCTGCGGGCAATACAAGGTGGAATTATAATTGTTCAAATTTTTTACCATCCTCTGCGGGAAATGCAAGATGGTGTTGTAATAATTTTTATAAGTCCACCCTCTATGGGCAATGTAAGGTGGCAAAGTTCCTCACCACCCTCTGCGGGCAATGTAAGGTGGTATTGTATTGAAGTCCACCCTCTACGGGCAATGTATGGTGGCAATTACCCTCTGCGATTAATGCAAGGTGATCTTTGAGGCTTGTCCTCTCCCACCCTTTGCGGGCAATGTACAGTGGGTCCATCCTCTGCAAGTAAGCATGATGGAAAGGTAAGGTAATAGCTAGATCCCTCATAGCTAAGAGGGAGTGTTAATTTCATAGCTATTTCCGGATCTAATCATTTAAATTATATCTTTAATTTAATTTAAATAAAATCATATTTTTAAATACAATGGCTTGCAAACTCGGGCCCTTCCTTTGGCGCCTATTTGATTCCTAGGTGGGTCGGCCCACATAATAATTATTTCTACCTGGGTCAGCCCACATAATAATTGTTTCTCCTGGGTCAGCCCACATAGAATTAAATTGAGATCGCATATATATATGGGTGGTGCTGAGGCATCAAAACATATTCATTTTTTGCTGCTGTTAAAGTGCGAACTTATGAAGTGTTAGATGCAAACTGCTCTGCTTAAGAAGGTGATTGTGATCTCTCTACCTTGGAGAATCTACTGCCATATGCTGTGGTTGAAGAGCATCTACCTCTGGCGTCCTTTGTGCATCTACTGCTGCAGCAACCACTGTAGAAGACTGTCTACTTACACCACCAATCATCTCCGAAATTGATCTTCCTCTGCTCCATTGATGACTGGTTAAATGATGCATTCAGAACTGAATACATATGAATCACAGTGAACTCTATCTTCAGATCTGAACTACATCTACAGATCTGAATCTATATCTCCAGGTCAGATTTATCATTGAGGCTGTAAACTGTAAGTTGCATCCAAGCTTAATATACATCTATTTGCTGGGTTTTCACCTCCACAAGGGAGGTTTCCCAGGGTACATTCTGTGTTGTATCTTGTGTCCTATTTATCTATTATTGTTTTAGTTATAATTTATCTGTAAATTGCTAGATCTGAAAATAAAATTAACATATATGTTATGTTATGTTATGATTCTAGAATTCAAATCCAAAATCACACTATTTGAAGAAATACTTCACTTGGTAAGATATAACACTAACCCCAATTTATTGCAATAATGATTCTAGGGCAAATATGGAAGGGGACGTCACATTTCCCTTCATGTATGTTTGTGTTTCTCTACCATTCTGTTCTTGCTTCATTTATGTCAATGATAGGAGTAGATAGGAATAAATATAATGAAATTTCTGGATTTTGATTGTGTATGTACAAAATGTAATAGCTACACAATCAAAATTGTTACAATGTCTGTAACAATGATGTACAAATTGTAACAATGCTTTGATTTATTGTCCAAATCTAGCCAGAAAAATACATTTCTTACAAATCTTTGTAGGTATCAACCCACTAGAGAGACCATTCCCCACTACTGAGCACCAACTTAGCATGAGACACCAATCTCTTTTATTGAGAGGCACTAACATCCAAATGAACAAAATTTTGCCTTCTTGAATATTGCTACTTCAATGGACGAAGACCATTTGAGTCTCCTCCATAATCTGCTTGAATAGGAATAATATTTAATTAATTGCTTGCATTTGTTTTTCACCCACATATCTTCTTTTAAGCACTCCTTATACCTCTTCACCCGAGATAGGTGATCCTTCTCAAAGGGTCAGCCATACTTGCAAGTAAATAAATTTATTTTAAATCCCCATGACGGGCAACTCCTCAAAGGAGGTCCGGCCATGCAACACAAAAAATAATTTTATTTATTTTGATTTTCTCAAGAGGGACAACCATGCCAAGAGTGTCGGCTCATTTCAATGAGGCCCTAAAAAATATTAAATTGAATTTTCCACAAGGAAATCATCCATCTTTCTATTAATTTCAGCACTGCCTTGCTTCAGGTAGTCTTCTTATTTAAAACATTAATAAGCTCATTGGAATTATGCAATTAGTGGCCTTTGGCATGTGATTTCCTTCTATGACTATGATTATGATCTACTCGCTTTTGACATCAGTGGCAACAATATTTCCAACAGTCCTAATTGGCAATGTCCCAATGTGTGAGCATGCATTGTAGCATGATTATGTCTTTTGTCTTGGAAAATTGTTTTACTACAAACCCTTTTTAAGTATAATGTTCAATTTCTGATTATTTCCAAGCAAAGGTTTGAACATTGCTAAAGTCCCCAAAAGTTTTTATGTGTGTGCAAGTTGTCAAAGTTTTGGTGTTTCCCCTACTGGTATGCCTTTTCTGCAAACTCCACATTTTCTGTTATACCTGTCAAATTTTTGAATTCCCCAGCATAACTTTCATATAATCCCCACCTTCATTCCCTCTTCTATTAAGATTTCAAAGTTCTACATCCCATTGTCGCTTTTCCACATACACCAACTCCCCAATTCTTACACTAAGTTACCTATCGAAGTCAAAGATTCAACATTCCCCTTGCTCGATTTCCTTTTCCATGGTGCCCTTAAACTTTAATCTCCAACAATTTACACAATGTTAGCCCATCAATATTGCAAGCTTAGATAAGTTCTTATTTAGGTACCTAGTATGTCATACCCTCGACCCCCAACTCCAATACTCCCACCATTTGCCCATCTCAATCCCAACTATCCCCCTACAAGGCCCAGATTGCTATTAATGTTTCAATGTGGCCCTGCAACTACACAATCCAATCCTCCTACCCAAAAAACATTATTTGATTTTAAGGGTGCAAATTCACATGTACCTATGGCAATGGGGACGAAGACAACATGTGTTCTTCAATGCAAAAACTCTTGACAAAATTGTTATGAGAACTAGTGTTCAAGCAATTAGACCTGAGGACCAAAACCCTTGGATTTCCCAAGATCAAAGGATATGAGCCCTTTGGTTTCTAGGATCAAAGGACAAAACCTCTTTGCTCTATATGGCAATCTCACTATGAGGTTGCCAATGAGCATTCATGGTGTTGGACCTTAGCCTCATCAAGTTTGTGTAAACTGCAGTTTATTGTGGAGTCAAGTAGTGTAGTTACAATGTTGTTGCAGTTGTTACCACATATTCTAATTTAGAAACAAAAAAATTATGGAGTCTATCTTTCATTTTTTGGCTCCATTTGTTATGTTTGGATTGTCAATGTGAAGAAAATTCTGGGTTTTGCAAGATCGGGTTAAAAATATTTAAATCTGAAAATTATCAGCTAAAATTATTAGTGGGGGTACTTCATTAAGTCAGTCATCACAACAAAAGCTTTGGATAGGATATTGACAGCTGCAAGTGTCCAGGAAAATTTCTGGGCTGAGACTCAAATGTTGAGTTCCAATCACAAACAATATTTAGATGACACTATCCCTTATAGAAAACTTGAAATTGAGGAGGCCACAACTCTCAAGGATATAACAACTATGCCATAGCCTCTAGTCAAAAGATAAATGATGATAAGTCACAATTTGCTGTCCTCTTTCTAAATGTTTAAGAAAGCAAATAAAGACACCTTCTTAAGATTATGGGCTTCAATTGTGCTTAAACCCACAGTTAGTATTTGGGAATTCCTTTGTTTTGTGGGAGATGCTTTGTGGCAAGATTTGACCAATATTTTCATCCTCAGCTGGCTGGAAGGGCAGATTTTTCAACCTCGCAGGTAGGCTGCAGCTGCTAAAATCCATTCTCTGAGCACTCCCAATCTATCTTTCTCTGCTCTAAAAGCCCCTAAGTTATGCTAAAACGGCTAAATTCTATTATATGGAGATTCCTTTGGCAAAGTTAAAAGAAGAAAATGAATTGTAATCCTAAATGTTTTAGTGAGGCAGGCCCTTAAAATCTAGAATTAATGAATAAAACCTTTGGAGTAATGCTGGTATGTAATGTCCCCATTTTCAGGTTCTCTAGCAGTGCAGTTGTCATTGACTTTCTAGGTTTGTGTTGGCATGTTCGGAGGCGTAATTTGATGTTACCACTGAGCTTAGATGGTTTAGAGGAGCCATATGATGCTTTCAGATGTTATTTCCAGCTTCCAATTTGGGCTATAAGATTCTTGGAGGGAGTGTCCATTTTTAGCAAGTCAACCAAATCAGGTATGTTTACCTTTTTTTATCATCAGGATCATACGGTCATATTTCAATTTCGATGCTTTTCAGCCATGTCCGCTAATTGGGTGTAATATTGAGCTATATTTAATTTTGCCATTTTAATTAAATTTATTTATCAGCCAACTCGGTGTTATAGCTCATTGGAAGAGAATAGAAAGATTTATATGATGGGATGCTCAAAAATGACATAAGTGCCAAAAATGTTTTAAAGCTAGATGACATCACCAGCATCATCATTGACATTAGATGAAGTAGGAACATTCGAAGAAGCACAACTAATGCCACTACCACGTGCACTAAAAGTGTGCTCACCTTTTGGACTCAAGTGTAACATGTTGAGAAATGGAAGCATCCAAGTCAGTTTGTCCCGACTCCATATCCCACAAATTCACAGGGGTCAAGGGGCAGCACCCCTAGTGAGGTTCTAGGAGTAGTGTCCCCACTAGGATCCAAGGACAAAGTCCCCACCACGACGCACAAACTAAGACCATGAAAACTACATATAACTTAATGGCACACACCATTTTCATGATTTTTCAAAACACAATATCAAAGGAGGGGGATTTTAAAAAGCAAAAAAAGAAAAAGGGAGAAAAATGGACAGATTCACCCTTGGTTCACCTAGGTTCCCCTAGATCTTGCCCAAGTTTATCCCAAACAAACCCAACCCCACTCTCCTACATCCTAACAGTATTCACAGGTGGAATTGACCAGATCACAAATCCATTTTGAAGGGAGCCCAAATCCAGCCAATCTGCAGGCAAATCTGGTTACATAGACTTATAAAATGAGTCTTGAGGTGATTCTCCACTCTCTCGCTGGGAGAAACTTCATGAGGTTCATCAAGTGATAGCTCCATTATTGTGAAATTAAGTATTATATATCAGAAGTGGTTCTATACGATGAACGGACTTTCTAGATTGTGAAATTTCAACCTCTGACAGGCAATGCCTGCAACAACAAATTTTGTTTGCACAAATTCTATTTCATTCAAAACAAAATTAAGTCAATCTTAGGCCCCACAATGAGGATTCAGGCAAATTCAGAATATAAAGCATTATCCAATGATCTCTTGATTGTCTTTCTTGTTCCTAATACAATTTGATCCCAGTTAAGGCTTCCAAAGTCATATGTATTTGCATGTCTTGCCTGTGCTGATAGAATTTTAATCAAGATGCAATGCACTGTCAAGGTTGGTTAGAACTTTCTGAATTGCCTCTCTAATTAGGGTAAAACATCTTCCCAGTTGTATGTGTGATCCAAAAAGGATCAGGAAATGAAAACTTATCAAAGGAATCATTTTTAGCAGTCACAGCTCTCAGACTTAACCCAGAAACAAAGCAAAGCAAAACCACCAGTTCCCAATAAGGTGGCAGCTTTGAAACTGCCACAGAGATTTTGTAGTAGCCAACTGACTGAAAGTGAAATTTCTGTCCCAACACCAACAGTTAGAATGTGACGCAAATAGTCTGACATCTCTCATTATATATGGACAAAAGGGACTTGTATTGTTTCATGGGAGGTATATTTAAGTGCTGCATTACATTCGGAAGTAGAATTACGTTGAAATTCATACCATAGACTTGACAATGAATATGTAACCAAGTGGAGCAAGAGGCAGATTTTCACTTTATCCACGATATTTTACATCTCATTGTACTTGTCTAACTTCTACTTCTAGCTTTTACATCTCATTGAATCTTGAGAGACTCAAATCTTTCAACTTCAAGAGTCAGAATTAAAACCGAACCTTCATTTTAAATCCCAAATTGACAATCTCTGTATGGGACAAGCAAAAGTTAGCACAATGTGCACTTATTAAGGGTCCTTTGTAACAAGGCTGAAAGCATGCCAAGAAGGATAGGAACCAAATCTAGTGGATGACTTCCTTTTGTTCCCTTCCCACCACACCCCCACAGAAGTTATATTTTGATGTGCACTCCAAAGGCAACTGATATTTTCACAAGGCAAGGTATTTAATTAGGTGATAGTTGGGTTCTTGTACTGGTGCGTCCTCTATTAGCCTAGGAAATGAATGCAACAACATGGCTCAAGCAAGACGTATGGTTGAAGGCCTCAATCTCACCAAATCTTTAAGCACTCAAAAAGTAATTTTGGATGGGGATTATCAAATTGTGATTGATGCCATCAAGAAGGAAGATAATTTTAACTGGCAAATGGATTCTATCTTGACCAAAGGACAATCTCTAGTCAAAGATTTTTAGGATATCAAATGGCTCCACTTTTATGAGAAGATAACAGTGTGCAGACCTCCTTGCTAAACATGAAGTGGATTAGTTGATTTGTGGATCCACTCTCAGCCCTTCTCCTAGTATGGTTTGAAGGAGATTGTTCTCCAGGAAGCAGAGTTCAAGATGTAATCCTAATAAAATGTGTACGGTTCATGTTTAAAAGGTGAAATGATAACACTACCACCCTTCAGATTATCCCAACTGGCATCATTTAAATGATGGATCTGATTCCTAAGGCTGTTCCTGAAAGTGGAACGATACTATTGATTTTGAGGAAGCAATGATCTAAAATTAGAATTATATATGTTTTGAATAGAAGGTTTTTTATCTCAAGTTTGAATAATGTTTGAATATGGTCTGTCCACAATTGTATTCTAAAGGTGGCAGCTCGTTGGTGTTTATTTAATTCAAGCCTCTCATTCATTGTTTTGCTGCTTCAACTGGCTTCAGAGTTTGGACTGATGTTGCTAATGCTATATACATAATAACCTAACTTTGATCCGAGCTGCCAATGCTCCTTTTCTTCTACTGCATTAGATGACATAGCCTAACGTCCATAACAATTTTAAAGGCCTTTGGTGTACAACAGCAATGGCTGCAGTGAAGACGGCATCAATAATTGGGCAATCATTTCATTATGTTACAATCTTTTTAAACTCAAAAGACGTGAAGACAAACTCAACAACCTTGGTCAGATTCGCCCCAGCATATAACTAAAAGAAAGCTAAGGAAAGAGCAAGGAGGAGCAATCAAACGGTAGTGGAAAATAGCTTTTGTCGAGAGTTTTAAGTGTGACTGAGTCATTTATTTTTTCGAAATTTGGCATTTGTCGAAATGCACATGGAGATCGTTAAACGATTTAACAAAAAGAAATGTTTATATTTTGTCTCATCAAATACGATGATTACTGGTTGGGTGTTCAGTGGACATCTTAACAAAGCTATATACTAATTTGTGGTCTCGAAGGCAATCAATACTACTGGTTGAATCGGGGGGGCATGAGATAGCGCTCCCATTAGTGCAGTCTCTCCTCTTCATCCCCCGGATAGACAAGCACTTGCAACTCGGAATCAAGACAGATGATTAGTGAATCCCCGGCCGGCCCCAAACTAAATAGCTCTAAGGTAGCAGAATTCAAGGCTTGAAATAATAGATAGCTGCAACTCAATTAGCCCATTGCCAGTTCGAATTCATCTTAAAGACAACAATCCCACAGCAACATGGATATAATGGGAGAGAAATTAGGACCTCAAATCATCGGATGTCTCTAGGCGCATATCACATCAATGGTACCATGAAAATGTGCTAATGGCTAGACTCTGTAATATGCCAGAATGTTGTTCTTAGCAGATTTTATTTCTTCATCTAATTATTCTGTGTGAGGGACCCGTAGTCTAATCCCATTCCCGAACACAATAAAATAACAACCAGATGAAATTATCGAATTCCAATTATAGGCTGCCTTAGGGTTTGAATTAGGGTTTTCGTAGAGTTCAGGAGGAAAAAAAAGCAATTAAAGCAATGTACCCGTTAAGCTGGTGTTGTTTGCGTTTGCGAGCGGCGAGGGTCTCGTATTCGAGCCTCTGGAACTGCTCATATGGTTGTGCTCCGCTCTGATCATTCTGTGCAAATGCGAGTGGGTCCATCTCCCCCTGAAAGCGCAGAGTGAACTCTTCTTCTTCCTCTTCATCATCTTCATCCTCTCCTTCTCCTTCTCCTTCTCCTTCTCTTTCTCCTTCTCCTTCTCCTTCTTCTTCGAAATTGAAGTCCAGTTCATCCAAGTCTATGTCCATATTGTCTATGGACAAATTGTTATTGACAGCTCCCTGCACTTCATTTTCCTGCTCGTCATCCATGCTTTCTGCTTCATTGCTTTCAGTTTCCATTTTTTTGGAATTCAACAGATATTGACATCAAAACCTTGTTTCCTGTAAATTTATAAAATATGACCTGCTGTTCTGCCTACATAACTTAGAAATTTGCAACGGTTACAAAAAATTTGAATTGTTTTGGCCGTTTAATAGGTGTTGTTTGGCGTATAACAATTTTGATTCTGCTAAAATCTTCTGGCTTTTACCGACTTCAAACGAGACGGTTACACAGATTTGTGCCGGAGATAAATTTCATAAAAACAATATGTTTCAGTGCAATATAATGTGCACGGAATGAGTTTTAGTTGCATTTGTTAAAAAAAATTAATTACAACTAGCAATCAATGAGCACCAATGAGTTTGGAAGTTTAACTAGGAAAAAAAATTAAAAGGTATAGGGGAGGGAAGTCAATATGTGTGGGGGTTCACTTCATGTGGGCTACAAAACTTTTTTTAAAATTGTTTATGTAGAATGTTCAGTAGACTAATTGAAAACATAATTTTTTAATTTGTAAGCATATTTGTCATGTGTACGACATGTATAGTCTTAGGTGTTGTATTTTTTTTTATTTTAGTAGGTTGACTGAAACCTACACTGACCAACACCAACAACTTGTGTCACGTACCATCTAAAACGGACATGGTGGTCGTGTGGCAATCCATCACATGACCACCCTTTAATCCAACTTATGCTCATTTACAGATTGTCACCACCCTACACTCTTCCTCGTGGTGGCATTAACTATAGAAACCTTCTTGCAATTTTCGAGCACAAAAACATTTAATGCTTATGACTCCTTGCCATTTGAGCAAACTTTCATTCCATTCTCTCTGGCATCTTCTCAAGTCTTCAAGTCATTTCACACTAGAATGTGTTTGATCAGGGTCTCTACAAGTTAAGGTGTTACTCCAAAACATGTTCGCCATGGTTATCGATCTCAAAGCAACTTCAGTGATGGCTACACTCTTCATGTTTGGTGATTGTTATGCCTTGTAAACTCCTCAGATATATACGTCATTATTTTGCATTCATTGGTTTTTTCTTTGGATTATTCAATTAAAATTTGATGTAGCTACATTTACTTCCTCGCCCTTTCATCTTGCAGGTATTTTAAGGAGGTTTCGAAAGCGACCTCAAACAAGAGGATTGTTGGGGTTTTCTGCGGCTTGTCTTCGACTTGATTAAGGATTATGCCTCACTAAGGCAGTTTTTTCTTTGCATTATTCAGTTAAAATCTAATGTAATAGCTACATTTACTTTCTCCCCCTCTCATCTTGCATTTATTGATAGGAGGTTTCAAAGTGACCCCTAACAGGAGGATTGTTGGGTTTTTCCACAACTTCTCTTTGACTTGGGTGAGAATTATTCCTCACTAAGGCCTTTCATTATCCATTTTTTTAATGGTTTTTTTTTTTTACTTTTAAATATTTACTATTATTTGTTACTGAAATATTTTTGGTTTTTGGGGGTTCTTATTAAAAAATTAGAAATATTTGAAGACTCTTAATATAAAACAATGGTTGTGTCATGCAAGCCCTTAAGGTGTGTACACCATTGTTTGCCATCCACTAGTTTTTTCTTTACGCTATTAAGTGTGTTAGATGGTTTAAATCTATAGATTGGTCTAAATCTAAATATTACATATGATGAGGATTATTCCTCACAAAGGCCTTCCCTTATTTGTTTTTTCTCTCTCTTTTTCTCAAAAAATTTACATGTTTTTTCCTTTATTTGTAACTATAATGTGCTCTAAATTTGTGGGTTCTTTTTCTATACATATGTGGGTGCTTATTCTTTAACCTTGTTTTGGCTTGGTTTTTTGCAAGTGCTTGTTCTGAAAAATCTTTTAGCAATTTTATGTTTATGTCATGCAACAATTTGTGCTCATAAACACACATCTTCACTAGTATTTTACAGATCTATAATATTGTTGGTTTAAAAAAATGGGTCACTGATGACACTATTAATAATGGTTTTTTTCAAGTGATAGAGAAATTGAAATTGTATGTATATTTTTTTACTTTAGATTTAAGTTTAATGAAAATTGGTTCCAACATGTTTTAGATTCATATAAATTTTAAATTCTATGCACATTTCAAATAAGTTATCTACATCAAATTCACTAGTTTCTCTCTAGGGTTTATAAATCCTTTTCTCCCACTTCAACTCTAGGGATTTTATATAGTTTGATGTTTTCTTGAGCCCTACATCAAATTCAATACTTTTTCTCTAGGGTTTGTAGATCTATTTCCCCTATTTATTCAACTCTAGGGTTTTAACATATTGAAAGATTTAGGGCTAGAATTTTGGGGAATTAGCCTCTTTTGTTTTGTAATGCTAGAAGTGTAGTGGAGTAGAATACTCCTATTAGATGGTCTATTATTATCCATCGTTCAACCATTATCATTACTTGGGTCAACATACATCCTTGGGCTCAAGTTTTGACTCTAGTTTCTAGAGTTTGTGGGACTGCAATTTCGATGACCAAAAGAATATATCTATATTGATGTTGCAAATAGGATTGTGTGTTATAAAAATCACTTAACTCTTTATAGATGTGCATATGATTGAGTAAATTGGAGACTATCAATATGGTGTAGCCTTTTGGTTATATAAGAAAAACACATTTCTCTAATTATGTGTTTGTCTAGTCCATGGATATCATTTTATCAATACACAGTTTGACTAGTGTCTAATGAGGCATAAGTCTTCAATGTTGTCCTATACTTATTTATATTCGTAATTTTGAGCTTGGAAGAATCATCACATCCTTGATTAATAAAAGCCTAGTATCCTTAACTTTGTGCATCTTGAACCAAGATTTATCCTACCTAACTATATGGAGGGACTCGACAAAAAATTGAATAACTTTTAGGCTTACTTTTGTTAGTCACTGAATATATGAAATATAGATAGAGGAATGACATTTAGAATAAGATGTAGGATATAAATATTAAATAAGATTATAAATATATAATATATAAGTATTGAACTAGGGACATGTGGGTACATAATGGTATGGATTATGTTGTTGATTGAGGCATTATTGAAGTTATTTTATTTGATTGTGTTATTATAGTCTGAAAAGAAATAGTGTCAATCTAAGTAATCATAATTGCCTCTCAACCATCTCTTCCACCTTGGGATATGTGGTGTGATCACATTTGTTTGAGATGTGCATTCCAAGACAAAGTTGTATGCAAATGTTTTGCATTTCTTTACGTATTACTGAAATTGGTATTTGTCTTCATTTCATCACATTGCCACCCTTCAAACCAACTTGTTTCTTATCTTTGTTTCTACAAACCTATTCTTGGCCTACTAGCATTCCATCACCTTGCCATAGTCAAATCAAACTTGTGGTAGTTTTTTATTGGTTATCATCACCCTACACTCTTCCTTGTAGTGGTATTAACTCTACATCCTTTCCCCTTACGTCCACTACATTGTTCTATTTTATAGTTATCCAAATCCTATCATACTATAATTTCTAGGCTACATGTCTTCTTGAGATCTTAGTAGTATGTATGTATTGTGTGTGTGCGTGTGTATATGTATATGTATATGTATATGTATATGTATATGTATATGCATATGCATGTGTAAGTTTGTAGCAGTAGGGGGCCTATATATGCACACCCTAACTTCAAAGGTCAACAATATCAAAGAGCCTTTTTTTATTATTCTATCTACATGTGCAATATGATGATTCTCCCAAGATGTCAAAAATTTGCCAATTTGGCACACACACATGTATATTGTTGTTTGTTAAATGTACACATACAAACATACATATACTTATTTGAACAAGCACCCACAAAGTTAGAACATTTCAGTTACAAATTGCATGATACATTAAACCTTTTGTATATGCATATACCTATAAATATCTACATGTGTGTGTGTATATGTATGTGTACATATGTAGGCAATCCATTTTCAATCAAGATTATAAAGTAGTACAAATTTGTATATTTTCAAACATATGCATATACATATGTTTGTGTATATCTATGTATTTATATGTATGTGTTTACATACATATATGTATGTATGTATATTTATGTACATATATGTGTATCCATATGTATATGTATGAACAAGACCATTTCAAGTATTATGATGTAAATTTTCTTAAACCCATATTATTTTACAATCTTGTGATTTATTTATTACCTTAATGCTTGTCATTTATTATCTCATATTCCCAACTAGAATGACATAATTGTTGTCCATATTTACATCCACCCTTAATTTTTTGTTTTTCCTTGCAATTCTTTAATTTTGCCCTTAATTTTGGTCTCATGTGCAAATAATCTTAGTCATTATAATCTCATGTAATTTTCTATATTTCAATTTGGTTATTTTATTAAACACTTTCCTACTATCTTAAGGAAATGTTCTTCCATTATTTCCTTGATGTTCTTTTCTTTCTCAAATTTATAAACCCTTACTTACTATTCTTATGTATATATGTAGATATGTACCATATACATACATAGATGTATATTGTACGTGTATGTATGCATGTATATATAAGTATGTATGCATTGTTCTTATAGTACATGTGTGTGTGTTGTGT